>JANAVB010003174.1:0-68636 GCA_029216955.1 Iris pallida
ATTGGTAGGGGTAATGGGTAGATAACCAATACATGTCCTAAAATAGGTTAGATACCTAGGATACCTATTTTCCTTGGTAGGTAAGCCTTAGATAGGATAGTATCTAGCTACCCTAAGGAGCCTAGGCTAGTATCTTGGGTATTAGCGGGGTTTCCTTGGTATTAGGCAAGGTATCGGGATTTACCTTGGTAAGGTAATGCAAGTTTTGCCTAGAAATAGGGTATTGGAGTCTAGAGTCTAAGATAGAGTTAGAACTTGATTCCCTTGGTTGGTAATGATCAAATATAGTGCTCCTAGACTAGTTTTGACGTCGGTTGACCATTTTGACCAAAAGTCAACAAAAGTCAACCGAGAGTCAAACTTAGCCTTTAAGCGACTAGATTTGACCGAAACCAAACCAGAGTTGACCAGTTGACTAAAAATCAACTGTTTGTCAACATTTGACTTGTTTGACCTAGGGTTGACTCATGTTGACCAGAGTTGACTTTTTGACCAAAAGTCAACTGTAAGTCAACCTTTGACCCCGTTCGACCTAGTTTGACTTGGATTGACTCCCACTGACTTGGTACGACCTAGTATGAACCAGTATGGCCTAGTATGACTCAGTTTGACCTAGTTTTGACTTAGACTTGCACTCATTAGCTTCCTTTTTCAGTATAAAGCCCTGTTTGACTCATAGTATCTTATTTTAGGTCTGTGATTAATCTGAGCGTCTGTTCACCTTATCAGCTCAGGACCACAGGCGAGTACATTCACTGATAGTTTTCATTGTCTTGATATCTGCTATATCCAATTCAGTTGTAGTGTCTTACTTGATTTTCAGACACGATAGTTCACGGACTAGTATATGTCGGATCCTGTCATGAAATATTGTTCCCGGATTACTTGGTATATTGGTACAAGACTCGACTTGTTACTTGTACTTGTATAGACATGGACTTGGGAGTGGGCTGATCACCTGCTTTTGAATTCCGTGTCATGACGTATTATGTCCGGATCCTTTATACTATTCGGGAGAGGGGGAGTTATTAGTGGTTGTGTGATCAAATCCCCACTTGTTGCTTCACACTTGTACTCGACACTTGTCCATAGCTACTTGTTCACAACTTTCCATGGTGACTGGCCTTATCTTCACACTTATTGCTTCACACTTGTTATTTGTTGTAGCCGGTCGGATGGAAAGCCTGAACATGTTTTCCTAAGCCGATCACATGACGCACTAATAATTCAAGGCACCTTTTATATTTATTTATCCTAGGAGGTTAAGTTCTGTTTGGGAGAAGAGTTACAACCCCGGTCCTCGTTTGGTTTAAGGGTTGTAACTCGGCTTCCGAATAGTTCCTAAGCAATCCTACATACATATTGTTGTCCTTTTCAGTACTCACATCTTGATATATATATTTCTGCTGATTTTGTCTTGTATTTTATTACACTGTCTCTTATAGTTTTTGTCAATTCACATGGAACTGTTGTTGGTGTTTGTACTTGCTCATTTTTCTGACAGGATACCGTTGACAAATTTTACAGATGATTCAGAGGCAGATTGCCCGACCTACTATGGGGTCGAGTCTGACGGAGTAGACTTAGACCGTGACTTGTTGGTACAGCCACTAGACTTTGCTCACCCTGAGTAGTATAGTTAGTTAGGTTTGCCTGGACTGCGAGCCAGCTAGCATTTTCACTTTGTAGTATCTTACATATATTTTCTGTGACTCTGGATGTTTGTGTATAGCTCTGACTTGTGTGGATCTTGGACTTATTCCTGCTTTATCTATCGTATTTCCTTTTCGTACTATCTACCTTAGTTTTACTTTGTGATTGAGACTGTATTGATATGTCACCTCCATTCGGAGTGTATATACTGTACAGGTACCATTAACTGTTTTAGTCGTAGTATTTACAAACCCTATATACAGCGTTCTACCGCCGATTCTGCGACGTAGACTGGACGTAACCACGTACTCGTGCCCCTCTTCAGGGTGCGGGTCGTGACACATTTTTGTGGTGGCCCATGCAGGTCAGTGTCGCAATTAGTATGATCTCGTAATGGTGCTCGATATAAAGTGCTAATTACGAGCCTGCGATTAGGAGTAGGATCTAGGGTATGATAGGAGTTACTCAATCACATTTTAGAAAAAATTTCTGAACTTTTGATTACCATGACAACTCTTCTTTGATAATATCTTATCATGTGCCATATTGATCTCTTGGGTTCAATTCATCTTCAAGATGACGATGACTCGTTCTCAGGTAGCAGGGCCCAGTACAGTTCCAGAGAGGTTAGATCCGGGAGGTCTTCCACCTCCGGCTATGGGAGTAGCAGTCGAGAGAGCAGTAGCCTCAGTTCCTGCCCATCAGGCAGGAGTAGCAGCGGCAGTTCTTGGAGGTCTTCCACCTTCAGCAGAGGGAGCTGCAGTTCAGGGAGCTGCCACCTCAGTCCCTGCCCTTCAGGCGGGAGCAGCAGCGACGGTTCCAAGAGGTCTTCCACCTTCAGCAGCGGGATCGTCCATGGTCATTTCTGATATTCTTCCACCGCCGCCTCAGCTACCGACAGATACCCAGGGGATGATGGCCATTCTGCAGCAGATGTTGCAGACTTAGAGCTCACATGCAGAGTTGTTACGACGGTGCATGGAGAACTCCCATCAGCTGGCGATGGCAGCAGTAGAAAGGGGTGTACCAGGTACAGTTCAGGGAGTCCCAGTTCAGCAGCAGGGTCAGGGGAGGCCTGGCACATATCTAGACTTCAGAAAGATGAAACCGAGGGAGTTTAAGGGTACCGAGGGTATCCTGTACGCAGACGACTGGTTGGAGGATGTCCAGCGGAGTCTGGAGTTGGCAGAGGTCCCGAAAGGACTTTGGGTGACGTCTGCAGCGAGCCAGTTTTTTGACATAGCGCTGACTTGGTTTCGCACGGATCCGCGTGCGTTAGTGAGGGGTTTGTCTTGGGAGGACTTTATGAAGCTCTTTAAGGAAAAGTTCTACCCAGATGTAGCCTTGACAGCTCTGGAGGGGCAGTTTGCTAGTCTGGTGCAGGGGAGCTCGTCGGTAGACGAGTACGCAGCAGAGTTCTTCCGTCTGAGCAGGTTTGCACCCAGTTTGGTCCAGGACGAGGGATATAAGGCCTGGAAGTTTCGGAGGGGTCTTATACATACAGTGCGCACTCGTACCTCTGGGAGACGTGATGCGACCTTCGAGCAGATCCTGATAGAGGCACAGATTGCAGAGGAGGACTTCGGACTCAAGCTGAAGAGGGGTAGTGACGTTCTCGGAGCTAGCTCGAGTGCGGGGCCGGCGAAGCGCTCTTATTTCCAGCAGAGGCAGTTTCAGCAGCAGCAGCCTCAGTTGCAGTTTCAGCAGGCACCAGCGCGTGCCCAGTAGCACCAGGGACAGGGCCAGAGGCAGGCCATCCAGTGTGCCTTCTGCAAGAAGATGGGGCACACCGGGGAGGTCTGTAGGATGAGGCTGGGAGTTTGTCTGTTCTGTGGAGCTTCAGATCACCAGATGAGGGACTGTGCTGCCCGTGCAGTCAGACAGGCAGGCTAGGATAGAGTGCGGCACGCTAGAGGAGGCCAGCAGGGGCGAGCTTTCGCTATGACAGTTGAGCCCACTCAGGCAGTAGCAGAGGAGATAGCAGGTTCCAATATTTTGAATTTCCTTCCCGTATTTTCCTTCTTATAAACTGTCTTCAACTTCGATCCTATTTGTTCTTGCTCGTTGGATGAAAAATTATTCTTGTGATGTGATTTCCTTCTGAGATAAGTCGTATGGGCTAGGTCGCCTCGATTATGAGATTTTAGAATCCTCTAGGGTCATGCTAGCAGGCAGAGTGAGGACATATAGTCGGACTATGGACGTATTTCTCGGGTGTGGGAATTTCAGGTTTTCGCTGCCAAGCTAGCGGCAATGCAAAAATTTTAAATACCATGATTCTAGAGGTACGTACCGTAGTTGAGGACTCTGTGATTATCTTAGCCTTGCTTACTGGCATGACGGAGATTCTGAGTATCATGATGATTGGACAGACGCATACGATTATCAAATTGCATGATTTTTTTTGTGTTCGCTTCGTTTTAATTTTTGAGGATGAGTTCTTTTAAGGTGGATAGACTTGGAGTTTCTATTTGAGAGTAATTTCAAATTTTACAATTTTAGTCAATTAATTCATGCTTTGATTTTTGAAATTTTAATCATTTTAAATTTTAAGCCATGACTTGTGATTTTGACATTTTACTATCGTTTGGTTTTAATTTCGAGGACGAAATTTTTTAAGGTGGATAGATTTGTCACCCCCAGTTTCCAGAAATAGGAGTATTTTTGTTATATTTCAAATTAGACTATTTTTGAAATTATTTATTTATTTATAATATTATTTTGGGGTTATTTGAGTCGGGTTCGAATTTCAGCTCAATCCGACTTGAAACAGGGACCCGGGGTAGATTTGACTCTAGTGGACCAACCCATTAGTTAGGCATGGCCCACATAATAATATTTTTGGGTTAGTGTGTTAGAGTAAATTTTCATGGATAGTTTTAGTTAATTAGAGCATTTAAAACTAGACTAATTTAGCCTCAACCTAAGCCTTTCCTAATTTAATTCATTTAAACAAATGGAGGGCATTTTGGACATTCAAATAGGGGACACCTCACCCTTTTTGGGCAGCCACCTATGGGGGGGGGGGGGGGGGGAATAGGTGTGAGTCATCATCATCTCTATTTCATTTTATCCACAACTTTTCTCTCTCTTATTCTTCCCAAATTTCTAGAGAGCAACCCCATTGATTTCATCTCCAAATCTACCATTTCTTTCACCAAATCTTCTTCTTTTCTCCTCTACTCCATAGTTAGAGGGTGCTAGCCAAGTTTGGGAGGATTCAGAGCTCGTTCGTGTCCTTTTGGAATCTCTACGTGTCGGTGTCGAGTCGGAAGGCTTTTTCCTTTGAATCTCTCTTCCGGAAGGTATAATCTCTCCTCTAAACCACCCCAACATGCATATAGGATTATTTTGAACCCGTAGGAATGACCTCCTTGGTTTTGTGTCCATTTGAGTCCATTTCGTGTCCATTTGGACACTTGTAGGAGTGTCCTTGTGAGTAGGATCGTGTCCTAGTGGGAAAACCCCTATTTGGACACATGTGGATTCATTTATATATTGTTTTGATGTTATTCTAATATTTATTCCAGATTTTCATGTGTTTAGGAATATGTTTTCCATAGTATCATAATGTATCATATTATCTAATATCAATATATGTATATATATGGTGGTATATATTAATCTCTATATATATATATATATATATATATATATATATATGTATATGTATATTATGGTTTATATATATATGTAGATATATACTATGGTGGGAATGTGTGACATTTTGTGTTTGGATGGGGGCACTTATAGGTTCGGCCAAGCATGGGAGTGTGTGTGTGTTTGTGTTGGTTAAGAGTGAGTGCATGAGAGGTGTTTGAGTGTGGGTTATAGAGAGGGAGTAGGTGTATGAGTGATGGAATGGTAGTGAATGTGTTAGAAAGGGAGGGGGAACCCAACCAACAGTAGCTACTTGGCTGTCACATTTAAACCCCCTAAACAGTCCAGATTTTCCCCATTACTTGGACTGTCCCAAACACAGCCTATATGGCAGTCTTGCATCCGATTTAAAACCACAAAACAGTCCTAACATAGCCTCATTTGCTGTCCCAAAACAGCCTTCCATTTCCCTACTTTGCTGTCCCAAATGACAGCCCTAAACTCCCTCATTGCTGTCCTCATTGCACCCTTAACATTCAGTCCAAACCACCTATAGTGGCTGTCCCCTCTTAGCCTATAAACAGTCCATACAAACCACTTAGATGGCTGTCCTATTTGTCCTAAAACAGTCCACTTTTTAGCCTATATTGGCTGTCCCTATACCACTCTAAATCAGTCCAGTTTTGCCCAATATGGCTGTCCTATTTTGACTTCAAAACAGTCCTATATTAGTCCCCTTAAATCAGTCCACAAATTGAGCCTTAAGTGTGTGCATTATGAGCTTGTGTGTGTGTGTGTGTATTTGTGAGTTGTGATATGTGTGTGAGAGCCTAAATGAGTATAGCAAATAACTAATAGAAAAACCTATAGGAGAGCCTATGTGAGTGTTGTGTGTGAGTGAGAGTGTTATATGTGAGTGGTGTGGGTGAGTGCTAGAGTGATGTGAGGATTCATGATATTGGTAGGGGTAATGGGTAGATAACCAATACATATCCTAAAATAGGTTAGATACCTAGGATACCTATTTTCCTTGGTAGGTAAGCCTTAGATAGGATAGTATCTAGCTACCCTAAGGAGCCTAGGCTAGTATCTTGGGTATTAGCGGGGTTTCCTTGGTATTGGACAAGGTATCGGGATTTACCTTGGTAAGGTAATGCAAGTTTTGCCTAGAAATAGGGTATTGGAGTCTAGAGTCTAAGATAGAGTTAGAACTTGATTTCCTTGGTTGGTAATGATCAAATATAGTGCTCATAGACTAGTTTTGACGTCGGTTGACCATTTTGACCAAAAGTCAACAAAAGTCAACCGAGAGTCAAACTTAGCCTTTAAGCGACTAGATTTGACCGAAACCAAACCAGAGTTGACCAGTTGACTGAAAAACAACTGTTAGTCAACATTTGACTTGTTTGACCTAGGGTTGACTCAGTGTTGACCAGAGTTGACTTTTTGACCAAAAGTCAACTGTAAGTCAACCTTTGACCCCGTTCGACCTAGTTTGACTTGGATTGACTCCCAGTGACTTGGTACGACCTAGTATGAACCAATATGGCCTAGTATGACTCAGTTTGACCTAGCTTGACCTAGTTTTGACTTAGACTTGCACTCATTAGCTTCTTTTTTCAGTATAAAGCCCTGTTTGACTCATAGTATCTTATTTTAGGTCTGCGATTAATCTGAGCGTCTGTTCACCTTATCAGCTCAGGACCACAGGCGAGTACATTCACTGATAGTTTTCATTGCCTTAATATCTGCTATATCCGATTCAGTTGTAGTGTCTTACTTGATTTTCAGACACGATAGTTCACGGACTAGTATATGTCGGATCCTGTCATGAGATGTTGTTCCCGGATTACTTGGTATATTGGTACAAGACTCGACTTGTTACTTGTACTTGTATAGACATGGACTTGGGAGTGGGCTGATCACCTGCTTTTGAATCCCGTGTCATGACGTGTTATGTCCGGATCTTTTATACTATTCGAGGGAGGGGGAGTTATTAGTGATTGTGTGATCATATCCCTACTTGTTACTTTACACTTGTACTCGACACTTGTCCATAGCTACTTGTTCACAACTTTCCATGGTGACCGGCCTTATCTTCACACTTGTTCCTTCGCACTTGTTATTTGTTGTAGCCGGTCGGATGGAAAGCCTGAACATGTTTTCCCAAGCCGATCACATGACGCACTAATAATTCAAGGCATCTTTTATATTTATTTATCCTAGGAGGCTAAGTTCTGTTCGGGAGAAGAGTTACAACCCCGGTCTTCGTTTGGTTTAAGGGTTGTAACTCGGCTTCCGAATAGTTCCTAAGCAATCCTACATACATATTGTTGTCCTCTTCAGTACTCACATCTTGATATATATATTTCTACTGATTTTGTCTTGTATTTCATTACACTGTCTCTTATAGTTTTTGTCAATTCACATGGAACTGTTGTTGGTGTTTGTACTTGCTCATTTTCCTGACAGGATACCGTTGACAAATTTTACAGATGATTCAGAGACAGATTGCCCGACCTACTATGGGGTCGAGTCTGACGGAGTAGACTTAGACCGTGGCTTGTTGGTAGAGCCACTAGACTTTGCTCACCCTGAGTAGTATAGTTAGTTAGGTTTGCCTGGCCTGCGAGCCAGCTAGCACTTTCAGTTTGTAGTATCTTACATATATTTTCTGTGACTCTGGATGTTTGTGTATAGCTCTGACTTGTGTAGATCTTGGACTTATTCCTGCTTTATCTATCGTATTTCCTTTCTGTACTATCTATCTTAGTTTTACTTTGTGATTGAGACTGTATTGATATGTCACCTCCATTCGGAGTGTATATACTGTACAGGTACCATTAACTATTTTACTCGTAGTATTTACAGACCCTATATACAGCGTTCTACCACCGATTCTGCGGCGTAGGCTAGACGTAACTACGTGTTCGTGCCCCTCTTCAGGGTGCGGGTCGTGACAAATACTTAGCCTTGAGTTAGTCTAAAGGAATACTTAGTCCATAGTGCGTTGAATTTACATGCAGGTGGGTTCATATAAGGTCACTCAACTTGTCATATAACCCCCTACCAGTAACCCTACATCACTTATAAAGCTTGCTTTAAGGTGTCCTATAACTGTTTGCTACTACAGAGTTTATAGAGTGACTAAAGTTCTAGTGAAAGGTCTCCTACAAATTTTTAGGTTCAACCATAGAATCAAATCACTAATACAGGAATGCCCCGCTTAAAGTACAAACTGAACTGGGTTTTATCTAAAGTTTAATATGACTGGCTGCAAAATCTATAGAAGGCACAGTCGAATTTCTAGACTAATCCTGGGAACTGACCCTTCAATCGAGCCCAACATAATGCAAATATACTATCCAAAGGTTGACACATGAAGGTATAATAGCAAAATATTAACTAAGGACACCAATAAATCCATGGTTGTTTTCTTGTAGGTCCTGCTACAGCACAGTCCTATTAACTAGGTTACATACTCAAGCAACCACTCAAGATATGAATTTGAAGGACCTTTAACAAGTATACTAAAATCTACTCCAACACTATAAAGTAAAGATGTGCATAGACCTCTACTCGAGCACACAGCTAAATCAATCTAAACACCTAGTAAAGTATACTCAACTGGACGTTTCAAACTCAACGGCTAGTATAGGTTTGCTTGACTTCAAGCCCTCCTTCTACAGGTCAAAATTCAATTGTCCAAGAGTTATGTTGACACCAAAAAGAGGTTAAACTCAAACTGCACAATATTTGACTACCAATAGACACAAAATCCTACTAAAACTTCACACAAGAGCCCAATTCATCATCTCCAAATTGAACCTGTAGCTACAACAACAAGTTCTCTGTTCTCTCACATGCTCAGTTAAAAGAATATAAATTGTACAGAGCTTCCAACCAAGTATACAGTGAACGAAAGAAATAGAACTCCTAAACTGATCTCATAACTCAAAATATGAGTGACACCCCCAAGCTCACTTCCAAAACTCTGCCATCAACATCTAAGCTTCCAACCAAACTTCCCAAAGAAAATACTTACAGAAAAATATATGAAGTAATAATACAACTAAATCAAACAGGAAATTAATTATACAAATATAAATAAAATAAGACTCCAAGCTCACGAACTCTGCCAACTCGAACACGCTACCCAGTCAGGACACGAACAACAATAACACACCCGGGTCAATATGGCACAAGGCTACGAACAACATTACTCCGCCTGAACACACACACAGCAGAAAAAATGTAACAGACAGGAATCAAAGACACGAGTGCAGTTCAATGCGAATGTAAGCGACAAGCAGAGGAACAATTTTTACCTGAGAATTTTGACTCAAGACACTCCAAACACAGATCGAGTATCCCTACAACGCGATTGATTGTCCAGAACTACGAGATCCGACCGATTGCTCTACTTCGGCAAGATTCCTACGAGAATTCGACACAAGAGAAAAAAATTGGAGAATCAACATAGTGAACAATCCACACCGAATCATTCGAGACCAAACGAGAATGTAGATCGAACTCACCGAGAATTGGTTTCTGATCGGAGAGGACACGGATACGCGACGATTTGATCGATCGTCGGAGAAGGAACTTTGTGGAGGGGATGGCGAGTCCAAGACGTCACAGGAAGGTCGTCGGAGTAGATCGTACGCGATGGTGGTCTCCCCGCCGCTGGAAATGAGTTGCGCCGTACGTCACTGCTGCCAGGGCCAACTAGCTGTCGCCGAAGAGTAGCTCCGCCCCGTCGCCATCGTCGCCGTGGTCGCCGAGGAAAAGAAGAATTTAGGGTTAGGGTTCGTGAGGAATAAGAGAAAAGGGGATCGAGAGTTTAGCTCTCACCAATGGAGAAAAATGAGAAAGAAATTGATATATTCTCTTTCCTCCTCTGTAAGTATACAGAAAAAAAGAGACTTTGCAAAAAAAAAACCCTCCGCCAAGAACATTTCCAGCGGGGCCCCTCCGCTCAAGGGAAAAGTGCAGATAGGCCCTCTGCCTTTTCACTATTTACAAGAGTTGCTGGAAAAATCAGTTAGAGGGTTCAATTTGATTTCAAAATTTAATTAGAAAGAAGGGGAAAATAGTTAGAGGGAGATAGCCTACAACAAATTAGTTTAAACCAATTTGTTAAATTCAAATTTAAGAATTTAATTTAGGAGGGAAGATTTCAAACTTAGAAAGTGGGGTTACACATAATTCGTCGCAATAAGCAACATATTGTGACGTATTTATCTGTACTCACTAAATTTATAATGTTCCTATCACATGACTACTGTGTTGATTTTAGGCGAGTTGGGTTAGCACCGCTAACCAGTATATGTCAATGTACTGACCCACATCTATGTGGCCCCCCACAGGTGAGGGGAATTTGACCAGTTTTAAGGTATCGAATAATTTGTTGGGCAAGCAGAAGCTCTTCTTATAAAGATATGGTCTTCTGTTATAAAGAACATAATGTATAAAATATTGTAAATTTGTTGTACCAGTGAGTTGTAAGCTAATTCGACAAGTTCAATGTAAGCCAAATTTGGCAAGTTTCAGTTATCAATTAATAACATTTGTATTCCGCTGCAAGTCTTTGTATTCCGCTAAAAATATCAATAAAAGAGATTTTTTTTGTATATATTATATTGTAAATTCAATTTATCTGTTTATTTCCACTTCCATATCATCATTCTGAGCAATATCGTTAATTATGTCCATTTTGCTTGGTACAAATATAATTTAGACTTGTACGATATCACATACAATGGTTACTTTTTGATTCTTCGGAATCAGCGCGTGACAGAATGGTATCAGAGCACGACTTTAGGTCCTTTGACCCTTCATCGATTCAATTTGATCTAAGTTGCTTCTATGATTGAAAGTCCTAAGACCCTACTTGATACTTCACTGGAACATATAATAAGTCTAAATAAGTTATGATGCCATGGGTGTAATTTATTGAATAATAATGGTATCGAAAAATACCTACAATGATTCAATACAATAATAAAACCATATAATTTGTGAATGATGCCCTGTATGTGGGATTCAAGAAAAGGTTGATATATGTGTTGCAATCGTCGACGAGTAATGACATGGTATGTCAGGACGGAAGTGTGAATGAAGTTCAATGAATATGATTAAAGATACATTTGAGTTGATCCTCACTACTAGAATAAGTCATATTAGCGAAGCACAAAAACGCCGCTAAAAAGGATAAAAACGTCGCTATGTTTATTTTTTGACATATTTAGCATCGTTTTATTGTTGTCGCGGAAAGCCTGGTCGCTAACAGGTAAAACGTCGCTCTTATCGACGCTTACCGACGCAAAAGTACGTCGGTAATCCTGGAACTTTTATCGACTTTCACCGGCACACCGTCGGTAATATAGCGACGTTTATTACATCGGTAAACGTCGATAAATCCTGGAACTTTTAGCGACGTATTTAGAATACGTACCGACGTTTACCGATTCCGTTAACGAGGGAAAATCCTGGAACATTTAGCGTCGTTTACCGACATTTACCGATGCTTACCGACGCACTAATACGTCAGTAGGCGTCGGTATACCTGCTGACTTATCGACGTTTATCGACATTTTCTTGCATCGCTAAACGTCAGTAAACGTCGCTAAATTGCAAAAAAATAATAATAATAATAATAAATTACAGAATATCCACAGAAGCATATTTTCTTCCTGCAGTTTAATAAATAACAATAAATACAGAAGCACATTTTCTTCCTGGGTTCGTCGACCCCTTCGGTGGAACACTCAACACCGATAAATCACAATAGTATAACAACCAACACAAACAATACGCCATGTAGCGTCGTGGCAGGCGGAGGTACTGTCCGATAGATAGGAGTACTAGGCGACGAGGATCCAAAGCCGGTACCAGTAGGAGGTACCGAAGGAGAACCCCATCCTCCTCTCCGTCCTCTGCCAGTACCAGTATATTCTACAAGAAACATCTAAGTTCAGATAGTACATTATACAAGAAACATCTAAGTCCAGATAGTATATTCTACAAGAAACATCTTAGTCTAGATAGTAACCAAGACTAGATAATAACCAACTCTACATAATAAAAAAAATAAAAGTACATCTCTCTCAATCATCTTCAGAATATTCATCTTATTCGTCTTCCTCGACCTCATCTTCCTCTTCCACCTCATCTTCACTTTCATCTTCGCATTCGTTGACTTCACCTTCCTCTTCGGATAATTCTACATCTTCTACATTAGTTGTGTAATGTGTAACTTCTGTGGAATCTATATCAACAATATTGGTTACAAGAGGTAGCTCGTCCTCCTAATAAGCTTTTTTGTCAACATCAAAAGTATCTCTAGCTTTAGTCTTGCATACTGCCCACTAATCAGACTTCATTGCTATCCATCTCGGATCTGTGAAGTACACGAGCTGAGCCTGAGTTGATAGGACAAATGGTTCGTAGCCTTGATATCTATGCTTGTAGTTTATATCCACAAGACTATGCTTGTCAATTTTCCAACCTTGATTTTCAATCGGATGAAACCATTCACACTTGTACAACACGATCTTTGTAGATTCTCTGCCATAATTATATATCAACTCTACAATCTCTCACAAGATGCCAAAAAAATTATTTCCTGGATCGACGTCTTTGTAGTTCGAAGATTTGATACAAAAACAACTATTTTTCGTGGAATCAAGATCCAGGAAGCTATCTCTGATCGGAGCATTTGTCGACTTGAACCTAAAGTCATTCACACAGTAACTTGGCCATATTTTAACGATAATAATTGGTCCCTTGGCAAGAGTTCTAATTAATTCAATCTCGGGTGAAATTAGACGATCGACCTGAATACCAAAGAAGAGATAGTAAGTTATTTATTACGCAGTTGTATTATAAGAGACCAGTAATTATCGAGCTGCTTACATATTCGCTCAACCAAGAAGAAAAATGACGTCTCATTTCTTGTTCTAATACTTCGTCTGTTAGGTAGGGTCTAACTGACCTCAACTCATCATTATATGTGCTGAAAAACAATGAAGCAACCGCCGATTAGTACAATAATATTAGCTTATACTATTACATTGAGATGACATAAACTCATCATTAATTACTTATCCCTCTAGCTTCTCCACTTCATCCTTGTCACAATTGAGTAATATATACAACTGAGCAGCCCTTAGCTCTTCATCATTCAAGTATCTCTTCTTTATTTTTCCCGAAGGCTTTTCGAACGCATTGAATACTTTCAGTATTCCATCATTAGATTCTTGATATCCGTCGTCGTTTCTCGGAGCCCTCGTTATATTCATAGCAACATGAGGTTTGAAATACGTCAAGCAGAAGTTTGTAATCTCCTCGAGCATATAGGCTTCATAAATAGAACCCTCGACCCGAGCCTTGTTTTTCACCTTCCTCTTTAGGTGGTTCAAATGCCGCTCAAACGGGTACATCCACTAATAACCGATGGGCCCACCAATATGTGCCTCATAGGAAAGATGAATTGGCAAATGCTCCATGGAGTCGAAGAATCCATGAGGAAATACCTTCTCGAGCTTGCACAGTATTACCGTAATATCGTTCTCCTGCTTTTCTAGACGATTGACGAGCAACTTAATAGAACAAAGATCTCTGAAAAATATGCTAAGCGCGATCAATGGATCCCAAGCAACTTGGGGTAAGAATTCCCGAAATACAATCGGAATTAACCTTTACATGAATACGTGACAATCATGGCTCTTCATACCTGTCAGTTTGTTCTCCTTGAGGTCGACGCATCTTCTCAAGTTCGAAACAAACCCGTCTGGAAATTTCAGACCTTGAATCCACCTACAAAGTCTCACTTTATCCTCCTTCTCCAGTAAGAAAATTGCCTTAGCTGTTTCAACTTTCCATTACCCTCCTCTATCAAATGCAATGCTGGACGTCTACATATTTCTTCCAAGTCCAATCTAGCCTTTGGATTGTCTTTCGTCTTCCCCTTTACGTCTATTATAGTATTAATTATGTTGTCAAACATATTCTTCTCGATATGCATGACATCAAGGTATGTCTAATCAGATTGGTGCTCCAATATGGCAGATCCCAGAATATACTCCTCTTCGTCAAGTTATGAGTGCGACCAAATCCGTCACACTTATAGCCCTTAGCAGGCTCCTCAATAGCTCTCGGTAAATATTTTACCTATTCCCATATCGTGTATCCGGGCCACCTTGGCGGTGGATTAGCCTTCTCTATAACGCCAGCACGAAAAGCATTCCTGTTCCTCCGGTACGGATGATCTTTCGGCAGGAGTTGTCGATGACAATCGAAGAAGCACGGTTTACCTTCGTATTTCAAACGGAAAGCCTTAGTGTGGTCCATGCAATACGGACATGAAAGACGACCATATGTGCTCCATCTAGATAACATTCCATAGGCCGAAAAGTCGTTGATGGTCCACATAAGTGCTGTCCGCATCTGAAAATTTTGTTTTCTAGAAACATTGTACGTGTTGGAACCTACTTCCTACAGCTGATTCAACTCATCAATCAATGGTTGTAAATACACATCAATGTTCCTTTTCGAATTATTCGGACCTGGGATATAACGGCGAGGAACATATACGCAGTCTTCATGCACATCCAAGGCGGTAGGTTGTACGGAATGACAATCACAGGCTAACACGAATACTGGGTTCCTAAAAGTCCGAATGGGGTACAACCGTCAGAGCAGAGACCCAATCTGACATTACGTAGATCAGAAGCAAAATCTGGATACTCTCGATCAAAGTTCTTCCATGCTTCTCCATCAGATGGGTGATCCAACACTCCTTCGGTCTGTTCCCGCTTATGCCAACTCTTGTTTTCTGCAGTTTCTTTCACCATAAACAACCGCTGCAACCACGACGTCAACAGAAAGTAGTGCATCGAATCGGTAGGCTTCTTTGCACCGATAGACTTTCCTCTACCACTGCCCTTGTAGCGATCAATACCACAAAATTTGCAGGTATCTTCATCCTTGTCGTCTTTGTAGTACAACATGCACCCGTTGCGACATGCATCAATTTTCTCGTATCCCATCCAGAGCGATCTCACCATCCTCTTAGACCATTAAAAGTCTCTAGGCAACTTAGCACCCTCAGGCAATATTTCTATAATCAACTCCATAAGTCGGTTGTAGCAATCTTGCGACATGTTAAAATGGGACTTGATCCTCAACAATCTTGTAACCACCTCCAACGGTGAATGATCCTCACAACCAGGATATAATGGAGTCCTTGCATTCTCTAGCAACTCCATGAACTTTGCAGCATCGGCGTTCGGTGCCTTCTCAGGTGCATCATGATTGTCCAGATCGAAACTAGGCCCCGTCGTGTCAAAAACCATGCTCACCAATCCATCATCGTAAGCAGCGTGGTTGTGGACATCCACATAAGGCTCATACTTCGATGCTAAAGACACAAATTCTTCGTGTGCGCTCCACTGATAGTAATTCGGCATGAAATCCTTCGAGTATAAATGGTATATGACTTCCACTTCTGGATGATATTTCAAGTTACGACGTCTCACACACGGACACTTAATTTTGGTACCATCCGTGTACTGAGGGAATACCTTGGCAAACAGTAGGAACTGTTGTACACCCTCTATGAATTCATTCCGTACACCGTACATGTCATCAGGATGACGGTTGTACATCCATGAATGATTTCACAGATAGTAATTCAGCTCCATATCCATTGGAAGATAATTCTGTAAGATAGATACATACACATCGTTAAAACACATGCATATGAATGTATCTATCCTCTTTATTACATACAGACTAATATTGTTATATTGAGATAAGTCTAGTATGTTACCCTGATAGAAAATAGTTCATGTGTTATGGTACCTCTAGTGTAGGTGTCTGGATATCTAAATCGAATGACACAAAGTGGAATAGGACATCTTGAGGATATCCTACATACCAATCTGAACTAAAGGTAATAAGAAGTGTAACTGGTACAAAAAATTGATCAGTACACAATGTGAATAGGTAAGTAACTCAAGATTTGTACATTAGCCCATATACTAGTTAAATGACTGAACAACATATATTAAGGATTCATATCCCAAAAGTGTATTGGACAGAACAACATCAAGTAAAGTCATTACTTTAAAATGGTCAGGACAATCTAGAAAAGATTGAATGTATGCTCATGATCCCAATCAACATAGGGACAGAACCACATCTAGTCTGATAGTACAGGGAATGAAGGACAATATGAAGTTAATCCAACTGATGCCAACATTCAAGGCTCTGATACTGAAGTTTTTAGGTTATCAGTCGACTGCTACCATCTAGGGTGCCTAATATAAAATGGATTGGAACATAATGAAGTTGGGATAGAGCCATAACACTACTAAAGCAAGTTAGGACTGAACAACATCTAACCACTGATACCAAGTGTCACCATAACATCTGATACTAGCAATGGCCAAACTCAGAAAGGGATTGTTCATTAGCCTATCCATTAGTTATATAACTGAATTGAAACATAGGTAAAGAATTGACTAATGTCTAAGCTAAGGACAACATATGCATCTCTGATACACGAGGGTATCAGTAATGTAAGAAAAACAGAGGGGGTACAGGTTGTGACTCAAGTGAGGATGTAGGACATACATCTACTAGGCTCTGCTGAAACCTATGGCATGATTGAGCTACTATGCACTTAGGGGGTTGTAGGCTGTAATATCTGTTGGCCCAATGATTGTAACATGTTTTTGAATATGGTTAATATGTTAAGTTTAACATTTTTTTATTACTAATCTTCATACTATCGCTATAGCATTTCTACTTATACTTATACCTTTGGTGATATGTGCATATTGGTTTACATATTAGTGATATGAGCTTATCTATCTTAAATTTAATCGGGTTGCCAAAATCAAAACTATGTTTTCGATTTTGGTTATTCAATTAATTTTAATCATTATGATATTACTAAACAATTATGCTATCACCCTAGCACTTATACTTAAACTCATCATTGTCCTAATATGCATTAAACTTATCACACTTGCTACTATGTATATTGCTTTGTTCGTCTAACATGTACATACAGAAAAGCAATAAGCAAGATCAATGTGGACATATGCAATGAAGAAATCATAGTGGGCCAAAGACGATGGATCCTACAAGATTTCTCTGAACCACCCGACGACATCTCCGGAGCCACGCACTCGGGGGTTCCGCTGACCGGTCAGCGGACGGGGGTCGAGGGGGCAGCGCCCCTCGTCGGGGGTTCGGGGGCAAAGCCCCCGAAAGGTATTCAGTTTTCGCAAACTGGATATCTTTGGACAGCTGCCGCCAAGGGAAAAAGCCAGCACCTATCAAAGGAAGAAGCCAAGCCAAGCCATCATCATTTCATGACTCTGAAAAAACCTGCACCTGCTACAGTATATCTGGAGTCTGTAATGAGTCTTAGGAATAATTGTAAACACAAGAAATGGATGGCAAAATCGAAAGCTAGGGTAGAAACTAGCCCAGGATCATTTTCGAATGCAAACCGGCATACCAACGGTATACCGGTCTATACCGACGGTATACCGATTTTGTTCACAGAAAGTTTTCTGTCTACAAAATCGACATACCGACGGTATACCGGGTCATACCGACGGTATACCGGTTCAGTAACGTTAAAAGTCCAGCGGTCGGATTTCCAGCATTAAATGATCCCAACGGCTATATTTCGAGCCGTTGTAATCCCAGACCGGTATACCGACGGTATGCCGACTCATACCGGCGGTATGCCGAGCTGACTGAAAAGTTGCCTTTGGCTCTTTTCAATGCTTTGGTTATAAATAGCCTTGAACCCCTTCATTCAAGGTTGATGCTTTGAGCCTAAAAATTTCTAAATCACCAAAGCCTATCCACAAACAACTCTACAAATCTTTCATTTGCCATCCACAAATTGTGTTAGAGTTATTGAGTTGAAAAGTAAGATCTTCATCTTATTGTATAAGAAGATCAAAACCTATTGTAAAAGGTTGAAGTTGGAGAGTCTTCGTAACCAAACTCTCGGTTGAAGTTGGAGAGTCTTCGTATCCAAACTCTCGGTTGAAGTTGGGGAGTCTTCGTATCCAAACTCTCGGTTGAAGTCGGAGAGGCCTTCGGATTAAAGCTCTCGTGTAAGAAGTTGGCGAGTTCTTCGGATCCAAACTCGTGTGTATCTATTTGCTCAAATAGTGGATTATATCCGGAGAGAGTTCCGGGACTGGATTGCCTCTAGGGAGGATACCAGGATACATCGGGTGTCGGTATTGTGATTGCTTCTTCTCTTGTACTTATATTTTTAAATTGCCAATTAGCTTGTGCTAAGTGCTTGATTAATTAGCTTGACCCTATTCACCCCCCTCTAGGGTTCCTACAATATCTAGTCGAAATGACATATCAAATCCAACTGACTGCAAAAGCTAAACAAGCAAAACAGTAAGCAACAAAGGGCATCACCATGAACCCGACCCTCCCATGTCCAAATTACATATCAAATCCAACCCAGATAACAAGATACAACCCACACTATAATTACAGTATATTCAACATAATTAACTAATTATAACTAAAATTAAAGCAACAAAAGCCCTAAGAGTCAAAGTGTAACATATTAGACTTATCTCAATATATCTGTAGAAGATGAATAATTGAATATTTTTTTATTGATGGGCTACTGCCACTACTTATAGAGGGTACAATCCCTCTTCATAATACATCTTCCGATGTGGGACTAAAGTCCCTTATTGGTTCTCAACACTCCCCCTAAAGATGAGCGATAGATATTAATCATCACCATCTTGTTACATAGCTTTGACAGACTCAATGAACTAAGACCTTTAGTCAGACAGTCTGCAACTTATTCTTCTAAGCGAACATGGTCAATCTTCAGTATCCCTTGTTCCAGATTCTTCTTGATGAAGAATCGATCGATCTCGATGTGCTTCGTTCTGTCGTGCTGAACTGGATTGTTAGCTATATTTATTGCAGCTTGACTATCGCTCAGAAGATGTAACGGTGCTCCCTTGTCCAGCTTCAACTCTGTCAGCAGTGCTCTCACCCATAGCAACTCTGACACTCCCAGAGCCATTGCTCTGTATTCTGCTTCAGCTGACGACCGTGCTACCACTGTCTATTTCTTGCTTCTCCTTGAGACCAGGTTTTCTCCTACAAAACTACAATACCCCATGGTAGACCTTCTGTCGTCTATGCAGCTCATCCAGTCTGCATCATAGTATCCCTTAACTTCTATGCGTCCATTCTTCTTGAACCATAGCCCTTTTCCCGGCGTCCCTTTCAGATATCTCAAGATCTGAAACACTGCTTCCATATGACCCATTCTCGGATCATGCATGTAGCGGCTCACTACACTCACCGCAAATGAGATATCAGGGCGAGTGTGCCCCAGATAAATCAATCTCCCTACAAGTCTTTGATACCTTTCACGATCAACAGGTTCTCCTGCTTCTGCTCCTAACTTATACTTCTGGTCAATTGGAGTGACTATTGCTTTGTATCCCTGTCTCCTTTAGCAGATCTAGTGTTTTTTTGTGAGAGAATAATTCCTTGTTCGCCATCACACACCTCGATATCCAGAAAGTACCTCATCACTTCTAAATCTTTCACCTCAAACTCCTTCGCGAGTTTTGACTTTAGCTTAGTGATCTCGACTTTATCATCACCTGTGATTACTATATCATCCACATATATAACAAGTATAGTGATGTGGCCTCTTGTATGCTGAAGAAAGATCGTATGATCTGTATTTGTTTGATGGTATCCCATGCCTATAACAGCCTTTCTGAATCTGTCCAACCAGGCTCGAGGAGATTGCTTGAGCCAGTATAGCGACTTCTTTAGTTTACACACAATCATATGGCATCGACTATGGATATGGGGGGGCGCTGCTGGAGCCGGGGTGGGGGGGAAGCCCCAGGGGGTGCTGCTGGAGATGGAGACGGGAAAGGAAAAATTTTTTTGGGAGGAGAGGGGTAGATGGTTATGGCTCTGATACCATGTAGAAGATGAATAATTGAATATTTTTATTGATGGGCTACATCCACTACTTATAGAGGGTCCAACCCCTCTTCATAATACATCTTCCGATGTGGGACTAAAGTCCCTTATTGGTTCTCAACAATAACAACTAGAAAGAAAATTTAATTTAATTTATTGAAAGGAAAAGTGTCATATCCGAAAGAGGGAGATAAGTGTGAAACCAATCGTGTCCTGTGTCAAAGTGTCCTATATCAAAGTGTCATATCCGAAAGAGGGTTAGGGTTTACCTAGTCGGGGAGGAGCGGGTCGTCGAGGGGGGAGGGGGTTACCGGTGGGGAGTTGGAGACATAGGGGAGCGGGTCGGCGAGGGAGAGCGGGGTCGGCGAGGGAGTCGATGGTGGTAGCAGGGTCGCCAAGCCGAGGGGGGAGGGTCTGGGGCCGAGGGGGGAGAGGAACGCCGATGGTCGGAGTCGCCAAGGGCTGGAGGAGGGGTTTCGCTGGTCGGGGTTTCGAAGATGGGTTTTGAAATAATGGAGGGGGGAATGAAAACTCAAACGCCCTATATTTTCAACTTAGCGACGTCATTATGCGACGTCGGTAAACGTCGCTATTATTTGCTATTAGCAACGTCATACCATATACGTCGGTACACGTCGCTATTACTAGTCAAATTAGCGACGTTCATCGACTTATCTGCGACTTATGTTTTTTTAATACAAAAAGTAGTCGCAATACATCGCTGAAAGTCGCTAATAGTGACGTTTTGCGACGTATTATATTTACATCACTAAATTGTTAAATTATTGTGACGTTTCTGTAAAGCGTCGCTAAATATGTCGCTAACATGACTTATTCTGGTAGTGCCTTATATTTTGGCTTGGTTATATTTCAGACTTGAGAAATTTGATTTTGTGTTTGTGGTCGGTTGTACCACCAGAGAGGGTATAGTCCGAAATAGACGTTGGATCAGTAAAAAAAATTATGATGCCAAGGATGGCTTAGTTCCTAAGTGGTATATGTATTTACCCTCTTAGTAGTGATATCTGCCTCGACCCCATTCATAGTGATAGTGATAATTCTATTTATGAGGAATGTGGTAGTGTTCAGACTTAGTTGGGAGTTATACTTTTTGTTAATGTGACTTTGAATGTCCCTTTATGATTTTGATTCGAATGATCAGTAGAAAACTTTGATAGTTTAATGTTATGTTGGATAATGAGAAATTAGGAAGTGTATAATGGATGCCTTGGGTTGGGAACAACGACATGAATTATTCAATTAGACGATAACTTTAGTCAGTCGGATGAATAGTTAAACTTAGAAAAATTGGTTGGTTATTACTATTGGAGGCTTATTGGATAAATGATACGAATCAAATATTGAATGATGATTGGATCGATCAGATTAGAATTATATGTTGGACATTAATGCTTGGTTGCACAAATGGAAAGTTATTGAAATGTTTGCAAATAATCCATAGTACGTGAAGAGTTGTTCCATTGACCTTAGGTATGTAATAGCTGGTTACATGCCTAGTTCAAAGGTACAGTATGTAGTGCCCCATCCCAAAATTGTTCCCCGTTCTTCGCTGCGACACGGGAAGGGCAGTTAAGAAACTGTCACTATAGATTAATCGCGACCGATTGAATTAAGATCATTTTTTCGTTATGGATCGGCTTCTTCAGAATCAATTCCCATATAGCGGGTTGCATTTCGAGAATAGAAATTGTGGCTGTGTCAGGAGAGACCTCCCGTTGCTCTAATTTTCACGTTGCACTTGTTTTTTGGCTTTGGTTTTATGAATGTATTTTCATGAATGTTTTCGATCATGGATTTCATTGCTTACGTTCTTCGAACTTCGTATTTCATATCGAACTGAGAATATAAGGGTAGAGTGTTGATTCGTTGCTTATGCGATTTTGGATGATTGTGTAGGCATTGTCTATTGCATCTAGATGGACTTGATTTCCTTCTGAGGGATTTTAGGTTCAATAATAACTAGGATGTCGATTCTATGAATCTTTTTGAGACAATTAAGTCTTCTCAAGGTGGGTTTGTTCGCAAGTTCTCTGACATTCCAGGAGAGAATGTTAAGCATTATGGATATTGGAGTGGGGGGGGGGGGTGTGAGTTTCGCAGTCGATCGAGTGACCATGGTCAGTACCTCTCTGGAACTGCTTTTGTTTGGCTTTTTGGTGGTTGCTGCATCCTTTCCGACCTTCTTGTTGTTGACGTCAATGTCCTCGTTGGGGTGCAAGTACTCTTCTCCGGCTATTTCTACCAAGGCCCCAAAGTAGCTGTTGTTGCTGATGAATCTAGTATCTGCGGCCTGTTTTATCTTGGCCACTAGGGCCTGTCCGATATTGGCAAGCATGTCTGGGTGAATGGTTGTCTCTTTGACGGGTGTGGAGAGTGCTTCCTACTTTGAATTTGTAGGATCATCCTTTTCGGTAGGTTCCGTATGATGCTCCAGAGATTGCGCGTTCGAGGTAGCCTCCTGTCTAGGACTTCCGCAATTTGCTGACTCACTGTGGTCTTCCACGTCTGGAGGATTGTATCCTGTGAGGTGTCTAGAGGTTCTACAACGAGAATGTCAAATTTGTTGGAAAGGTTGATGGCTTACGGTTTGTAGGGGACTAGGGCCCTCTCTGGGGAGGTTAGAACTTGGTTACGGGAGGATCCGACACTCAAGTCGAACCGAGTATGGGTGTTAGGAAGAGGTAGAGAGGGGATTGTTGATTTGTCTTGGTCGGTTTGGTAGGGGCTGGTTTGCGGGTAGCCTGCTTCCTCAGCTCAGGGTGTGCACGAAACAGTGCTAAGTGGTGTGGCCTCTCATCTGGCAGTGTTTGCAGAAGATGACGTTGTTGTCGTATAGAATTCGCTGGGTGATTGTCTTATTACTGAGCAAAATTTGGATATGTTTGGGGAGGTCCTTTGAAAGGTCCAGTTCCATGCATATTTTAGCATAATTGCCTTTAGATAGGTTTCTAGTCTCCTCCGCCATAGCGACATATGTCCCGAAGGAGTTGGCGATCCTCTTCATCACAGCTGGGGCAAAATAGATGAGGGGAAGGTTTGGAAAAGTGACACACGCAAAAACAATCGTTGAATCAACTGAGGTATTAAAATCTGGAGTCCATTTGATGATTTTCATGGTGTGATTGTCGATCCTGTCCGATCCTTTAATCAAAAAATTTTTGCAGTCAGTTTAAGATGAAAGGTGAAAAAAAATGTGTTTACGGTCCATGGGCGCCACCCTGTAGCCCGTAGAGATGCCCCAACTGGCTATCTCTTCCTGGACCTGCATAATCTTCGGACATCCAGATGAGAACTTCAGAATGAAGGTGTATGGGAATGATGCAGATAGAGAGGATATTTCGGCCGGGGAAAAGGGTATAATGATGTCTTGGTTGACTGCTGAGTTGTCGAACTCGAAATTAGGCAACTCTATGTCTATGACCGGTTCAAAGTGCGAGGTAGCGAGATCCGGCCTGAGCTTGTCGGCATAGGATGGGGCTGTGGAGGATGTGGGTTACGGAGGAGGGTGAGAGGAGGCATTTCCCGACGGTACGCTCACCCTGCCGCAGGGTAGCACCGGAAAGACAGACTCCGAGGGGATGATAGGATGTAATGGGCACACCAGATCGATGGATGGCGCTGGTCGGATAGCGCTGGACCCCGTGCCAAAAGTTGATGGCACACTAGCGCTGGTCAACGGCTGGTCTGGGAGGGCACTACCGCAGAGACCGCGGGCGCCAGGGGCACGAACCTGCAAGTGGGCTGTGCCAAGGGGCAAGTGCCACTAAGCTCAAGAGGCGCCAGTGCCGAAAGCCCGTTCAGGGGCTGCGCTAAAGAGCTGATGGCGCCAGAAAGGGGGGGCACAGAAGCCACGGCTGCGCCAAGAGGAGCCTCGATCCTAGCGGCGAGGCTGGCAACAGAAGGGTTCGGCACACAGCACGAAATGAGTGATGGCATATTGTCCAAGGGGGATGTCACGCCCCAGAACCAGAATACTGGAGAGCGGGGGCAGACATAGCCAGCTACGTATATGAAATGGATTCCATCTCGCTATACGGTCACGGCTGTCTAGATACATGAGGGTTTACTACAAGCCAACAGTCTCCTATGGTCATGAACAAGCCTAATGTCTCAATCACAAGCAAGTAAGTAAATATTACAAGATGTATGATCATTAAATATACAATAATAAAGCGTCCCAAATATTACATATTCAGCTGATCATGAAGCTAGTCGTTACAAAATATTAGGGCTAGCAAGAGTTTAGTCATACATGATCAACCCTAGGATCTGTCAATCATGTTTCAGCCCGTAGGCAGACAGTAAGTAAGTGCAATCGAGCTAAACAGGTGCTCGTCGGCTAAACGCCTCAAAAGAATATTTTTACAATAGAGTGGAAGAGCCAAAAATAACCCACTCGTTGCCAGGGTTCCGTCTAGTGGCCACCATCTGGCTGGAAGGTCGGTAGATCCTCTGGAGCTGCTCCGAAATCTGGCCACACAAAACCAGCTGGATCAGACCCCGAAAAGAGCAAGTGCCACAAAGGAAGCTTCAATTAGGAACTAAAACCAGCAATTAGCACAATAGTATAAATAAGTAAGAACAGGAAATAAGAAAATACATCAGGATGATATACGACGAGATAACCATGGAACTATTCAGATAACCAGGTTACAACTCGTAAACCAAACAAGGACCGGGATTGTAACCCTTCGTCTGAACAGAACTTAGAATTCTCACCATTTATCGGTAAAATAATACAAGCATTCTGGTCATGCAGTAATCTGGGACAAAATCAGGGCAAGACTAGACAGGTTAGACTCCATCCAATCATTTTACGGCCAAACAAGAACTACGGCTTGATACTTTAACTAACTAGGGTTATCACAAGCCTAGTTACTAGCAAGATGCAGTGAGAATCTTCCACAGCCACAAGCCCTGCAGTCCATCCAGGTTACCCAGGTTAAAAGATTTAGAGTTGAATTCAGGTGGGTACATCGTCCAGGAAACGCATGTACCCTTAGGTAGCTTGAAGGGTGCAACACATGACAGTGTGCTGGAAATGTGCCCTACTCGACGGCAAGCTACAGATCCCAAGGCGTGCCCAGGTAACGGGATTACCTGTAGCTGGGAGATCTCTTCATGACTAATGTATCAATCTAGTTATTAGCCTTAGCCCATTTCAATAGGTACTCCTGACCGTGGTACTCAGGAGTCCCCTCCTAGACATGATGCAAGACAGGACTGGATTATTTGTACAAGCACAATCGCCCACGGTATCCAGGATTAATTATACAGGTCATATCATGTCAGGTAGCTGTCGCAACAGCTTATCAGATATATCATGTCAGGTTATCATATCAAGTGTACTACTGGTCAAGAGTACGCCACGACGGGCCACTATCAGGTCATGTCATGTTTACTTGTCACACCGTGTCATGTTTACTGTCATTTCAATTATGTCAATCAAATCGTGATTTATCAAGTTCAGGACAAAAGGCGTAAGGATATAAAATGGGCATAAAAATATACCATAGGAGTTACAAGACATGGGCAAATAACAATAAATAATAGTACACAGGGCTATTAGAGAACCATGTGGCTCAAGCATATGCGACCAGGAATAATCTCATGCGGCTGGAAAGAGAACAGCCCATGCGGCTAATAGGGTCAAGCGCATGCGGTTGACGGGAAGAAAGTCCATGCGGCCGGCGGGGTATAGAAGGAGGCGCATGCGGCTTAGTAGAAGCCCATGCGGCTGGGTCAATGTGGCTGCTTATGCGGCTGGGAGTGAGGGATGCATATGCGGCTGATAATGGACTCAGCCTCATGCGGCCAAGGGTGCTGATGCATATGCGGCTCGGGAGTAAGGCCTTATGCGGCCAGACATGTTATACTCCTATGCGGCCAGGATATGAAGGGGGTGCATGCGGCTCGGTTAGGAGCTCATGCGGCCAGGTCAGTTCAAGGGCTCATGCGGCTAGTAAGGAGTACAAGTTCATGCGGCCAGGAGAGGCAAGGGCGCATATGCAGCTAAGTGGGGAAAAGTCCATGTGGCTGGGAGAACACTTGCCGCATGAAATGTTCATGCGGTCAAGTCAAGTACTGTTCTTCTTCTCCAAATTTCTGGAAAGAAGAACACCAAGGAGCCATGGCCACCAAGCTGCATAGAACCTTCATCCGGAGTCCAAATCCGAACTTCCATAGGTCAAAATGGGGCAGAATGAAATGCTCTACAACATGGAACCATCAAAACTCGGAAATAACAAGATTAAGTAGATCAAAACTCAAGAATTCCGAGAATAAAATAGACTTAGATCTACAAGAATCTAGCCATGGAAAGTGAAAATGCCAAGTACTGAAGTTAGTAAAAATGCTGTAAGAAAGAGAATGAAGCAATAAAATTTGAGTTCCTGCATGAAGCAAGTTACACTTGCCTAGACCTCTCTCTCTCTCTCTGGTAGGTGAAGTAGTAAATGGAAGAAGAAGAAGAGTAATAAAGAGAGAGAAAGAAGAATGGTAATAAATACCAAAGGTGGTGGTAGGTAGGAGGGTTCATCCATGGTTCATGATGAACCAAAAACAATCCCAACCGAACCAAGCCAACCCCGGGCCAAGAATAAACCGAGCCAAAAAGGAAAAGCTAAGCCAGGAATTAAGCAACACAAGATAAAATACGTAATACGAACCACAGGCATTACAACTCTACCCACCTTAAAAGAATTCCGTCCTCGGAATTTAATTAAGAGGCTAGAGAGACGAGGACGAGCTATATAGTAAGCACAAGCAAGCTATAACTAGGCGGGCAATCGCTCATTCAAGAAAGGAATCGAAGGCATGAGGCATAAGGAAGACATTATACCTCACGAGTCAAACAAGTCGGGATATCGCGATCGGATGTCATCCTCTCGCTCCCACGTTGACTCACCCAAAGAGTGATGGCCCCACGCAACTCGGACTAACTTGATAGTCTTGTTCTTGAGTGTCTTCTCTCTCCGGTCCAATATAGACACGGGCCTCTCCTCATACGAAAGGTTGGTACCAACAACCAATTTCGAATGATCCAGGATGTGGCTCGGGTTCGGAATATACCGTCGTAATTGGGATACATGGAACACGTCATGCACCTCTCTTAGCGACGGCAGAAGAGCGAGATGGTAGGACACATCTCCTACTCGCTCCAGAATGTCAAATGGCCCTATATACCTTGGACTAAGCTTTTTTCGTACGTCAAAACGAATGACGTCACGGTTAGGCGAAATCCTCAGGAATACATGGTCACCGACAGAAAACTCGAGAGGGCGCCGATGAGAATCGGCCCAATGGCGCTGGTGATCTTGGGAAACTCGAAGATGATCCCGGACTCTTCTGACCACTTCAACTGTCTGGGCAATCATTTCTGGACCGAGCATCTGCCTTTCTCCCATATCATCCCATGCTAACGGGGATCGGCACTTCCTGCCATACAGTGCCTCGAACGGTGCCATTTGGATGCTGGCCTGGAAGCTATTGTTGTACGAGAACTCCACCAGGTGCAGGCGATCTTCCCACGAACCACCGAAGTCAAGCGTACAGGACCGTAATATATCTTCAAGAGTCTGGATCGTACGCTCCGACTGACCATCTGTCTGCGGGTGATAGGCTAAACTGAACTGGAGATGAGTTTCCAAACTCTCCTGCAGGCTACGCCAAAAGTGCGACGTAAATCTTAAATCTCGGTCCGAGTTGATACTGACTGGCACTCCGTATAACCTGACAATCTGCCTGAGGTACATCTCTGCTAACTGAGCTGTCGACTGACCAACTCTGAATGGGAGGAAGTGAGCTACCTTCGTGAGCCGATCAACTATAACCCAGATAGCATCTCTACCAGCTGGGGATCTAGGTAATCCAGTCACGAAATCTATGGTCACATGCTCCCATTTCTATTCTGGAATCGGCAAGGGCTGAAGAAGTCCAGCGGGCCTCTGATGTTCAGCCTTAACTTGTTGGCAGACTAAACAACGAAAGACAAACCGGGCTATCTCTTTCTTCATGCCATTCCACAAAAAGAACTGACGAATATCACGGTACATCTTCGTGCCACCAGGATGAATGGAATACTGAGAACTGTGAGCCTCTGCCATGATTTCCTGTCTGATATCTCCGCTGGGTACACAAAGACGCTTACCGTGTCGAAGTGTACCGTCTTCATGAATGCATAACTCTGGTCTTCGTCCTGCCTCACACTCTGCTCTGAGTCGCTGAAGCTTGGAATCTACTGACTGCGCCTTCCGGATCCTCTCGACTATAGTGGACTGAACTTGCATACTGGCCATCAATGCTACACTGGAAGGGAGAACAACTTCAATACCCATCTTCTGAAGATCGGCTAACAGTTCTGGCTGCGCCGTTAGGAAATAAACTCCGGCTCTCCTGCTCAATGCATCTGCAACGACGTTGACCTTCCCGAAATGATACTGCAAGTTGACATCATAATCCACAAGCAGCTCCAGCCATCTCCTCTGACACATGTTAAGATCCTTCTGGGTGAAAACATACTTCAGGCTCTTGTGGTCGGTGAAAATCTTCACCCTGTCTCCGTACAAATAGTGCCTCCACAACTTAAGTACAAACACTACTGCTGCCAGCTCCAAGTCATGCGTTGGGTAATTCCTCTCATGATCATGAAGTTGTCGTGACGCATAAGCTATTACCTTCCCATGCTGTATCAGAACACATCCTAGGCCTCTGCCTGAAGCATCACAATATACTGAGAATCCTCCGGTTCCATCTGGAAGCGTGAGAATGGGTGCCGTTATCAGACCTCGCTTCAACTGCTTAAATGATTCCTGACACTCTGCTTTCCAAGCAAACTGCACATCCTTGCGGGTCAATTGGGTCAATGGCGCTGAGATCCGAGCAAAGTCTGAAATAAACCGCCGGTAATAGCCGACCAATCCAAGAAAACTGCGAACTTCTGCAACGGTGTTGGGCACTGGCCATGACTCAATAGCCATAATCTTCTGGGGATCCACTTCTACTCCTCCTCTGGTGATGATATGACCCAAGTAGGAAATACGATCGAGCCAGAACTCGTATTTACTGAACTTGGCATATAACTGGTGCTCCCTGAGAATCTGGAGGACAACTCGGAGATGCTGCTCATGCTCTGCTTCACTCTTGCTGTAGACCAGGATGTCATCTAGAAATACAATCACAAACTGATCCAAATAAGGCATGAAGATGCGATTCATGAGGTCCATGAATACAGCCGGCGCATTGGTTGCTCCAAATGGAATAATAAGGAACTCCCAATGCCCATACCTAGATCTGAAAGCTGTCTTCGGGATGTCCTGCTCTCTGACTCTGATCTGATGATATCCTGAGCGCAAGTCGATCTTCGAAAATACTGCTGTCCCTTTAAGCTGATCAAAGAAGTCATCTATCCTCGGGAGAGGGTATCTGTTCTTGATTGTCACTGAGTTCAAGGTACGATAATCAACACATAACCTGGACGTACCATCCTTCTTTTTCATAAGAAGCATCGGGGCTCCCTAAGGCGATCCATTAGCACGAATGAATCCCTTGGTTCTAAGTTCTTCAATCATCTTGTACAAGATCTCCAATTCTGACGACGCCATCCTGTAGACTCTCTCTGACACTGGGGCTGTCCCGGGAATCAAGTCTATGGTGAACTCGATCTCCCGCTCCGGAGGCATACCTGGAAGCTCTTCTGGGAAAATATCTAGGAACTCATTCACTATCCTAGGCAACTGAACTGCCGCTACTGCCATCCGCAATATCGGAGGAGAAGACTCAACTTCACCTCGGGAAAAGAAAAACTCCGGCTCGCCTGGAATGCTAAAACTGACCATGCCAATGTGGCAATCTATTCTAGCATACTGGTTCCTCAACCAATCCATCCCTAAGACCACATCATAATCGGCCATCGAGAATTCTATCAATCTAGCGGGGAATTCCTTACCGCTAACTACGATCCGACATGAGGAAAACACCCTATCGACTCCCATAAGTCTGTTACCAGTAAGTATATTGAGCCTTACTGATAATGACTCGGGCTCCAATCCTACCCGTGTCGCGAATCGTGCAGATATAAAAGAATGCGATGCACCAGAATCAAATAAAGCTGAAGCTGGAAAGGAGTTGACGAGAATAGTACCTGCCACTACCTCTCCTGGTGCCAATCCTTCCTCCACGGTCATCGCCATAGCCTGACCATGCCCTCGGGGTGCTGGTCCCCTCTGTTGAAATCCTCGCTGCCTATTCTGACTTTGGGCTTGGGCTTGTGCATACTGCTGGGGGTTCTGCTGCTGGAATACTTGGATCTGAGGCGGCAAGGGCCTTGACAATGGGTACTGCTGTTGCTGCTGCTGGACCGGTGCTGGTCCTCTCACCGAAGAGCTAGAAAGGTTGGACGATGATGAACCACCCCTATTCGGGCAGGATCCAACCCTATGATCCGGTGCTCCACAAGCCAGGCATAATCCTTGCGCCCTACGATACTTTGCCACTACATGGCCTGGCTTCCCACAATGAGAACATCCTACTGCGGAAGACTGCTTCTGCTTCTGCTTCTGCTGCTGCTGCTGAGGGTACGTCGGGGTGGAATGTTGAACCGACGTTACTGAGGCCGCCCGCCTCGGAGCTCTAATAGTCAAAGCCCTGGCTGCCGGGGCTGGTGCTGAAGACTGATTCATCTGGCCGTGGGATCTCTTCCGACCTTCGGTCCTATCCACAATCCTCTGGGAGGTATACTCATGCCTCCTAGCTGCTCTCAAGACTGCATCAAAAGTCTGATGCTCAAATTGTTCGACTGCTAACAAAATCTCCAGGTGAAGCCCCTGCTAAAATCGCTGGGCTCTATCATACTCGGTTGCCACCAAGGTGGGAGCAAACCGACTGAGTCTTGAAAACTCGGCCGCATATCCGTCGACCGTCCTGCCCATCTGCTTCAGATTAGTAAACCTCGTCTGTAGATCGTACCGAGCTACAGCATCGAAATACTTAGTCTAAAATCTCTCTCGGAATTGTTACGACCCGCTACCCAAATTGTTGGGCCAGGCCGAGGCATGCCAAGCCTACGTTGAGATAAAACGTAGTAAGCTGTTCTAAAGACAACAGGATAAGACTAAATGTGCTAACAGTTCTATAAGTGAAGAAGAATCATAAATGCTCCAAACACAAAAGTCGTCGTATATAGTAAAATGTCCAAGTACAAGTGAACTGAAATGTAAAACTGGATACATGTCCAGTTACAAAAAGATATAGTCTAATACATGACTACTCTCAAAAGTCTAATAATACAAAAGACAACTAGGCGAGGTTCCCCGCGGGAACATCCTCGTAAAGCAGAGCCGGGTCCTCGACAGTATCTCCATAGTATGTGTCACAGAGTAACTCCTCCTCAGTAAGGACACCTACAACGTTATCCTGTCAGGACGGGAGCAAGTACTAAATCTAGCAAACTAGCATATAAAACATGGAAATGAACATAAGAGGAAAATAACTGAAAACATGGCATCACCCAATCTATCATGGCAAGGATACATATGTCATAGAGACAGATGTACATGTAGTGTTTAAAACTGTAGCAAGTACGTGATCGGTCAATAGATGTACAATGTACTGTGGTACATGTAAATAAAATACACATATGTACAAGTCAACAGGCATAGGTGTACATCCGTACAGAAATACGGGATAACGGCCTGCGGCAAGGTATGCATATAAAATGAGACCTCGCTCGCTACTGTAGGGGGGTCGTGATCACGTACAATACTATACATCAAGACTGTTCTAAGCATGGTAGTAACTGGAAGTACAACATATAGAGATCTAACTTGCTACCCCAAGGATCAGTATTTAACATGGTGGGGTTTGCAGTTCATTTATGTGACAATATGTAAAGTTCGTAGAAGGTACTTGCCTCTAGCAAAGCAAAACAAAACAAGCTGCGATAACAGTGCTATGGATGTCCAGTAACTCGTCACTGAAGAAATAAATACAATAACTTAGCTTTTACACTAAGCTAAAATACTAGAACACTAATTGGTGCGACACGACTTGTGACTGGGCACCTAGCCAAAATGATGACTTGGCATAGGAGACCAATGTGGGGTGACACACTATGTTAACTAACTTTCTAGGGTCTTTAAACTAGTGAGAGATGGGGTTCAACACGACTAAAACTCCAAATAACACAAAAAGCTACAAGTCGTAATTAATCAATAAATAAATCAAAAGATCATTGTGTTCTAACAATTTTTGAAGTAGACAAAAAGCCTAGTGTTTCTTAAAGTAAAGTACCAAGGTGATCCTTGTTAATCATAGAAATTTATTATAATTTTTTTGGAATTTATTAACCAGTACAAATATTTTATAAAAATCAGCTTTCCTGAGTATACAGAAAATGAGTTTTGGTTTCATATGCCAAACTAGTGGCAAAACAGTAAATTAAATACTACAAAAATTATACTAAATTAGCTAACTTAACATAGTATCTAAAAACTATTTTTCCATAATTTTAGCAGTAATTTAAGTATTTTTAGAAAATCAAAAATAGCATTGCACACAATAATTAATTATCTGCGTATTTTGTCCATGTATATAACTTGAACCAAAGTTCAAATACAGGACCCAAGGCCATGAATCAAGTCCAATATGACTTGTACAGGTCTTGAATGTGTGAAAACACATTTGGGCCCAAATACCCATGCTAGGCTTGGACACCAAATGGTTGCAGTAAATTAAATACAATAAAAATACAATTTGGTAATAGTCAAAATAAATATTATTATTTTAATATGGTAAAGTTATGCATAGTAACTATAAATGTATGAACCTTATTTTATATAAATAATTTAGACTAAGCTAAGTGAAATACATATATAAAATATTATATATATTTGAGATAATATATATATATATATATACATAAACATAGGGATATTTACATAATGGGTATATATATGTAAAAATTACATATATATATATATATATATATATATATATATATATATATATATGTATATATAAGAAAATACTTAACTATATTATATATATATATACAAAATAATGTATACATATACATATAATAGTATATATATATATAGTAATATATATATATACACAAGAAAATATATATACATAAATATATATGTATACATAATACATATATATATATATATATATATATATATATATATATATATATATATATATATATATATATATATATATATATATACACACATAGAATAATAAAGTGCAAAAAAAGAAGTATATATATATATATATATATAAAACAGCAAGTATATATACATAAATATAGTATATATAATAATACATATATATACAAATATATGTATATACATATATATATATAAATATAAATATATAACAGAAAAAGAAAAAGAAAAAGGAAAAGAAAAAGAAAAAGGAAAACAAAGTCAGCCAGGGGGACTCGAACCCAGGCCAACACAGTGCGCGGGGGGGGGGGGGGGGGGGGGGGGGGGGGGGGGGGGGGGGGGGGAGGGGGGGGTTAGGTCGAGTCGGGGTGGCCAGGGGGTCAGCCCGTTGGCTTTGTTAAGGGTTAGGGTTTTGTTTCTTTTATTAAGTTTAAGTTAGCATTTATATGAAAAAAAAAATAAAACTGTCCTGTGTCCTGACAGTTAAGGACACAAGTACCAACGTGTCCTTGTTTAGCACGATACTTACAAGCTCTGTCTCGTGTGTCCAGCTCCACACTCGTGCTCGCCAGGACACGGCGAACAACATATGTGGACACGAGCCTCACACGACACGTTTTGACACAAATACTCACGTGTCCAGCGAGTTGAAGGGTGATTCGAAGGTCGGGAACGACGGAGGAGGCGTCGGGATCGGGGCGCTCCGGTGGCGCTGGGGTCGCCTCGTCACCGCGCGTCGACTGATGGTGGTTGGGGGCGGTGGAAGTCGACGGTGGGGCTGGGCGGAGCTCGTCGGAGTAGGGTTAGGGTTTGTGGGTTCGTCGGGGAAGAGGGGGGTCGTCGGTGGCTGTGGGGAGAGTTTAGGGTTAGGGTTTGGGTCAGGGGAGAGAGGGGGAGTTTTATAGGAGGGTGAGGCGGTTGGGCAGCCGGGAAATGCGGGGGCAGGGCGGCGAGTCGGTCGGGGCAGCGGGGTCAACGGGAGTGGGTGAGAGTCAGAGGAGAGAGAGAGAGTTGGTCGTAGGGGGGGGGGGTTGGGTAGTTTGCAATAGGGCCCTTAGGAATTAGGAAATTACACAATCGAATTATCAGTGAGAAATTGCAAAATAGAAATTGCATTTCTAAATTAAAAACATTTCCTTAATTACAAACTGATATAAAAACAAATCTAAAAATTGCAGAACCTATTTAATTAATTCCAAATAATTTGCAAAGTGATATTTTATATTTAAAACTCATTTAAAAATATAGAAAAAAATTCCTAAAAATCCCAATAATTACTTTAAGGCTAAAAATTAACATTAAAAATTAATTAGCACTAATAAAACTAAAATTGAAAAACAGGGGCTTACAAGTCTTCCCTCCTTGAAAAATTTCGTCCTCGAAATTCACAAGGATTGAAGACCTAACAATATTCTAACATAGCAAGCAATGCAACAAAATGACTAAGGCTGCGATCGAAACTAACCTCTAGGGTATCAAGCGGGAACGGGTGGTTCCCTCGCAGCGGTTGGATCGAACAAGTAAGGGTATCTCTCCCTCATGTCCGACTCCCTCTCCCAAGTAGATTTACCTGGGGAGTGACGGCTCCAAGCTACTCGTACTAGGGGTATAACCTTGTTCCTCAGCCTCTTCTCTCTCCTGTCTAATATCTCCACTGGCTGCTCAGAAACTGTAAGGCTCGGTCCGACCTCCAACTCTGAGTGATATAGCACATGACTGGGGTCTGGAATATATCTCCTCAGCTGAGATACGTGAAAGACATCGTGAACTCCTGCTAGGTTGGGTGGAAGTACAACCCTGTAAGCTACCTCTCCGATCCTGCCAAGTATCTCGAACGGCCCGATGTATCTGGGGCTCAGCTTCCCTCCTCGTCCGAACCGGATCGTCCCTCGAGTAGGTGATATCTTCACTAGCACCATATCACCGTCTGCGAACTCCATCGGTCTGCAACTAGCATCAGCCCAGTGTTTCTGCCTGTCCTGAGCTACTCTGAGCCTGTCTCTGATCATCCCGACTTTCTCTGCTGCATCCGTGATCATCTCTGGCCCAAGCATAACTCTGTCTCCGACATCATCCCAAAAGAGCGGTGTCCGGCATCGTCGTCCATAAAGCGCCTCGAAGGGAGACATACCAATACTGGCCTGGTAGCTGTTGTTGTATGAAAACTCTACCAAGTGCAGATGGCTCTCCCATGATCCTCCGAAGTCCAGTACGCAGGTCCTCAGCATATCCTCCAGTGTCTGTATCGTCCTCTCGGACTGCCCGTCTGTCTGTGGGTGGTACGCCGTACTGAACTTGAGCCTACTGCCCAACTCCTCCTGCAAGCTCCTCCAGTAGTGGGATGTGAATCTGCTGTCTCTGTCTGACACGATGCTCACCGGCACTCCGTGTAGGCGAACTATCTGCTGCATGTATAGCTCTGCCAACTTTTCGGTGGAAAGCCCCACCTTGAAGGGTATGAAGTGCGCACACTTCGTCAGCCTGTCTACGATGACCCAGATGGCATCCTTCCCTCCTTGGGAACGAGGAAGCCCTGAAACGAAGTCCATCGTAATATGTTCCCACTTCCACTCGGGAATGGGTAACGGCTGCAACAAACCAGCTGGCCTCTGGCGCTCCGCCTTGACCTGCTGGCAAACTAGGCATCTCGAGATGAAACGTGATACATCCCTCTTCATCCCGTGCCACCAAAGATGTTCCCGCAAGTCACGGTACATCTTGTTAGCACCAGGGTGAATAGAATATCTCGATCGGTGCGCCTCCTGTAAGACTGCCTCTACCAGCTCTCCCTTCGGCACGCACAATCGGCTGCCATGCCTTAGGGATCCATCCTCTGCTATAGTGAAGTCATCCAGCAATCCAGCTAATGTCTGGGGTCGAAGTCTGTGAAGGCTCTCATCTGTAGACTGCGCCTTCCAGATCTGCTCCATCAAACCTGACTGAATGTCAAGCGCCATCATCTGTATCACTGATCCTAGCCGAACTAGCTCGATACCGAGCTTCTCCAGATCCTTCCGCAAATGCCGATCAATCATTAGGTACCATGCCATCGGATGCCTGCTCAGCGCATCCGCCACCACATTTGTCTTCCCGGGGTGATACTGTAAATCGATGTCGAAGTCCTTCATCAACTCCAACCATCGTCTTTGCCTCATGTTTAGCTCTTTCTGCGTGAACACATACTTCAAGCTTTTATGGTCAATAAAGATTTCCATACGCTCTCCGTATAAGTAATGTTTCCATAACTTGAGTGCAAAGATCAACGCAGCTAACTCGAGGTCATGGGTAGGATAATTCCTCTCATGAGTCCGCAATTGCCTAGATGCATAAGCAATTACTTTCCCATGCTGCCGTAGAACACATCCTTGCCCCTTTCCAGAAGCATCGCTGAAAATGGTAAAACCTCCAGAACCTGAAGGTAAAGTCAGAACTGGAGCGGTCGTCAGCCTCCTCTTCAGCTCCTCAAATGCCGCCTGACAGTCCTCTGACCAAATATACTCTGCGTCCTTCTGCGTCAGCTTCGTCATGGGTTTGGCTATCCTAGCAAAGTCCTGGACGAACTTTCTATAATAGCCTGCTAAACCCAGAAAACTCCTGATCTCTGAAACTGACGTCGGAGCCTTCCACGTCTCAACTGCAGCAATCTTCCTGGGATCCACCGAGATTCCATCTCCAGTGACTACATGGCCGAGAAACTCCACTCGGTCTAAAAAGAACTCGTACTTCGGCAATTTGGCAAACAATCTCTCCTGCCTCAGAATCCCCAAAACTATCCGCAAGTGCTCTGCATGCTCCTCTGGCGTCTTCGAGTATATCAGGATGTCGTCAATAAACACCACGACGAACTTATCCAGATACTGGTGAAATATCTTATTCATCAAGTTCATAAAGACAGCTGGCGCATTTGTGAGACCAAATGACATCACCAGAAACTCGTACTGCCCGTACTTCGTGTTGAACGCCGTCTTCTGGATGTCTGCTGGCCTAACCTTCACCTGGTGGTATCCGGATCTCAAGTCTATCCTGGAAAATACCTTCGCCCCGCTCAACTGGTCGAACAAATCATCTATCCTGGGCAGAGGATATTTGTTCTTGATGGTGATGGCATTCAAGGCCCGATAGTCAATACACAACCGGACTGTACCATCCTTCTTGGGCACAAAGAGCACTGGTGCTCCCCATGGAGAAGCACTGGATCGAATGAAACCCTTTTTCAACAGGTCATCAATCTGCTCTTTCATCTCTATGGCCTCCTTGGGATTCACTCTATAGCAAGCCCGGGATACTGGTGATGAACCCGGCACTAAATCTATAGTGAACTCCACAACTCTGTCAGGCGGAAGTCCTGGAAGATCCTCTGGGAATACATCCATAAACTCCCTAATGATAGGGTGTGGCGGTGCTGCGTCCCCGACTGTCGTACAACAGTTCGGCTCTAGGCTGATCTCCGGCCCTGTCCTCCTGACACTGAATGGTGCTGTGCCTGGGGGACTGAACAAAATACTACCCTCATGACAATCTATAGATGCATGGGCATAGCTAAGCCAGTCCATCCCTAATATGATATCATAACCGGGGAGTGGCATCACAAAGAATCGCCTCCTGAACTCTCTCCCGGCTATGAAAATAGAACATCTATAGATAGATCTAATAGGCACTGGTCCTCCTCCCGTCATCACTCTACTAATCTCCGCAGTAGGTGTAGCTACTAGATGATATTTATGCATAAACTCTAATGATAGTAAGCTATGAGATGCACCAGAATCAAACAAACATACAGCTAGAAAAGTATGCAAATAAACATGACCTGTGATGACGTCAGCTAAGTAATCCGGCTCCGAAACCTGCTCCGGCTCCGGCTCAATGGCTAGACTATAAACCCTCCCCTGAGGTCCCTTCTGCTGCTGCAGATGCTGCCCGAACCTCTGCTGCTGAGTCGGAAGCGGTCCTCTAGGCTTCGCTGCTGGGAAGTCCCGAATCTGATGGGTGGTAGACCCACAAACTAAACACTGCCCCAATCTCTTCCTGCAAATGGACCTGTCGTGCCCTGGTCTTCCGCAGAAAGAACATATAGCTCCCTTCTGCTGCTGTCGGGGTCCCGGGGCTCTAACTGGCGGGGTCTGATGATGTGGTGTAGGGGGACGGTAAGTCTGCTGGGGTGGCATCGGCGCTCTCTGCTGGAAAGCCTGACGCTTGGACGGTCCCTCATGATGTACAGGAGCCGGCCTCTTGCTAGACAGAAGACGCTCCTCAATACTCCGGGCCAACTCTAGGCTCTGGTAGTAGTCAGTCGTACCGTTTGCCACTATAAGAATGCCAATGTCTGGAACTAGACCATGGCAAAACCTATGGGTCATCTCCTCTGGATCAGCAACCAGACTAGGAGCGAAATGGCTCAGGCGACTAAACTCTGCCGCATACTCGTCAACAGAACGGTTCCCCTGCTGGATGTTCTGGAATCGTAGCCCCATGGCTACTCTAGCAGTGGTCGAGAAGAATTTCTTCTTGAACTGGGTCTTGAACTGGTCCCAAGTGGCTCTACCTCTCGCGAACAACGACTCATTCCTGAACCAGACTCCGGCTAAGTCTATCAGCAGAAATCCTGCTGCCTCGACCTGAAGGTCATCTGGCATCCTAACTCCCAGAAGCTTCCTCTCTACCGAATCTAGCCAGTCATCAGCTACTACTATGCCCTCAGTCCCTGAGAACTCCTTGGGATTCAGACCCATGAAGTCCTTGATCGTTCCCGCTCTCTGCCGTGGCTCTACATGTGGTGGGACCACGGGACGTCCCTCAGAACGCTCCATGCTCTGGCGGAGTAGGGTAGTCTGCTCCTGATGGGTTGTTAGGAACCCCTGGATCAGTGTGAGCAGTTGGGTCCCGTCGAGTGTGACGGAAGCCTGAGTGGGTATAGTGATAGGGGGTGGTGGAAGTATCGGGGCCTGCTGGGACTGGGATGTGGAAGGTGGTATCTGGGTCTGTGGATCTGTGGAGTGGGGGAATGTGGTAGATGGAGGTGTATCAGTCAACTGGCCAGCTGACTGGATATGGAGGGCCCCATTCTCGGGGGTAACATACTGGGATGAACGAGTAAGCACCATCTAAATTACACATAAAAAGACTTATAAGGACTTGTTTAAAGTAAGCAATCATATGCAAGAAAATCTAATTATAATAGCAAACATGTGATGTATTTCCTATGTTGCAATCCTAGCATTCCTCTAAGTGTTCTAAGCGTCTTTCCTAATGTTGTCTAATTACCTTAAGTTTCTAATTGCAGGCATGCTTGGTACAATAACGTAACCAAACAGTTTAGACAGGACCTGCATGGGCCACCACTAAAAACATGTCACGACCCGCTACCCAAATTGTTGGGCCAGGCCGAGGCATGCCCAGCCTACGTTGAGATAAAACGTAGTAAGCTGTTCTAAAGACAACAGAATAAGACTAAATGTGCTAACAGTTCTATAAGTGAAGAAGAATCATAAATGCTCCAAACAAAAAAGTCGTCGTATATAGTAAAATGTCCAAGTACAAGTGAACTGAAATGTAAAACTGGATACATGTCCAGTTACAAAAAGATATAGTCTAATACATGACTACTCTCAAAAGTCTAATAATACAAAAGACAACTAGGCGAGGTTCCCCGCAGGAACATCCTCGTAAAGCAGAGCCGGGTCTTCGGCAGTATCTCCATAGTATGTGTCATAGAGTAACTCCTCCTCAGTAAGGACACCTACAACGTTATCCTGTCAGGACGGGAGCAAGTACTAAATCTAGCAAACTAGCATTTGAAACATGGAAATGAACATAAGAGGAAAATAATTGGAAACATGACATCACCCAATCTATCATGGCAAGGATACATATGTCATAGAGACAGATGTACATGTAGTGTTTAAAACTGTAGCAAGTATGTGATCGGTCAATAGATGTACAATATACTGTGGTACATGTAAATAAAATGTACATACGTACAAGTCAACAGGCATAGGTGTACATCCGTACAGAAATGCGGGATAATGGCCTGCGACAAGGTATGCATATAAAATGCGACCTCGCTCGCTACTGTAGGGGGGGTCGTGATCACGTACAATACTATCAGTTTCCCCATAACCCATATTCTAATCATGTGAGAGATACATCAAGACTGTTCTAAGCATGGTATTAATTGGAAGTACAACATGTAGAGATCTAACTTGCTACCCCAAGGATCAACATTTAACATGGTGGGGTTTGCAGTTCATTTATGTGACAATATGTAAAGTTCGTAGAAGGTACTTGCCTCTAGCAAAGCAAAAAAAATAAGCTGCGATAACAGTGCTATGGATGTCCAGTAACTCGTCACTGTAGAAATAAATGCAATAACTTAGCTTTTACACTAAGCTAAAATACTAGAACACTAATTGGTGCGACACGACTTGTGACTGGGCACCTAGCCAAAATGATGACTTGGCATAGGAGACCAATGTGGGATGACACACTATGTTAACTAACTTCCTAGGGTCTTTACACTAGTGAGGGATGGGGTTCAACACGACTAAAACTCCAAATAACACAAAAAGCTACAAGTCGTAATTAATCAATAAATAAATCAAAAGATTATTGTGTTCTAACAATTTTTGAAGTAGACAAAAAGCCTAGTTTTTCTTAAAGTAAAGTACCAATGTGATCCTTGTTAATCATAGAAATTTATTATAATTTTTCTGGAATTTATTAACCAGTGCAAATATTTTATAAAAATCAGTTTTCCTAAGTATACAGAAAATGAGTTTTGGTTTCATATGCCAAACTAGTGGCAAAACAGTAAATTAAATACTACAAAAATTATACTAAATTAGCTAACTTAACATAGTATCTAAAAACTATTTTTCCATAATTTTAGCAGTACTTTAAGTATTTTTAGAAAATCAAAAACAACATTGCACACAATAATTAATTATCTGCGTATTTTGTCCATGTATATAATTTGAACCAAAGTTCAAATACAGGACCCAAGGCCATGAATCAAGTCCAATATGACTTGTACAGGTCTTGAATGTGTGAAAATATATTTGGGCCCAATACCCATGCTAGGCTTGGACACCAAATGGTTGCAGTAAATTAAATACAATAAAAATACAATTTGGTAATAGTCAAAATAAATATTATTATTTTAATATGGTAAAGTTATGCATAGTAACTATAAATGTATGAACCTTATTTTATATAAATAATTTACACTAAGCTAAGTGAAATACATATATAAAATATTATATATATTTGAGATAATATATTTATATATATATATATATATACATAAACATAGGGATATTTACATAATGGGTATATATGTAAAAATTACATATATATATATATATATATATATATATATATATATATATATATGTATATATAAGAAAATACTTAACTATATTATATATATATATACAAAATAATGTATACATATACATATAATAGTATATATATATATATATAGTAATATATATATATATATACACAAGAAAATATATATACATAAATATATATGTATACATAATACATATATATATATATTATATATATATATATATATATATATATATATATATATATATATATATATATATATATATATATATATATATACACACACATAGAATAATAAAGTGCAAAAAAAGAAGTATATATATATATATAAAAAACAGCAAGTATATATACATAAATATAGTATATATAATAATACATATATATACAAATATATGTATATACATATATATATAAATATATATATATATAACAGAAAAGAAAAGGAAAAAAGGAAAGAAAAAGAAAAAGGAAACAAAGTCAGCCAGGGGGACTCGAACCCAAGTCAACACAGTGCGCGGGGGGGGGGGGGGGGGGGGGGGGGGGGGGGTTTAGGTCGAGTCGGGTTGGCCAGGGGGTCAGCCCGTTGGCTTTGTTAAGGGTTAGGGTTTTGTTTCTTTTATTAAGTTTAAGTTAGCATTTATATAAAAAAAATAAAACTGTCCTGTGTCCTGACAGTTAAGGACACAGGTACCAACGTGTCCTTGCTTAGCACGATACGTACGAGCTCAGTCTCGTGTGTCCAGCTCCACACTCGTGCTCGCCAGGACACGGCGAACAACATATGTGGACACGAGCCTCACACGACACGGTTTGACACAAATACTCACGTGTCCAGCGAGTTGAAGGGTGATTCGAAGGTCGGGAACGACGGAGGAGGCGTCGGGATCGGGGCGCTCCGGTGGCGCTGGGGTCGCCTCGTCACCGCGCGTCGACTGATGGTGGTTGGGGGCGGTGGAAGTCGACGGTGGGGCTGGGCGGAGCTCGTCGGAGTAGGGTTAGGGTTTGTGGGTTCGTCGGGAAAGAGGGGGGTCGTCGGTGGCCGTGGGGAGAGTTTAGGGTTAGGGTTTGGGTCAGGGGAGAGAGGGGGAGTTTTATAGGAGGGTTTCGAGGCGGTCGGGCAGCCGGGAAAGGCGGGGGCAGGGCGGCGAGTCGGTCGGGGCAGCGGGGGTCAACGGGAGTGGGTGAGAGTCAGAGGAGAGAGAGAGAGAGAGTTGGTCGTGGGGGGGGGGGGTTGGGTAGTTTGCAATAGGGCCCTTAGGAATTAGGAAATTACACAATCGAATTATCAGTGAGAAATTACAAAATAGAAATTGCATTTCTAAATTAAAAACATTTTCATAATTACAAACTGATATAAAAATAAATCTAAAAATTGCAGAACCTATTTAATTAATTCCAAATAATTTGCAAAGTGATATTTTTATATTTAAAACTCATTTAAAAATATAGAAAAAATTCCTAAAAATCCCAATAATTACTTTAAGGCTAAAAATTAACATTAAAAATTAATTAGCACTAATAAACTAAAATTGAAAAACAGGGGCTTACAGGAATACTGCCCAAGCAATGGGTGCTACTAAACCAACGGCCTGAGTCGTCCACCAGCTGCGGACAAGATCCAACAACTGTAGACGCACCACGGCTACCTTCTCGATCTCTGGGGTCCTGGCTGCTTCTAGAATCACCTCGATGTCCTGAAGCCAAGCATCTGCGGCGATAGCATCTTCACTACCGTCGAAGAAGGAAGGGTTCAAGCGCTTGAAGCTATTGGCCGCGCTGTTACCCTGATGACCTCCTCTGGTCAGAGCATCCGCCACTGCCTGGTGCAAGACATCTCCACGACGATCTTGGGAAGCAATCAAGGTCCCGACGATACCTACCAAAGTGCCATCATCAGGTTCGGCAGGCTGAACTGGCTGGACTGGTGGCTCTCCATCAGAAGGCACGTCTCTGGAGGCTACTCCCGAATGTTGGGCTTGATCTCCGGGTTGCTGCTGATCCGCAGGAAATGCTCCGCCTTGCTGACCGGCAGGTCCAGGAACAATGTCGCTGAAGAAGACGACATGGAGAACAATAAGAAAGGACCAGGAAAGATCAATGATACAAGCATATAATCAGGACAAGAATCCAGGGTTCAGAAGATACGAGCAGAGATCAAGAGCGAATACTGATTAAGACATCTATTCGATAAACCCTCACATATCTTGATTTACAAGACCTGCATGGGCTACCACTTAAACCATGTCACGCCCCAGAACCAGAATACTGGAGAGCGGGGGCAGACATAGCCAGCTACGTATATGAAATGGATTCTATCTCGCTATACGGTCACGACTGTCTAGATACATGAGGGTTTACTACAAGCCAACAGTCTCCTATGGTCATGAACAAGCCTAATGTCTCAATCACAAGCAAGTAAGTAAATGTTACAAGATGTATGATCATTAAATATACAATAATAAGACGTCCCAAATATTACATATTCAGCTGATCATGGAGCTAGTCGTTACAAAATGTTAGGACTAGTAAGAGTTTAGTCATACATGATCAACCCTAGGATCTGTCAATCATGTTTCAGCCCGTAGGCAGACAGTAAGTAAGTGCAATCGAGCTAAACAAGTGCTCGTCGGCTAAACGCCTCAAAAGAATATTTTTACAATAGAGTGGGAGAGCCAAAAATAACCCACTCGTTGCCAGAGTTCCGTCTAGTGGCCACCATCTGGCTGGAAGGTCGGTAGATCCTCTGGAGCTGCTCTGAAATCTGGCCACACAAAACCAGCTGGGTCAGACCCCAGAAAGAGCAAGTGCCACAAAGGAAGCTTCACTTAAGAACTAAAACCAGCAATTAACACAATAGTATAAATAAGTAAGAACAGGAAATAAGAAAATACATCAGGATGCTATACGACGAGATAACCATGGAACTATTCAGATAACCAGGTTACAACCCGTAAACCAAACAAGGACCGGGGTTGTAACCCTTCGTCTGAACAGAACTTAGAATTCTCACCATTTATCGGTAAAATAATACAAGCACTCTGGTCATGCAGTAATCTGGGACAAAATCAGGACAAGACTAGACAGGTTAGACTCCATCCAATCATTTCACGGCCAAACAAGAACTACGGCTTGATACTTTAACTAACTAGGGTTATCACAAGCCTAGTTACTAGCAAGATGCAGTGAGAATCTTCCACAGCCACAAGCCCTGCAGTCCATCCAGGTTACCCGGGTTAAAAGATTTAGAGTTGAATTCAGGTGGGTACATCGTCCAGGAAACGCATGTACCCTTAGGTAGCTTGAAGGGTGTAACACATGACAGTGTGCTGGAAATGTGTCCTACTCGACGGCAGGCTACAGATCCTAAGGCGTGCCCAGGTAACGGGATTGCCTATAGCTGGGAGATCTCTTCATGACTAATGTATTAATCTAGTTATTAGCCTTAGTCCATTTCAATAGGTACTCCTGACCGTGGTACTCAGGAGTCCCCTCCAAGACATAATGCAAGACAGGACTGGATTATTTGTACAAGCACAATCGCCCACGGTGTCCAGGATTAATTATACAGGTCATGTCATGTCAGGTAGCCGTCGCAACAGCTTATCAGATATATCATGCCAGGTTATCATGTCAAGTGTACTACTGGTCAAGAGTACGCCACGACGGGCCACTATCAGGTCATGTCATGTTTACTTGTCACACCGTGTCATGTTTACTGTCATTTCAATCATGTCAATCAAATCGTGATTTATCAAGTTCAGGACAAAAGGCGTAAGGATATAAAATGGGCATAAAAATATACCATAGGGGTTACAAGACATGGGCAAATAATAATAAATAATAGTACACAGGGCTATTGGAGAACCATGCGGCTTAAGCATATGCGGCCAGGAATGATCTCATACGGCTGGAAAGAGAACAGCCCATGCGGCTAATAGGGTCAAGCGCATGCGGTTGACGGAAAGAAAGTCCATGCGGCCGGCAGGGTATTGAAGGAGGCGCATGCAGCTTAGTAGAAGCCCATGCGGCTGGGTCAACGTGGCTGCTTATGCGGCTGGGAGTGAGGGGGTGCATATGCGGCTGATAATGGACTCAGCCTCATGCGGCCAAGGGTGCTGATGCATATGCGGCTCGGAAGCAAGGCCTTATGCGGCCAGACAGGTTATACGCCTATGTGGCCAGGATATGAAGGGGGTGCATGCGGCTCGGTTAGGAGCTCATACGGCCAGGTCAGTTCAAGGGCTCATGCGGCTAGTAAGGAGTACAAGTTCATGCGGCCAGGAGAGGCAAGGGCGCATATGCGGCTAAGTGGGGAAAAGTCCATGCGGCTGGGAGAACACTTGCCGCATAAAATGTTCATGCGGTCAAGTCAAGTACTGTTCTTCTTCTCCAAATTTCCGGGAAGAAGAACACCAAGGAGCCATGGCCACCAAGCTGCATAGAACCTTCATCCGGAGTCTAAATCCGAACTTCCATAGGTCAAAATGGGGCAGAATGAAATGCTCTACAACATGGAACCATCAAAACTCGGAAATAACAAGATTAAGTAGATCAAAACTCAAGAATTCCAAAAATAAAATAGACTTAGATCTACAAGAATCTAGCCATGGAAAGTGAAAATGCCAAGTAATGAAGTTAGTAAAAATGCTGTAAGGAAGAGAATGAAGCAATAAAATTTGAGTTCCTCCATGAAGCAAGTTACACTTGCCTAGACCTCTCTCTCTCTCTCTGGTAGGTGAAGTAGTAAATGGAAGAAGAAGAAGAGTAATGAAGAGAGAGAAAGAAGAATGGTAATAAATACCAAAGGTGGTGGTAGGTAGGGGGGTTCATCCATGGTTCATGATGAACCAAAAACAATCCCAACCGAACCAAGCCAACCCCGGGCCAAGAATAAACCGAGCCAAGAAGCAAAAGCTAAGTCAGGAATTAAGCAACACAAGATAAAATACGTATACGTATTCCAAATACATAATACGAACCACAGGCATTACAGGGGACAGGCCCACCTGCAATGTCTCGAGCAACGCGAGAGTCTCGAGGCTGGACCGCTGCTGGTCGGAGACCGGCGAGGAGGAGCAGAAGGGGCCAAGGTCGGACGTCGGAGAGGCGGAAAGCCAAGCTAAATCGGTCAGGGAACCAGCCAGAAGAGCCGGGGGGGACGCCAAAAGTTCACCAGAGCAAGCTAGGAAGGAGTCCAGGACCGGGGGGGGGGGGGGGGCTGGCCACCGGAGATGGCCCCGGCCATGCAGGAAAGCACAGAACACCGAAGGGAGCTGAAGGGGGAGGGGGGTCCGGAAGAGGAAGGAGGCAAGGAACATGAGAAAGGAAAGGAGGGGGAAGCCCGCATAGAGGCGGTAAGCCGGCTGGAGGCCCAGGCTGGGGCGACCGAGAGCACACAGGAGGGGAGCTCCGGAATATATATATATATATATATATATATATATATATATATATATATATATATATATATATATATATATATATATATATATATATATATATATAAAACCCGAGTATCTTCAGCCCTAACCCAACCCATTGACGGATTTACCCGATCGGGTTCGGGTTTAGCCCGCCCGAGTTGCACCCTAGCTACTTTTGGAGGAGTCTGAGAAAATAGTTATTCTATGTAATTCTAATTTTAGGGAATTTACAAATATCATTCTTGTTCACAAGCGATGCATGTACCAAAATAAATCTTTGATATTATTAATAAATTTGATCAGAATCTAAATTGTATTAAAATAATTTAAATATAAATTAAATATGTTTAAATTAAAATTTGTTCTAGATATATTTTTACAACTTTGGATAGATAATAATGTGTAGTTAATTTAAATATAATTTAAATATTGAATATATTTTAATTTGGATTTTTTACAGATATGTTTATAGGATTTCAAATATGTGTACAAGTAGTTAGAATAATTTTATTTAAAAAATATGCCAATGATATACATACGGTAATAGTTAGAAGGATTTTAATTTTATTTTAATTATGTGAGAATATATATATGACTTAACCAGCTTATTTTTGAGTCCTGTGTTGAAACATCTTTATAATAGAAAAGATGTATTTATATAGTAATTCCATGAAAAAAGGACTAGTATAAATTTGATAATATTGTCAAAGGAGGATGGATCATACCAGTATGCAAAAAACAAAAAAAAAAAACAAAAAAAAAAACAAAATGTTCATTGAAAAAGTACAATGGATGGAAGGATTGGATATACTAATGCTAATTGGCCTTTTGTTGATCATAAACGCAAATTTGAATCTTCTTAAGATGTCCTTTCGAGAAGGCTAAAGGCCTAGCTAGTCAAAATGGGATGATGCAAGCCGACAATGGACAATGCTTTTTGTACACAAATGCTCAAGAAGTCCCGGTCCTTGTTAAGTCTTGCCCATTTCTCAAGCATGCGGCTCCATTGGACTATGCCAATTGTTAGATTTAAGTTCTGTCTACAACTTTATTGGTTTACGTACACTTTATTTTTGTTTAAAACTATTAGATTGTGTTGTGATCGATTGTTGAACAATGTGTTAGCTCCAATTGTCGACCCCTTAATTGCATCCGTTAATTATCTATTAAAGGCACAAACTACAATCCAACCCAACCCATACATCCTCTCCCTTGATCTTTGAACATTTGTAATATACTACTCGAAAATATTGAAATATATTTGAAAATTTTGAAATATCTAGTATATTATACTTAACTTAAATTTGACATTAATTTGTGCAAGATGTATGGAGGGGAAGAGTGTATGATGCCATTTTAGAAGTACCAAAATGTTAATACATAAACAAATTTAAAATTTGAACGATAAAAAATTAAAGATTGATGTATGATAACATTTTAGGAGTGTCAGTAACGACATTCATTCTAATTTGTTGTGATATTATGTATGTAAAAAATATTAATCTATAAGTTGAGCCTCACCCTTGGAAACTAACCTATCAACGACAAATACCATACAAATAACAAATACTCACGTACATTATTTAATTGTATATAAATTATGTTGTAAGGTTCACAAATATTGATTTGAAAAGAGATACCTATCCGTCGAACTCGAGTGACCCTTGTGGTTACCGAAAAAAAGCACAAGGCCCCGGCTGAATGATGGAAGATCAGTGGACCGAGCCACGGGGCCGTATTATTTCTTATAATTAAAACAGTGGTAAAAGTTGGATGAAGTGGACCCAAAAAATACGCAATACAGCATGCATAGAAAAATTCTGTGCGTAAAACCGACCATCTTCAATTAAGAGTACTTATAAGTAATATATAGTAGGAAAATATTATTATATATAGTAGGAAGATGTTGTTTTTTGAGAAGATTAAGGCCCTAATGGGTCTTAGTTTTTTTTTATATTTTTTATGTTTGGGTTTTAATAAAGTGTACATAAAAAAAATTGGTGGGTAAAATCGGACATCTTCAATTAAGAGTACTTATAAGTAAATTATATATAGTAGGAAAATATTATTATATATAGTAGGAAAATATTGTATTTTAGAAGATGAAGTCCATAATGGGTCTTAATTTTTTATATTTCTTATTTTTGGGTCTAATAGAATGGTTCTTTTTTTTTTTTTTTTTTATAAAAAAAGGGAATTTGAACAAAGAAAAAGTCTAGTTGGCGATGAAGTCGGCCAAGAATATGAAAGGAGGGACCCCAATTTACAATAGTCCAAAATATATGGAGAGGTCAACCTCCACAAACGAACCTCCCCCTAATCTCTCTACGGAAGAACGTGTCCATCTAACATAACACATGGAAGATTGGTCCTGAATGTCCTGATTGCACATGACAATTGAAGGAAGAGATCTAGAAATTAGTTACATACTTGCAATGAGCATTATTTAGTTTTTGGGCTGAGAATCAAATAAAGCTGAATAAAAAATTCGGTTTGATTTTAAAAAAAATGTGGTTTGATTTCGGTTTAAGAATACTCAGTTACGATTTTAATTTTGATTTCAATCTAAAATCAAAAATCGAACAAGACTTATAAAATTATGTAACTGTTGTGAAATGAGAGAGAAAGAGAAGAATATTGGTAGCCAGAAAGAATGTGTACGTAGCTTTCTCATTGATAACATATATAGAGGGAATAAGATATAAGTGTTGTGGATATGGATAAGGGCATCCACATTTGGGTTTATCTAAATCATAACACTCCCCCTTGGATGTCCACTTTAATTATCGCCTCATTAAAAATTTTTCTAGAAAAAACTCGTTGGAAAAAATTCATAGAAAAGAAAAGAGTACAATAATATTCTTCAGGAATATGAGTCTTCAGGAATCTAAGTGGGTGCGACTTACACTGCCTCGTTAAAAACCTATCGAAGGGAAAACCCAGCGGAAAAAAACCTCAACGAAGAAAAAGAGTACAATGCGCAAAGACATGCTTCAAGATGTCTCCAATAACATCTTCAGGATGCTTGCATCTACATGATGCTCCCCCTCAAAAATATTACATTACTGTTCTTACATCAATTCAAAATAAAAAATCAACCCCCAATACAATTTAAATATTACATCTTACCCCAACACTGTATTTGTCTATACATTTATACTCATATCCTTATGAAGAGGTTGCAGGCTTTATTTGTGATTCCTGAAAGCTCGTAGCTCCGTCTGATGTGTTGAACTGTTAAAAATGTAGCCATGCACATTCTCTGTTTGCTTTGATGAAATTATCGCGATAATTTGATTTATTCTCTCTAAAATACCTGCAACATTATTTTTGAAACATACCATGCTTGTGGTATCTTCTTAATGTGTACCAGATAAATATCATTCATATGTACACAACAAGAATAAAGGCTTTTCTTGACGGGGATTCCCTGTCAAGAAATCGGTATCTTGACGGTGTTTGCCATTAAAATCTTTTTATTGCAATTTCAATTACAAACAAAACAGTGTTACAATGTAGGACTTGGATGTAGTCCTAGGAGAACACTTTTGTTTATCTGGGTCCCTGTGTCGATGGAGCGAGTGGTAATGCGTTGACTCCGTTGACGATCTGACGACGGTTCTCAGTTCTCTGAAGGTCTGAGTTGCTCTGGGTGCTGGAGTTTGCAGATGGGAAGAAGACGTTGAGTGTCTCTTCCGATCTTGGTGGATGATAACTCTGATGCCTTTTTCTGTCTGTGTACGTATGTATATTACGTGGTCCGTAAGAAGGAGATGATCTCTCTATTTATAGTTTGCAGGCTAGCTGCTCATGCGCGCATATGTAGGATGTGCCTATACGTGGGGATGCCACGTGGTTGAAGCTGCGGGAGACGCATGGATGATGCACCATCATTTGTGGGTTGAATCCTTCATGCTGCATTTGTGGGCTGATACGTAGCAGGGAAGAGGATCTTTCAGTTGCTGAGATCTTGGATGATTAGCACCCCTTCATAGGCTGAATTGAGTCAAAGGACACGTGTCGTAGGTCCATGGCTCAAAGATCTCAGATTTGGTAGAGAGTGATCTGGTAGGATATGCCTAGGATTGGGTGCATGAGAAGACTTTGGCTCACAACCTTCAGGAGTCACGAACCGGTCGGGACGTACGGCTTTTGAGGCGCATGCGAAGCTTCAGTAGCGATTTGACCTCTGTCTTTAGGGATCAGAGGAAGGTCTGAGGCGCATGGCTCTTGAAGCGCATGCAGAGGTTTGGACGCATGGCTGCGGAGGCGCATGCAAATGGCTGGGCGGCCACGTGGCTTGTAACTGCCGGGGAAAAGTAATGATGATGTTGATGTCAGCGATGCTTCGTCTTCTGGAAAAGCTACTAACTGTCCAGTCTTCGGGAGACGTGCTGCCAACTCTGTCACTTGAGCGTTAATTGCTTGATGGGTGACGAGCCGAAATGGGCGCATGGGTCCATGTTGATTTAGGACGCATGGATCTGTGCTTTGTTGGACGCATCCATACGGGACGTTTGGAACTGACAGACGCATCTGTACGATGCACGGTGTCTGACCGACGCATCCGTTTGCATGACGCGTCTTTATTGGTCCGACTTTTGTGTTCTTTAAGTGCTTTAAATAGCCATTTTGACTTGGCCGAATTTGAAGCGTCAGGTTCATCACCATAAATGCAAATTCATTGCACGGGATTCGGAGAGCCCGCCACTTGGCGCATGGGTTTGATTTGTCCGGCCTATAAATAGTGGCAAGGAGAGAGTTTGCTTCTCGTTCTCTCACGTCTTCTCGAATGAACTTATTTGCTCGAGCACATTCTGTTGACAATATGCTCCCGAGGGTGAAGATGCGATGACTTGTCTTCGTTTATGCACTTGAAGGTGACTGTTACATCCAAAAGTCGGAGTCGAAGGCTTCTGAGGTAGGCGGAAGGTGCCTGTTGCATCGAAAGATCGGGATGCTCGAGCCCTGTCTCCGTTATGCTGGAAGACCGCAGATCGGAATTGTGGTGCTCCCGGCTTTGGAGAGCTCTTTCTCCTGCCAGAGTGGGGTGTTGCCCATTCTGGTTGTGTTAAAAGCTGCTCCTTTAGCCGCGGATCGATTGCGGTGCTCTCCTCTTCCTTGGGCTTTGGAGAGCTCTTCCTCCAGCTAGGGTGGGGTTGATCGCCCATCCTTGTTCTGCTCAATAAATGCTTCATTAGTTGAGGCACTTGATCGGGTCGAAGTGGAGCGCATATGCTGAGACTTCATGATGCACATAACTGAGACGCTGAAGGGATGCACATAACTGAGATGCTGAAGGGATGCACATAACTGAGACGCTGAAGTGATGCGCCTGGCTGATGATGCGCCTGTCAGGAGGCGCATGGCAGTTTGCTGCGCCTGGCTGTAGTCTTAGGAATTTTCTTTTTGTAGAATTTCTCCTTTGTAAAGCCTTTTTAGACATGTAAATAGACTTTTATATGAAATAAAAATCCTTTTGATGTCTATACTTTTGCTGTCTTGATGAGTACTTCGTTTGAGCTCCTTGGCATATGTAGGCACATAGAAATTCTGGCACATAGATGCGCTCTGAAAATCCATGCTTCTACAAGACCCCCTTCAAAGTTTTTAAAACTTTTCGTCAAATTTTGAAATACTTTGAATAAGAAGCATGGTGATGTCTTCAACGGGGCGCATGACTGTTCGGGCGCATGATTACTCTGCACATCAGTGATGGGGCGCATGCTCCTCTCAGTTAATGCAAATGATAACGCTTCGAAGTAATCAAAAAAGATTAATGATGATCTTTTTGTATTATTTGCAGTTATCATTTCGCAAAACCCCAAGCGGTGGCTGACGTCACTCCTCATCGGTTTTCGCGTATGCCCAAGCCTATAAATAGGCGTCTGATGGAGAGAGAGAGAGAGAGAGTTCTTCTTCTCTTTTGCTTTCTTCTTTAGAGTTCTTCTTTCGAAAAACCCTAACTTCTTTTTCTTTCACGAGATGGCCCCCAAAACTCCTCGCGATGGTGCTGGCAAAGGGATGGAGCATGCGGAGTTCGTCGAGGAGGACATTCCCGTCGCCATTGAGACTCCGGCCGATGTTCGGCCTGCGGTGACGGGTGGGTGTGATCTCCCAACTTTTTAGACGAGTCTGGAGCACCTGGATGAGTTGTATCACGTTGTTGTTTCCTAACTCTTTGTCGCTGACGCGCATGGACTTCTGTCCTGATAATTGTTTCACTTAACAAAATGCCTGAAAATTGGCTTTTGAAAATAAAACGAAAAAAAGTACAAGAAGTACAAATTTTTCTGGGAAGTATTGCTATGGAAGTCTGATCTGAAGGCGATCACTTTGTTCCTTGGACCATACGATGATGATGAAGATCACTGCTAGAAGATGAACAACTGGAAGAACTAAGTCACCAGAAAGGTATCGACGCACTTGGGCACTGATGGCGAGGTCGAATGCTTTCCTGCTTTGCTTCACTCTATTCTGGAAGAAAAGTTGAAGAAGAATGCTCTCGGGGAATCAAAGTTTCTGGGATCTGATCTCTATGTATCCTCCTCTGTCCCTGTGTTCCTTTATGCCCCCATTATAAAGAAAATAAGTCTATTTATAGACTTAACTCATTGTGCGTAAAAGTAACAAAATTGAGTTTTGTACGCTGGTAACTGTCACCCACGATGGAAGTCACCCACTGAATATGTTGACATGCGTCCCATTATTCCAACAAAAATAGGGAGCACGTATACACGTTCTTCAATAAATGCGGTATGAAAGCCACGTGGATAAACCACGTTCCAAAATAGTCAGGAAGGATCAGGCGTATAAACGTCCCTAAAATATGCTCCGAGCGTAAAGTAGCAACTGACGTAAAAATAACACAATTAAAACTTCTCAACGTAAAGTGGCTAAAATAGCCTTGAGCGTAAAACTAGCCCAAATAGACTTTACGCCCACAATAGCCTTGAACGTAAAAGCTCACATAACTATCGTGCGTAAAAAGAAGTAATTATTGAGCGTAAAGTGGCCTTTTTTGCACACCATACGACAAGTATCGAGCTTGGTAAAAATTCGATCCTCTCGACTTCTGTGTTGCATGTTGTCAGCAAATCATTATGTCAAAGTCATTATCACTTGCATTAAATGCATGATTTGACAGCCTATTTCAAGCGTAAAGTAGTCGGCTTGCCCCTGGCGTAAAATAGCTGACTTGTCCCTGGCGTAAAACAACTCATTTTGAGTGTAAAGTTCTATCTCTTTGACTCAGTTTATGAAGCATTTTTTTACGCTCCTACAAGACCCCCTTCAAAGTTTTCGAATATTTTCAAAATTTGAAATACTTTGAACAGAAGCGTAAAATTCGGGATTTGACCATTCAGCGTAAAAGTTGGGATATGCAACAGTCATCCGCGTAAAAGTTGGGATATCCAACAGTCGGCAAAAAATCAGGAAATTTGAACCGATTTGAAATTCTCTATAAATAAGGCTTTTTGGAGAGAGAAAACACTTTACTTATCTTCTGTATTCTCAATCTCCCTTATTCTCTTTCCTCTTTCGAATCTCTTACTTTGATCCAATGGCCCCTAAGAAGTCGTCCGCCGCCGGCAACAAAGGCAAGAAGCCTGCCGTCGATTCTTCGTCAGTTGACCGCGCGTAGACTCCTGTCCGATCATCAGCCGCATCTCAGCAAAGTAACCCCGCTGTGGCTCCTCCAATGAGGGGTAAAGCACTCCCCTATGGCCGAAAAATTCGTCGGAGAAGAGACCCAAATCTTTCATTTCACACCCACGTTATACGTGTCAGCGTAGAAATTAAAATAATCAAAATACGCCCACGTTATACGTGTCAGCGTAAAATTAAGAAATATGCTCACGTCTATACGTATCAGCGTAAAAACTTAAATTACGCTCATGTCCATACATGCTAGCGTAAAAGCTAAAATACGCTCACAATTAATGTGCCAGCGTAAAATTTGAAATACGTCCACATCTAATGTGCCAGCGTAAAATTTGAAATACGCCCACATCTAATGTGCCAGCGTAAAATCTCACAAAAATGAAAAAGACTTTGTGTAAAAAACAAAGAAATTTTTTTTTACCCTTTGTATGTAAAACTTAGACCAATTTATCTGCATAAAAGATATCAAATTAGATTTTCACTAAATTGAATTTTCTTTTTCTTTTGGCAGTGGACTTACAAATTCACCCTCTCGCAGAAGTCTTCGGATCATCAGTTGGCATGGTGGGTTCGAATTATCTTGAGAATCTGTCTCACGTAGCATTTCCTCAATCGAACCCAGATTATCCCATAGAGAGGGCACAGTTGATAGCTGCTCAGGGGGATAGGATGCTATTATCTATGATAAATAGAGAATCGTTGACCTCACTGAATGAACAACAATTTACAAAACCAGCCTTCTTATTTGGGGATGCAATTGATTGTAAATCACAGACACACCCCAAGAAGGAGTCCTGGGTGTTCAAATTTGGAGAGAGGGCCATATATCTCCCTGATATGGATAGAGATTACCCTTTGTCAGCATTCTTCCATGCCATTCACCCTCGACAAATGCTGTGGAATCTGACTCCCAGCAGTTACGGAAGACCGGGTAGAATTGTTTTCAAGAGGGATCATACCAATGATATGGGGTATTTTACTAGCGTTCCCAATGGCGGTGTCACTTCTTTCTCTGGTCTCATGCCGGGATTTACTCCAAGTGAAGATTCGGGTTTAATGCAACCAGTGCAGACCCAGATGTTTGTCAACAAGTTTATTAGGGATGGAGTATTATATCCCGAAACAAACCCCAGGCTACCGGGATGGTTGACTCCTCTCAACCAGAACTGGATCCAGATCAGCATTTGGATGATGAAGAACTTCGAGACGGAGCTGAAAGATATTGGCATGTACGAAGCAGTAGCTTCCACTAGTCACGGTATACCATTGAACATTAACCTATTCTTGGCCCTGATGGAGATATACATAAGTTCGACTGGAACTTTTGCGACCCCAAAAGGCAAAATGGGTTTGGCACTCCATGAGATGCAATTCATCTCAAAACTGCCCATGGAGAAGCCCCGTATGAAGAATACATTCCCTCCAACCGGGAATTTGCTGAAATCAGAGAGACAAACCCTCAGTTGATTGAGGTGTATGAAGAATTAATGTGTCACTACATGATTTGTACTACCATGCATGAAAGTACATCTCATCTAGCATATATTAATAAATGGAAAACGTATCTCTTCTTCCACAAGGATAAAATCTCCAAGGATGACAAGGAAAGATTCCAGGAAAATAAAGCTCCAGCTATCAACACAGATTCAACTATTCCAGCCAACAAAATTTGGGATATGACGACTGTCTATAAATTCCCAAATAAATATCTGTCCACTAAGACTGGGGAGTTCCCTGCTGGAACTGAAGCCTTGAGCTTCCTTAGATACGGCAGCCAAAAGATCTCTAGGAAAGCTTTGCTAGCAGGCTTCCTTTCTTTATGGCTGAGAAGATGGGTCGTACCAGGAACTGGTACTGTTGACAGAATCCACCGTAGCGTACTATGGCCCGCAGTACGCTTGGTTTTTAAAGTCAAAATTAACCTGCTATCGGCGATGGTGTGTCGAGTAAATGCAGGTTTGAGGACTTTCGGTGAGGAGTTAATCAACAACGCTCCACATCGAAACACATTCCCCAGGATAGAAATGCCCTATACTTATCTGATGGGCTGGTTATTACACCACAACTGCAATCTGTTGCCACCAGGCCCAGGCGATGATGCGGAGGTCTTCCTCCAAAAATTCAGCAAGGCTACATGGACTACCATGTCGGTGGCAGATACTCGTGCAGTTTTGAATTATTCTTATGGTTGGAACTTCTTCTGCACTCGACCACAAGTACCAGCAGATTGCTTCGGTGTTCAGTTTGAAGATGAAGTCGAAGGAAGAACTGTATTGCCACCATCAGTCTTCAAATGGCTTCAGTGCATCAGGCCTTCTCACCTGATGTATAGAAATGAAGATAATTGCACGTTCGAACCATATCTACCCAGTAGGTTCGCTCGTTAATTTGGGTATGACCAACTTCATGTTGGTAATCCCTGTACCAGTTTTTGTCATTACGGAAAACTGCTTGATGGTGCTAGGGGTTGGAGATATTTCAGTACTGCCCGTACAGGAGCCAAATTTAGAGTCTCAACTGCCACCAGCACTACAGAGCTACGTATTCTCCACTCGTACGCTCACTTTTACGCTTTTATCCGTTCCTTTGCCCACGGCTATAATATGAAAGGTATCCTGAGATGGCCTAAGGAAGGCAATATTGAAGAACCAGTCAGGGTTCCAACAGATATCCCTGACGATGCTGCTGTTCCAGATCCTTATCTGGAAGTTATTGCCACAGGAATGGGAGAAGAGGCGGCAGAACCTATTGTTATTGAGAAATCCCGTAAACGGAAGCAGAGTACTACTACTACTCTTCAAGTAAAGACTCCCGAAAAGGAGAAAAAGGTTACCGTCAAAATGCCTTCCAAACCAAGAGTCACTACTCCAGAGGATGACATTCCTGTCGAAGAGCCGCCACATGTCGCATCCTCTTTAACTCATTTTGAAGAAGGATCTTCAGCCTCCCAAGCAGCCACATCAACCAAAGCTGTAGGGATTTTATCACCAGGACGCCTTAGTACTTCACTCCATTTAACCTTACCACAAAAGGCACAAGTAGTTGAAGGTGTCGCTCCACAATCTATTCCACTGGATGAATCAGCTCTCGATTTTGATGATAAAGATTGGAATGGAGATTATGACGCATATTTGGTATGTTCTACACCTACTCCAGGTATATATACAAAATCTATACAAGATTATATATTATGATTTTGTATTTTAATTTGTTTTGTTCATCTTGCAGGTGTTATTATTGCACCAAAACCTATGGCTCCTCCTTCTCTTCAAGAAAACATTTATGAGGAGAACCCGGAGTCTGAGGAAGAAAGTTCTTCTTCAGATGGAGTAGAAGAAATTCAACCAGAAGAGGAGCTACGACAAGAGCTTGAAACCGAGGTTCAACCAGGATTATCTTCTCATAATGACAATAGCGAAGAAGAACAAACTGCAAAAAAATCAACTACAGATCAAGAAACAGCTGATGAAGAAAGAACTGATCTCAATAAAGAGATTGAAGTGTTTCTAGAGTCTGAACAACCAGAAGTCCAAGAAGGTGATGAAGGCGTAGTCAAATCGTCAACTGAAACTGTTATTACTATTAATCCAGTAGAAGTTCATGAGGAGACAATACCTGAATCTGAATCAGCTGCTCCGACTGTTATTCCATCTACCACAATTACCGCCACTAGAACTCCAAAAACGGCTGGAGTAATAAGTACTGAAGACTTGACTCCAAAAGCTCCTAGGGATCGATTGGCTATGGTAGCGACGACTACATCGTCTATATCTTCGTCTGCTACCGAAACAACCTCACTTGCTCCTAGCCTTCGGAAAAGAGACTTGGTAGAGATTGCTGCAACACCGAGCTCTAATGCAGAAATGAATCTCCTAGTTAAGATTCACACTGAAGCTTTTTACAAGACTTTGGCAGCTTTGATTGATATGGTCCTAAATAGGGGCCTTAGTTATGACAACTTGAAAGGCGCGATTGTTTCCACTATCAGGAATGTCGCCATGTTTAATGATGTTGAGAGAGCAACTGCATTAGAAAAGGTAATAGAAGAACTTGAGCAGCCTCTTAAAGAATATCTGAGGCTGACAAGTGAAACCACTGAAAGTCTCATTCAAGCTGAGTACAATACTTTATCAGCTGAATTCACTGCTCGAGAGACTACTTTCAATAACTCTCTCAAAGAACACAACAATAAAGTCGCCAAAGAGAAGGCTTTTTTAGCTGATGTAAAGCCTCAGTTGGAGCATTATAGAGAAGCCTATGACACTTCGAATACGAAAATTCAGGAGCAAAATGATAAAATTTGTGAAATGGAGGCCGAACTAGCTCGTTTGAAAGTTGAGAAGGAGCAATTAATAGCAGCTCGTGACCAATATTTGACACAGAGCTCAATCTTGGAGGAACAAGTTTTTGGAGCTGAATCTACTATCAAGCACCTCGATGAAGCCAGAGATAATCTGATAGCTACTTTTGCTAAATTTTCTCCCATTAGCACTCCAGAAGCCCGAAGACAGATAGCTACTGAAAATATAATGGGCTCTCGTGAGAAGCGTTTAGCAGAGCTCAAAAATTGCTGAAAGATATGTCTGCTCCGCCTTAGGCAAAGAAGGAGCTTTTGTAATCTTTTATCTTATTCAAGAAATGAAAAATATTTGTTTTGTGGTCCTATCGTTTATTTTGAAATTAAAAAATAGGTATGAGATAAAAAATACTTATCAGAGGTAATATGGACATGATAAGTCTTTGAAACTCAAATAAATTGTATCTATCCAGAAGTAATATGGACATGATAGATAATGAAATCTCGTTTTCTGTTTAGAGTGTACAATACTATCAGAGGTAATATGGACATGATAGATCGTAACAACTCAAAGAAAAATAGATTAATATCTATTCAGAGGCCAAATGGACATGATAGATAGGAAAAGAAATAGATTTAATATTATTCAGAGGTCATAAGGACGTGATAAATAATAAAATCTCGTTTTCTTGTTTAGAGTATACAATACTATCAGAGGTAATATGGACATGATAGATCGTAACAACTCAAAGAAAACTAGATTAATATCTATTCAGAGGCCAAATGGACATGATAGATAGGAAATACAAGCAGATTTAATATTTATTCAGAGGTCATGATAACATGATAAATAATAAATCCAACTTTTTATACCAACTGGTAAGATAAAAGATTAAAAATTCTTCTTCGAAGAGACAAGTTACCAGCTTAACCAAAATTGGTAGCTGGAAATAAGAAGACAGATGTCATTGAGGATACATGCCAATATTGATAAAAGAATGAATGAACCAACGTATTTTTCGGGAAACGAAAAGTCGATTCAATTCCACAATTGAATGAATGAATCTGCCGTAATGAATGAACAGGTCTTTTCGGGAATGAAAAGTTGTTTTCAATTTTAAAACCAATTCATTAATAGATCTCTCCTATAAATAGTTGAGAACTCTTTGTAATTTCATTCTTATTTCCACTCCTCTATCGGAAATCTTCCAAGGATGTGCAGCAAAAGAATGAAGTTTCCATGAAGTTGAGGACGTCATCGAGACGCGTCCCGTTGAGCCAATTGTGTCAGGCCCAACCGAAATAAGCGAAGGCTCTTCTACGCCCAAGCCACCGCAAAAATTTTTGCGTTCTTAACAGAGCCAGGGAAAACTCCTGAGGAAGAGGCGCTGAGGATGGCCACCTGCAAGTTTTTTGTGAATTCAGGCAACGATGCCTTCGATGCATTGGCCGACTATGTATTTAATAAGAAGGCAGTGGTCCTCTTCCTTAATCCTTTGTTCAGAATAAAAAAATTTTATTTTCATTTTTTTATACATAGTACTTCTTAAGAAATTTGCCATTGATCGGCATCATGAGTAGATCTCCATTGGGTTGGATAACCGATAGGCGCCATTGGAAAACACGGTCTCAATTACATAAGGGCCTTCCCATTTTGCTTGGAATTTCCTTTGCTTTTGTGAGTCATCACCATCGGTCTTCGAACAGCTAATACCAGCTCGCCAACCTTGAATATCCTCTCTTTAACTTTACGGTTGAAAGTTCGAGATATACGGGCTTGATATAGCTCAATATGCTTTGTGCTTGAAGACGCTTTTCGTCCAATCCTTCAAGTTCTTGGAGTCGTAAGCGATCATTATTCTCTATAGTTAGCTCATTAGCAATGGCTATTCGAAGAGATGGAATCTGGATTTCCAATGGAAGGACAGCCACATCCATAAACCAGTAAGAATGGTGTAAAACCAGTAGGAGTTCGGACTGTTGTTCGATAAGCCCATAAACATTCTCCAAGTTTCTCATTCCAATCACGTTTATTAAGAAGAGACAAACTTTTTGAGAAGTTTAATGATCGTCTTGTTGAAAGCTTCGGCTAAACCATTAGCAGCTGGATTATAAGCCGTAGAAGCCAGATTTTAATTCGATTCTTATCACAGAACCGATAAAATGCCTGACTGGCAAATTGTGGTCCATTGTCATGAATTATCCGTCAGAATCCCGAAACGATAAATGACATGGTGTTTGATGAAGCTGATCACATTAGATGTTTTCACTTCAGTAAGGGGACTGCTTCTGCCCACTTAGAAAAGTAATCGGTTATAGCCAATATAAACGATGTCCTTTAACAGAAGAGGTTAATCGGACCAATGATATCCATACCCCAAGCTTCGAAGGGCCAAGAAGCTGCTATAGGATGTAGAAATTCAGAAGGTTGGTGGATAAAGTCAGCATGAATCTGACATGCTTTACATCTTTTGCGTAATCTACAGCATCTGCTATCATGGAAGGCCAATAATACCCCATTCTTCGAATGTGGTCCTGTAACTTCGGACCTGGTTGATGAGCACCACAGACACCATCATGAGCCTCACGTGTCTGTTTAGCTTCACTTTGAAAACGCGTAGCAAGAGTCCATCGTATGAACGACGATATAACATATGTAAAGACGAATCATAGTAAAATCGAAATGATCGTCTCTTGATTGATGCAGCTTCTTTTGGATCTTCAGGTAAAATCCCATGAACCGTATAGTCAATGAATGGACTTCTCCAATCCTTCTGCTGGGAACTTGACTCTGTAGTATAACTTTGTTCAATATACAGATTATTCTTGACACAGAATAAGTCTCGGTCCAACAAAGTAATTGTATTTTGTCTTCGAATTGGAACAGCCAAGTCTGCAGCTAAGCTAGCAAGAGCATCAGCTTCCACATTCTGAGAACGTGGTACGAATTCGATGAAGAATCCTTTGAATAAAAGATCAACTCGATTACCACTTGATGATAAGGGAGATCAGGATTTCTGACTTCATAAGTTCCTCTAACTTGATTAACAATTAGTTGAGAATCTCCATAAGCTTCTAGGAACTCGATATCCAATTGCTTTGCTACTTGGAGCCCAATCAGCAAAGCATTGTATTCTGCTACATTGTTAGAGCATGGCTCATTGAGAGAGTAGGCACGATATATGACCATTTTATCAGGAGAAACCAAGACGATTCCTACTCCAGAGACGATATTACCTTTAGGTCCAACCCGTGATGCTCCATCAAAATATAATTGCCAGATGTCATCCTTCAAAGTCATGTTGCAATCCACGACTTCATCTGGAATGTCCTCATATAACTTCGATGTTTCAGGTATAGGGTGAGCAGCTAAGAAATCAGCTAATGCTTGACCCTTCACTGATTTTTGAGGTACATAAACCATATCATAAGGAGTGAGCAACATCGCCCAGGTAGCTAACCTAGAGTTAAGAATGCTTGGTTTTCTCATCAATACCCGAATGGGATTTATTCTAGAGATAACATGAATAGTCTGTCCTGTCACATAATCTCTTGGACTGCAAAAACTAGTGCCAGACATTCCTTTTCTACAGGAGTATACCTGTGTTCAGCTCCAACCATCATTCGGCTAAGATAATAAATCGCTTGTTCATGCCCCATATCACTTTTTTGTGCAAGAAGAGCACCAAGTGAATGATCCAAAGCTCGAACATATAGCAAAAATGGTCTTCCTACCACTGGAGGTACAAAAGGTGGATTTGTAAGGTATTGTTTGATATCATTGAAGGCTTTCTGACACGCTTCATCCCAAACAAATGATACACCCTTCTTTAATAGACGGAGAAAGGTTGACATCTCCCAGAGAGATTAGATATAAATCTCCTGATATAAGCAATGCGACCCTGAAAGCCACGGAGTTCTTTCAGATTACGAGGAGGACGCATTTCAAGAATTGCTTTAACCTTATCAGGATCAACATGGATACCCTGAGAAGTAATGACAAATCCTAAAAACTTGCCACTGAAACCCCAAAAAAGACTTAGTAGGGTTCATTTTCAATTGATGTTGGCGCATCAAATCGAATACTGTCTTCAAGTCTTGAATGTGATCATCTTTTGATCGACTCTTGACAGCAATGTCATCTACATAACATTCAACTGTCTTCCGTAGATGTTCTTGAAAGATGTTGCTCATAGCCCGTTGATACGTGGCACCGGCGTTTTTAAGACCAAATGGCATAACTGTATAGCAGTAAACCCCAAGGGGTGTACGAAAAGCAGTATATCTCATCTTCTGGATGCATCTTAATTTGATTATATCCTGAGAATCCATCCATGAAAGACATACGTTCAAAACCGCATATTGTCTATCATGACATCGGTAATCGAAGTGAAATTCATCCTTTGGACAAGCTGCATTAAGATCTCGAAAATCTATGCAAACTCGGACTTTTTCGTTCTTCTTCATAACAGGAACAATGTTGGCAACCCAATCGGGGTGTTGTTCTTCACGAACACCACATGTGATCAGCTTTTTGACTTCGCCTCAATTGCATCCATCATATCTGGTCGAAAATGCCGTTGCTGTTGTTTTACAGGCTTGGCATTAGGAAGAATATTGAGTTTATGAGTAGCAACTTTAGGATCTAGACCTGGCATATCCTCATAACTCCATGCAAAAATATCAATATATTCTTTGATCAGTTTTATCAACTCTTCTTTTCATCTTCAGAAAGGTTTTTACTGATGAATATTGGTTTGGACGTAGTTCCATCTCCAACATCAATCTGGACAATCTCATCCTCTGTAGGTGGCTGTCGCTGTTCAAAACGAAGTTCCCATTGAGTGTCCATCTGTTGAGCCCAAGGATCATTCTCAAATGGTTCAGATTCACCATCAGTTTGAACCATGTTTACTGAGAATATTTGTTCAGATTCATCATAATAACCTCTTCTAACATATGAGAGTGAGACGTATCGGATTCGATGAATTGGATTTCTTCCGAATCTGATGATTGTGAAGAGCTAGAAGAGAATTCTTCTTGAATATCGTCATTAAACATATGGGACGGATCATATCCCAACCCATGACGAGTTTTCTGATAAAAGGATCACCACTTAATGGTAATCGTCTACCCTTGCCTTGATTAAGACCTTGCATAGTCTTCAAATCATATCCCATATTCTGGATAATCTTGAGAGATTGTTGACTATATTTGTCAATTCGGATTCTTCCTTTATCTTTATCTCTAGATCATCCGTTTGAACAACAGGGATATTTCTAGCCAGGCCAAACACAATTTGACGCTTGTTTTTCTTATCAGACGGAATCACGAAATAAGATTCCTCGTGACGTCTATAAGTTACACAAGCTTATGAAGCGGCTACAGGAAGAAGATAGGGAGAATGTTAGGAACCTCTGAGCATAAGGTCCAACATCGACATGAGGAGAATTTTTTATTGTCAATGTATAAGGTTTCCTCTGTATCTATGTCGTCTTTATATTGATGACTTTGATTATCAGAAGATAAAGTCATTCTTTCAACAAATTTGACAGCCATATACTCAAAAAGAAATCTTCATTGATATCGAAAAGTACAAAATGATCAATATTACATCATTTACAATTTGACTACTACGCTTCGGATTGATCATTAACGGACCATCATCCGTCTTCTGCGTAGACTTGCCAAGATTGACGATCAATGGTGGTCTAGATCATTCGTACGAAAAGTACGCCCTTTGACCTTGATCACAAGAGGTTGAACTTGACTTTTAGCAGGAACATTCACTGATTCCTCAGATGAAGCTTGAGTTCTTCCTTTAACCTTGATCATCAGAGGTTGATTGTTGACAGGTTGGGGTTGAATTCGCCCTTTGACTTTGATTTTCAAAGGTTGCTCTTCTGGTGAATCTTCATTAATAGACTGATCTTCGGCAAATGATCGATCTTCAGCCATGTCTGATATCTCCTTTACATGTTCTTGTTTGTAGAGCTTTGAATCAGAAAAATAGGCTTCGACACCCTTGAAAGGATTGATATCAGCAAACTCAGTCTTTACAACCCCTTGGGAATCCACGTACTTGAAGCATTGGTGGAGAGTTGAAGGCACGATGTTATGCTCATGTAACCACGGTCTTCCAAGAAGGATGTTGTAGATACGTGAATTAATAACATAGAATGTTGCCATCGTTCGAAGATCACCAATCTGGATTTTCAGACGAATTTTCCCCAGTGGTTTACTCTTTCCAGAGTTGAATCCAACGATTGTGGTACTAGTGTAAGTCAAGTCACTAGTAGGAATCCTCAACGGTCTTAGCATACTTTGAAGAATTATGCTAATGGAAGACCCAGGATCAATATAAATCCTGTCAACTTCAATGGATTCAATATACCCAGTATAGCACAAAGGCCTGTCATGCTTGTTATGCTTCAACAGCATATCTTCTTGTGTAAAGGTAATATTAGGAATTACTCCATCACACTATGACATTGTGGGCATGACACTGGTATATTATCAGAGTCTTGAGTTGAGCTAAGCAGGAGTCAGCTTGCAGCAAAGCTTCACTCAAGGTTTCGCGACTTTCTTTAGAAAGGCGAAGCAACTCGAAGATAGATAGTCTAGCCGGAGTATTGGCTAACTGGGCTAGAATATCAAATTTATAGGATTTCATCACCACCCCCTGACTGGAAGCAGACTTCAATGGGACGTCAAAGCGTACTGCTTTCTGTTTTCCCTTTTCAACCACAGATGGTTTAGCAGGAACAAGACGGTTGAGTTGGTGGTGTTTCAACATTCTCTGCATCTTGGAGGATCCCTCATAATCTTTGTGGTACTCTTTCCCAGATCTTGTACCAGCAAAGGTTTCTTCTTCAGACTCAGAAGAAGGAAGTACCATATTGCAGGATTTAGTCTTCCTTCCCTTAGCCTTCTTCTTACGAGGATTGTTATGAGGAACCTCAGAACCCAATCCAACAGTGGATTTTTGACTTTGAATTTGTAAAGGAAGTCGTATTCCTTTATCATAATTCAAACCTTCTGCCTTTTGAAAGTCATAACCCATCTTCTTCATGAGAAGGACAGATTGCTGACTGTACAAGTGAGTGGGCAGCACTTTTAATAGGTGGTTCAACAGAGGAAGAAGAAGAGATCTCTGTAACTACAGGAGAATGAAATAGAAGTCTCTGTAGCTACGGGAGGAGAAGGATTCGGGATACGAGGAAAAATCCCTACAGGAGCTTTTTCATAAGCAGCGAAGACTTGTTGTGCCCTGTATAAGGGAACTATTCATGGCTAGCCAGCTGAGCTTTGTAGAGGAGCCAGACTTGGAGGGCATATGCTCAATCCTCTCAGTCTATCTTCCAAAGGAATGCCATCCCATAAATGATCCAAATTAGGATCTGGAATAACATGAGAAATCATGTTGCAGGTTTTGACTTTATTACCTTTCCTAGATTTTGAAGTTTTACCTTCATCTTCCATTTCAGGTACTAAGTCAGGATGTACCCACATAATTTTACCATTCTTTAATGTAAGAGGCAACAATCCTTTATTTTCTTCCCTGGCAGGCGGGATATTCACAATCTTCATCGTCGCCTTCGGAATTGGAACAATTCCATCTGGTATTTGTTGAGAAGGAAAATCTCCAAATTGAAGAGAAACCATATTGGTTGTGACCGTATGCTCATCGTTAGTTAAAGAGATGGCATTGGCATTAATCAGCTCCTGGATTTTCTTCTTTAGGACATAACAAGCCCTGGTAGGATGATTGATGTATCTGTGATAGATACAATATTTGGGATTGTCAGTCAGATTCACCTCATTAGGCCTCTTTGGCTCCGGGATCTGGAGTTTGCCACTCTTCACCAGACATTGGAATATCCTGGGATATCACTCTCGTCAAAAGAATATTCTTCTTTGGCTTAGAAGACTCCTGATTATTCGCGTCGTTTTGTTTTTGGAAAGATTAACCATAAGGGTGTCCTTTCCTTTGTATTACGATTGCCAGAATTATTACAGGATTACCTTTCTTTCCCTTATCCTCTGAGGCAAAGATCATTCCATGTTCACGAGCCAACCTACCATTGGTCTCGGCAGAAACTGCTGCTATAATAAACGAGGCCCAATCTGTGAATTGGGAACCCGTGAAGACAGCAATGGATGGTCGCAGATTCATCTTGCATGTATCAATTAACGCTGAATCTGGCATACCAGGAGGCATCTTTAGAGTCGCTGTCGAAACGTTCAATGAACGTCCGAGTATCTTCTTTCTCCTTTTGTTTGATTTCTATTAAGGAGGACATGTTCATGTCCATACCTCCTTCATAGAAGAGGAGAGAAACATTGCCTTAAATTCGTCAAAAGACGAAATGCAATTGTCGGATAAACTACGATACCAGTCGTAAGCTGAACCCGTCAAGCACCCAATGAACACTCGAGTGAGAAGAGCATCATTTTTCTGTAGATGTACAGTCATAATATCAAAGTAATTGATATACTGACTAGGTGAAGCCTTTCCATCAAATAATACCATTGATTGTGGCTTAAATTTCGGTGGAAAGGGTACATCATTCCAATGAGAGGATAAGGTTGCTTAATCCCTAACCTCTGGAGCTGATCCTTGTGCTTCAAAACTTCAAACTGCTTTGAGCTCACGTACTGCTTGAATGCTTCACTGGTTTGAGGAAGCACATTTGATTGAATGGTTGTTGGATGTACCGTAACCCCCAGGAGATGGTATATCTTCTGGAATGATAGGATCTGAGATGCAGAATTTTGGTTAACAGCAGGCTCTTGAATATTCAAAGGTATATCAGCCCCTTGACTATCTTGAGTTTGTGCTGCTACCTGCACCGTGTTACCACTGCCGGTTGAGCAGTTTGTTGAGCCGTTATTATCTGGTGCATGCTTTGCATCATGTTAAGCATGTCTTTCAGTGATTGCTCAACGGCAGTGAGACGTTGTTCTGTATTAGCAGATGACGTCTCTGGTTCATCTCCAATAGCGTAGGATTCAACCTCTCTTGAAGATATAGGGATTAGTATAGAGGTATGAATCAACACTATCAGTTTCAGACTCAAAAGATTGAGTACCCCCAGCTTCTGAATCAGAAGTCTGCAACTGTCTTTGTCTTCTTGATCGAGTATTCTGATATACTCCTTCAAAGGAATCAAGAAGTCTGTTGAATTGTTGTTGACCTGGAGTTTGGATGTGTTCCGTCTAGAACATCATCCTCTGTTGGTATGAGATGCCATGTTGACTGATGCATATGACAACTCATCATCTTGTTGTTGAGGCGCATTAAAATTTAACCGATCAAAAACTGATCGTTTAGAAACCGAACAGCAACATTTAATTACAATCTGGTGACACTCACAATGATGATTTTCTTGGGGGAGTGTCAGGGAGTTGTCTATTTTTACGCTTTTGTAT
>JANAVB010003175.1:0-47500 GCA_029216955.1 Iris pallida
GCAATTGGTTTGGATGAATTTAGAGTTGATTTGAGGAATGAGGTAAATTTGGGGAAGAACACAAATTAGGGTTAGGTTTCAATGAAAGACGGAAGGAAGGGGGCTAGTGATGATCTATATAGGGGGAAGAAACCCTAGGTGGCCGCCATGGGTCATGGGTTAGGGTTTGGTTAGGTTGCAATAGCCTAAAGGCCTTTCTGTTGTAAAATCTAGTCCCTTTGCTAAAGCCCAAACTAGCACATTGATTCTATCCTTTAATTACATTCTAAGTGATTCCTACTAGATTAGAGTCTAATTACTAATCTAAATCCATTAGCTAGGTCTCCATGGTCAGGGTTAGTCTCTAGGCAAAGTAGTTCTAAGATTTTACTACAAATGACAAAATCACAAAATATCAAATTAAATAATAAAATAATCTAAAACCAATTTATCACTAACATGATTTAAATCATTATTTAATAACTAACATGATCAATTTTACAAAAGTTCAAAATTATCCTCATTTTAGAAAAGTTGTAGTTACATGTTTGGTTGTTGAAAGTGGAAGAAAAAAAATAAGTTTGCTTGTTCGGATGATTGTTGAAAGTGGAAAAAGCGGGTTCAGTTGTTGAAAGTAGATGGTTGTTGAAAGTGGATACTGCTTACACACAAATAATTGTCATTTAGACCAAAATATTATAATATTTTTTATTAAATAATTACTATTTATTTTAATGACATACTGAATGTAGATTTCTAGAATTAAAAATAAAAATTCCAAGTGAACAAAAATTGTATTCAAGACAAATTTTATTGACAAATATTGTAATAGTTTTCCAAATTTTAATTTACTCCAATATTTTGGTATATATTGTTTTAGTTAAAAAAGTTCACTTTCACTTTCATGCAACCAAACACCCGAAATCCCTTCCTCCATTTTTTTGCGAAGGTGAGAAGTAATATTTATCAACTAACATGAAATTACAATGGGACAAATAAAAAAATTACTTTCCCACTTTTGCAAACAAATGTCCAAACTCGAAAGAGTTCACCATAAAACTGTGAACTCGACCGAGTTTCACGACATGAAACTTCGCCGGCCACATCAAAAAAAAAAAGTGAAGTGAGTGTCACGACATGAAACTGCCACCGGTTAGATAAGAAAACATTCAAATAAAAAAAAAAATTTCAACTGTTGTTACCAAACATCCGAACTCAAAAACTCAAAGTGAAATGATTTACCAATAATTTCCACTTTTATTGCCACTTTCATCCAGCCAAACACCCTTTATGAGATGAAATGGCAAACACAGTTGTTGGTCACACTGATGGCGACCTCAGTGTTAGATGAGCTAAGCACTTCAAATGCACTGTGATAACTAAATTGTAATTTTTTTTGCTAACAATAGGTCTTTCACGAGAGAACAGGTGGAATGTTACTTGAGGAACAAGTTAATAAACAAGCCAATTTTCACTTCATTTTCCTTGATCCTAAATCAGACCGCCAATGTATCCTACATAACCGTTAGCTTCAATGGTGTTGATTGCCTTATGTACCTAGCTGGGCAGTGGACAATCATGATGATGATATACATGCATAGTCCAGCTTTGGGGGAGAGCTGCAATGGTCAGTGTTATAACAAACTATTCAATGTTGGACTAAACACCTACAAAGTGATGCTGTCATTCCACATCTTGAGCATCATTCTCAACAAGAATAAGTTTTTGGATTACATGCTTTGAAAAAGTCATAATGAGTGCATCAGAATCCATCTAAGGAAAAAAAAAAAAAGAATTAGAAACAACTTATCAAAATGAAAAGCCCTAAATAAGATAACCAAATTTACAAAGATTATCTTCATAGATATAAAAAAATTCGGACGATAATTAGAAACTGAAAAACTTGAAGAAGAAACCAACTTAAATTTCTCTGTCTTGAAAAGCCCCCTTGTTTTACTTTTCTTTTCGTCATAACCAATGGAAAAAACCCATTTCAGCACACATGAAAAATGATCTATTAGAATATCCTCTAGTTTCCATCATGTGATGGTTGTATATTTGTACTCACTGTTGCCATTACAAATGTTCGAAGAAGGGAAGTTTAAGAAAGCATCCTTTTTTATTCGGTTACAACAAAAAGTACAATAGAGGACGCTGACAACGGGGGTCTCTTAGTACAAATATAAGATCTGTAGAAGTGTGACGATGGAGGTCGAGTATGCAGTGACCTTTGTTCTGTTGACGATCGATACGGGCTTCTTTCGATATGCTCTCTGTGTGGAAAATCTCCTGTGTATGTTTGTGGTATTCTCTCTGGGTTCCTTCTCTTCTGTCTCCGTTTGTCTTAGAAGGATGTAGCTCCTTTTATAGTCATCGTCAAAGATAGACTATGCAGGCGGCATTGATGAGGAAGATCTTCTGCAGGATAGACGCAATTTGGGTTGTCATAACCGTATGATACAGTAGATTAACTGCTCAGACCGATCATGTTGGCACGTGACACTGATTGGACGTCAATTTGCTGCAGAGATCTCTGAAGTGGATTGGATGATCCTGAGTTGTAACAATCATGAGTAATGGCTGATTGTTGCTTGGCTTGATCAGGAATGATACACAGCACATATAGTAACTTAGGATAATCTGTCGTTTGAATGGGGTGGTCATAACGCACACCATAAACGTGAGATTCAAATCAGGTGGCCCGATTGCATTGACACGTGACACAATCCATGATTTGAAAGGAATCTCTCTTTGAATAGGGCGGTTATGTCTTGCACGCCACAAATAGAAGATTTCATCCTTTCAGCCGTTGATGGTCGGATTGGGGTGGCTCGACCAGGGGCACGAACCATCTGCCTAGGAATATATGTAATATGGACATTTGATGAGAAATCTTCCGAGATATGCGGGCCATATGATGCCTTATCCTCATGAGAGCTTTAGAAGGGGAGCCGCATCAGGTCTTCTGGAGAGGTAGTTGCATGGAAGGACTTTTTATCTTCAAAGTTTACTGAAGACATGTTTCTGGGGAAGGGTGCCCTCCTCGGTTGCCACCAAAGTCTCCAAAGTCTTGTTTAACGATGCACTCATAAGGATCCAATGTTCTTGGACTCCGAGTGCTGGTGGACTTGTCATTTGTCTGGGGAGTCGTGGCGGGGCTTTTGGCCTCTGCACTGGGGCCTGATGTTTTGGGCATAGCAGGCTTTGTGCATTTTTCATGCTTCTACAAGACCCCCTTCAAAGTTTTCAAAATCGAATGTATTTGGAATACTTTGAACAGAAGCATGGACTTATGGAGTCCTTGGGCCGGATCGGCTTCGTCCGTTTGGATCTCTGTGAAGTCATCGGGCCTCTGTTGACGTCGTTAGTTGGGAAGCACTTTGAAATATTGTCAGGCTGGCAGCTGCCTATAAATAGGACTTAGTGGAAAGGGAAGAAATATTTTCTCAAAATTTTCTTTACCACATCCATCCAGAAACCCTATATATCATGGCCCGTATGGCTTCCCGTCTACTATACCGCCAAGAAAGCCAGAAGGGTAAGGGCCTAACATCGAGGTCAAGGAAGGGACACCGAGATTTCACTTTGATGTTCAACATCCGATCGAAGGTGAGGTTTCCTCGTGCTTTGCAAGGTTTCTTTCTGTCAAACCCTTGAGGTGCATTGTGTTGACATGCCCCTGGAGTTGTAGTGGTCCTTCCGTGAGTCATCGGGCGAACTCCTCCTAAACCCTGCTCAGATGTCGCCAGATGCCCATTTTGATGACTTGATTACCGCAGTCCGATTCAGATCAATGAGGGCCAATCTGAAACCTGCCAGATAATGATAGTCGGTCAGGACTCGTCCTTTTTGTTGGGACAATTGAATGCATGGAAGCTTCACTCGGCTAGGGGAAGGTTTCTGAAGTCGGTTTTCTTATTTGGTGATGCCCTCTTCTTTTCGGCTGGAATGACTAGAATCCGAAAGGATTGGTATTTTTCTTCCGGAGGGTGTGTATGTACATGTCCTCTATGGAGCCATTTGTCGCTATTTGCTTTCAAATTGGTGTTGGGTCCGAAGAGGGAAGGAATCAGCTAACCGTAGAAGAAACGGGAACCAGGATTGGTTTTATCCGCTTTTCTTCCAAAACAAAGAAGACATTTTAAATTATAGGGACTGCCTTCGCGCATGCTCGTGGGTCTGATGCCCGGTGTCCCCTCGAACGAGTTGTCTTCAACTGTTCGCCATTTACTGCTAACACATTTCTGAATCGGTTAGCAGCCAAGGGGTCATACCCCCGGGCAACATCGGATGGTCGGTTGGGTCCATTACAGTCCGGGTGGGATGCCATGTCCGACTAGATTTTAGAAAAATACGAGGACGTCTTGAGCACGATCGACCTGTTCTTCATCGTGAGGGCTACTCGTCGCGGCCTGGATATCATCTGGCCATGTTCATTATTTTGATGGAACTATATTGTAAGCCTCCTAGATTTTAGAGTTATTTTTTATTTATTTTTATTATTTTATTTATATAGTTATTAATAGGTATTTTTCTACTTATTTTTTATCATTAAATACTCTTTTTCATGCTTTGATTTTTGGAGCACAAAAAATGCCAATTCCTAGAAACGTCCTTCGTATGCTTTGATCTAGACAAGTTTATCTTCATTTTGATATATCAAGTGCCACTAAAACATGTTTCTTGTGCTCTATTTTTATTGTACAACTTTCGAGTAATTTAGGCCAATCTCACATCTACCGTAAAACTTGTCGTATTTTTCAATTTAATTTTGGGACTCGACATCGATCCAACCCATTCGACCCAATATATGATATGACCTACTTTGAGCCTACTACAAATGCCAATGGTGTCCTAATCAATTGAGTTTCCATGTGCTACTTATTTTTAAATGGCACATAAGACCCATTTAGCCTTTTCGGTGTTCAATTAATTTGAATAATTGTTTGCACCATAACCTCAACCCAACTTAGTGGAGCCTACCTAGGATTACCAAAATCAATTAGAGTCATATTTAATTATTTTTGGGCATTTAATAGCAGTCACATGCAACAAATCCTTGAATCTTTGACTCCATCAATCAACCACATCCAAATATGGAAACTCATTGATACCCATTACCATATAGTTGATTGGTTGACCAACTCTCCACCAAATCAAGCCAAACCATAGTCAAACAAACCCTAACTTATAGGAGGACCAAACCTTATATATAGAAACATATATGGCCGCACCTTCTCTCCCAAATCTCAAAAACTTGACCACCTTTCAGTTTTGGGTGACGGCAACAAGCACTTGGCCGAACCCATTGTACCCTCTTTTCCTCGACTTCGTGCACTCCACTACCTCCATGACGACCCTAAGAGACCCATCTTCAATGCTATCAATCCCCAGAGGAGTCTCGTCCACTTATTTGGTCGTTTGGAGCCGAACTTGATGATTATTTCTAGCCGTAGTAAAAAAATTTGAACCCAGGTTTGTCATCTTCTAACATGGGTTTCATCTACTTTTTCTCATCTTTTAGACTTGAAAGCAAAACTAATTAGTAGCGCTATGTGTCTACTTTATGTCCAATTGCTAACTCACACGGGTTATACTTGTTTGGCTGTGGCATCCGTTGTACGCCAATTGGTCCAAATTTGACCAATTTAGTACGAGGATCTTTCTAACGACTTCTGAACCCGTTTAATCTCGAAAAATTATTGGTAATGTCTCTAACATCTCTATTTATCATCTAGTATATTTGTTCATACTTACAAAAGTTCCATACGTTTATGGCCTCGTTATCATCCTACAAGTTTTTAGACACGAAATACCACCGTAAACCATATTTGATCCCAAATATTTGTAGGAGTTTAATATAATTTAAATCTGAATTAATTAGATGGAAAAATTTATTCTCTGAATTCTGATTATTTCCAGAATATATATTTTCTATATTTTTATGTTGATTCACTTTCCAATTGGAACCCCACATGGCATAGTTGTGTTGATTGATGAACTAGTTTGTTTTGAACTTTTGATATATATATATATATATATATATATATATATAAATATATATATATATACACTGGAGGAGGGAGAAGAGGGCGAGGGGCGTCACATGACCCCCCCAAAAAATTGATGGAATTTGTTGTGAGAAATAAAGCAGCAGCAAATAAGCAAACAAAGTGAGCAAACAAAGAGTTTGCCTTCAAATTTTCAACAAAGTGACTTTTGAGAAGGGTCATGTGAGCAAACAAAATGAGTTAGCTCACTCATCACTGCTATGTTTCGGCGAGTGGATTCATGTGAGCAAACAAAGCGAGCAAATAAAGTGGTGAACCAGTGAGCAAGCAAAGCACAATAGCTCTCCCTCTTCCCTCTTTTTCTCTCTCCCGTAGGTGGCTGAAAAAAGTTGGCTCTAGTCTTGTCCCTTACAATTGCAATTGTTAAAAGATTATTTTCGGTGATGAAGGTTATCAAGAATACACTTCGTAACCGAATGAGAGATAATATGAATGATTTTTTGTGACATACATTGAGCAAGACATTTTCGTAAAAGTTGAACAAAATTTTCAAAATATGAAGTCTCGAAGGAGATTATTGTAAACAATTATTGTCGCTTATGATGTAATACAACTATTTTAATATATCTTTGCGATCAAAATTTTTACGACTATTTTATGCCATTATTTTTCTTTGTATTTTTTAGTTTTTTGGATAAAAATTTATTAGTCGATTATGACCCCACTATATCTAAATCCTCGCTACGCAACTCTGTGTGTGTGTGTGTATATATATATATATATATATATATATATATATATATATATATATATTATTAATATAATATATTTTAATATATATTATATATTATATATATATATATAGGGTGCTGCTATTAGCACTCCTAAAATATCATTCAGCACTCCTTTCTAATTTTTTAACATTCAAATTCCAAATCTACCCCTGCATTAACATTATTGGCACTCTTAAAATATAATCCTACACTCCTCCCTCCATGCATGCACAGATTAATGCTACATTTAATGCAGGAGTAAATTTGGAATTTGAATGTTAAAAAATTAGAAAGGATTGTCGAATGACATTTTAGGAGTGCTAATAGCAGCACCCTATATATATATATATATAATATATATATATATATATATAATATATACGAAACAAACTTTATTGATGTATCAGGCGTAAAATGCCGAAGCCTATACAAAAGAGCGTAACTCATGCTAGCAGAAAGAAGAACAAAAGAACGGCCAGCGGCAGCGCAGAAGCGACCGACTGAGCCGAGCAGAAGGTTAATACAACATTTCCCAAAACTGCTCGAGGAGTGAGAGAAGCGAATGCTGACTTTGTTAATGTCTGAGAACCTCTCGAAAAAGCTGAGAGGAACTGAATTGGCGACCTTCATATCCATACTTGTTCATATTCTTCCATAATACCCAAATGCTTGCGGCTGCGACGATCTGGTGCCCGTGGAAAATACTCTACTTGGCGAGGAGATCGTTGAAGCCCCATGCCTGTTGGTTCGGGTGACATCTTCTAGATAGGTTGGTCCACAGCTGATAGGCTAGATCTCCTGAAAGAAGAACGTGTTCTGCGGATTCCGCCTTCGGAGAGGAACAACAGTGGCATCTCGACGCAGGGCTATATCCGAAGGAAGTAAGGGAGTCATCGGTGGGTAGTTTTCTGCGCTGCACTCTCCAAGTGAGAATTGACCATTTGTTTGGGATGCAGGACTGCCAGTAAGGAGCGGTAAAAGGGAAAGGCACTCCGACATCTCTAGCCGCAATTCTGGCCGAAGCAAGTGTGAACTCTCCACCTGCGGTCGAGGACCACCGTAGAGCACCGGAGACGTCTCTTATCATCAAAGGTTCCACGATGCTACGACCGAGGAGAATACGACTCCAATTTGCTGATGCTCTACTGTTAGCGGTCACTGTCGTTGGGTTTGAGTGTTAAAAGTATCTAGCTTTTATGAAGCGAGCCCAGATCGAATTCTCCGTACGAACCTTCCACCACAACTTCATGGAGCAAGCAGCCACAATGTACGCTAATCTGCTGAAACCCAGACCGCCTTTGCTGGTGGGTTTGGCCATGGTGTCCCAGCTGGCCCAGTAGGTTTGTCTTTGCTGTCACTGTGACCCCAAAAGAAGTTGGAAAGAAGAGACTCTAGCGATGATAATACCTTCTTCAGGGGGAAGTAAACCGCCAGGGTGTATATAGGGATGGAAGAAAGCACATGCTTGATCAGAATCATCTTGTCCCCCGGGGACAGGATAGCGTTGTACCATCCTTCGATTTATTTTGACTTTCCTGACAAGTCCTTCAAAGATGCCTGAATTAGACTTCCCGTAAACCAACGGGCATCCGAGGTAGGTGAATGGTGGGTAGGCTGTGGCGAAGGAGGTCAGATTGGTGAGAGTGGCAGAATGGTTTCTGTTGGCTTTGTGGTGGGTGTAGATGACGCTTTTGTTGGGGTTCACACGTTGTCCAGAGCATCTGGTGTATCTCTCAAGCGTTCTATGGACCGCCTCTACCGATCCGATGTCTTCCGCCGAGAAGATGAGAATGTCGTCTACATAAGCTAGATGCGTGATTAAGGGACAACCGGTGGTGGTGTGGAAATGATGGAATCTAGGGGTATTGGCCAGGTTGTTCAGATTTTGCTGAGAGCTTCGGCCGCAATAATGAAGATGGTAGCGGAAAGAGGATCTCCCTGTCTGACCCCTTGGCTCGATTTAAAGAATCCTGCCGCTTGACCGTTTATGATGGTGGAGAACCAGGAATTGCTGATGGATCTGAAGATGACATCTATCTACGATTCAAAGAAACCGAAGGCCTTGAGCGCCCATATCATGAATTGCCAGTCCATATGATTGTATGTTTTCTCTATATCCAGCTTGATGGCCACATTCCCTCCCCTGGAGGGGAACGTCAAGCACGTGATCATCTCTTGGGATAGAAGGATTTTGTCGGTGATGTTACGCCCTTGGATGAAGCCACTTTGTTCTTCTAAGATAATCATGGGTAGGAGCGTGGACATGCGAGTCGCAATGATCTTGGAAATAATTTTGTTGGTGAAGGTGCAGAGGCTGATGGGGCAGAAATCCTTGAAGGTTTTCGGGTTGTCTTTTTTGGGATAAGAATGAGGTTAGCACAGGATATAGATTTGGGGTATCTCGCTCCCTGAAAGAAGGCAATAGCCGCTTCTAGGAAATCGTTGGCGTTGATGTACCAGCAGGTGCGAAAGAATACCCCGGAGAAGCCGTCGGGTCCGGGAGCGCTGTGCTCATCTAGAGCCCACACCGTCGCCTTGACTTCTTCCGCAGTTGGGGACCTGAAGCAGCTTGTTCTCTCTATTGCTGATCATGTTCGGGATCATGGACAGGAGATCGTTGTCTTTGAAGATGGGGTCTTTGGTGAATAATCTGGTGTAGTAGTTGGCGGCGGCCTCCTGAATGCTCCTTTGATCTTTTGGGAGTAGTCCATTGTCGTCTGAAATTTGATGCAGATGAACTTGTTGTCTCTGACCTCTAACGGAGAAGTGGAAGAAAGCCGAATTTGTGTCTCCCTTTGTGTCCTAAGCCAGCCTAACTTTCTGCTTCCAGAATTATGTCTCAACCTTCAGCCGGGATTTGAGAATGGCCCTGGTCAGGTTAAGCGTGGCTCGGTGCTCCTACGATCTGTTAGAGGTGAACAGAACCACCGCCTGGATCACGCTGTCCTCCGTCTTCTTGATGTCCTGGAAAATGTTTTCAAAAACGTTCTTGCACCAAGTCGCCAGTGCTCTCTTTGTAGCTTTGAGCTTGGCTGCGACACAAAATAAGGGGTCAGGATCTGTGGATGCACCCCAAGTAGTTGCAACGATGTTCCTGAATTACGGATGGAAGCTCCAAAAGTCTAGAACCGGAACGCTTTCTTGATTGGAGTTGGATTACTGTTGATCTCTATGAGAAGGGGAGAGTGAACCGATTCTGTGGAGTTGAGGTGGGATAGGTTGGAGATGAGGCCCGTGTCGGACCAGCGGTTGTTGACCAAAGCTCTATCCAGGCGGGAATACTAGCGTCTGGCACCTTTCTGCATGTTGTACCAAGTGAACTCGTTGCCTGAAAAATGCAGGGGAGTCATATGGGCGTTGAAAATGAATGTGTTGAAGTCGTTCATAGCCGTTTGCTGAGGGGGCGTCCACCAGACTTCTCCTCTCAACAAGAAATAGTGTTAAAGTCTCCGACACATAGCCACGGGAGGTTGCTATGAAGATGGTGAGTGTCCACCAGAGTGTCCCAAAGCGCCTTTCGCTTGTGAAGATCACAACTGTCGTGCACAACGGATATAAGGGATCGGCCCTGGACTGTGGGGTGCTCAACCCAGCAAGAGAGCGCTTGCCTGGAGTCTTGGATGGGGCTAAAATTGATGTCGGGACCGAATAAAATCCATATGTCGTTGCACCCGGCCACCGCTGTCGGGAAGCCGAGCATGAGTTTGAGAGCTTTGAGTTTTTTTTAGGGATTTTGGGTTCAATGATGACTAAGTTGTCAATGCGGTAGATTTTCTTGAGGCTGATGAGTCTGTTGATGGTGGGTTTGTTAGCAAGCCCACGAACATTCCACGGAAGGATGTTAAGCATTGAGGGGGATGGGTGGGGGTTGTGTAGCTTTGCGGCTGATCTTATGGTCATGGCCGTGGGCTTTTTGGCCTTTTTTTTTTGTTGTTTAGTTTTCTGTAGCCTTTCGTGGTTGCTGTTGAGGGGTCTACCGTGACCATGCTCTATTCATGTGGTGTTTGCTCGGCATTTTTCTCCATGGTGGGGGCCTCTTTCTCGGTCTCTTTCAGGGTGCAGAGGGGGTTTGTGGGGTCCATAAATCCTGCTTCCAAAGCTAGTTGAAGCCTGTTAGCGGAATCTGTGCCTAGTATAGTGAGGATGTCCTCTGTGGGTAGAGAGATTTCTATCTCTTTGGAAGCTGGGAGGAGTGTCTCGGGCTTCGCGCAAGCCCACCTCACTGATCCTTCGTCAGTCGGGTGCTTTTCTGAGCTCTGTTCACTGTCCTCCGAGGGAGTGTCTTCTGCAAGGGCGAGAATGTCGAAGGAGTTATGGAGGTGAATGTCCTCGGGAGCGGATGAAACAAATTCCTGAGAGGATTGGGGGTGGAAGGGCACAATATCTTGAGTGTTGTGGGAAAGAATGCTAGGGTTGGGAGAAGCCTCTCTTTTTGTGAATAGGTTATTGGAGTTGGGAAGCACTATGGTGGGTGCTGAAGGTAGGACTTGTGCCTTCTTTAAGGAAGGTGTCTTGCGTGCTTCTGGCTTCCTCAGTTCGGGGTAGGCTTTGTAGCATTTCCTGGTGAGGTGTCCTCTCAACTGGCAGTGCTTGCAGAAAATAATATTGTTGTCATACTCTAGCGCCTGGATGTGTGATCTGCCCCCGAGTTGGAGCTCGATGTGATCGGGAGGGTCGGAGGACAGATCCAGTTCCACACATATCTTAGTGAAGTTTCCTTTGGAGAGGTTTCTAGTTTCTTCGGCAATGGCCACTAGGGATCCGAAGGAACTGGCTATCCTTTTAAGTGTCGCTGGGGCGAAGCAGACTAATGGCATGTTGGGGAGGGTGATCCATGCCGATATTATGGTCGAGTCGACCTTTGGGTCAAAATTGGGAGACCATTTGACGATTTCACTCTATGGGATCCGACAGTTGTGGTGCCTTTCGCCCAAACAACAGAGTAGTCTTCTACGGAGGAGAGGTGTAGGTAACAATGTTTTGGGTCCAGCGGAGCCACCTGGTAATCTGAAATGATCCTCCATTCGACGATGGCCTCTTGAACAAAGGTGAGCTTCGGACAACCCGTTTGGAACTTCAAGACTAAGGTCTTCGCGAATCTGCTGGCGAGGGATGAGATTTCTTCTGGGGAGAAGGGGATCTGAATGACCTGACCTGCAGACGCGCCTGGAACTCGACATCGCTGAGCTCGACTTCCTACATAAGGGGGTCCAAGCGTGCTAAACGATCAGGCCTTAATGCATCCGCAATGAAACCGACTTGGCGGGTCTATCTGCCTGAGCCAGGGGAGGCACTGCAGAAAGATGTAGAGGGTGAGGGGCTGAGGCAGGGGGAGGATGCTCCTAACAAACCGCACGATGCAACAGAGCCCTCCGCAGTTGAGGTGGAGGGGCTCGGGAAGCTGGCGTATGCGCCCAAAAGGGAGGCGCATAGGATCTGTCGGCCGCAACATGCGCCTCTGTCCCGAGGGGACCCGAGGGAGGCGATATATAGGGCCGACCGTGCGTTAGGCGCATAGCTCGTTCTCCGCAAAACGGGCGCAGAGTTGCCGCGGCCCAGATTAGTGGGCGCATAGCAAGACTCCGCTGGGGGTCGGGGTGGACATTGAGGGAACTGGCGCATAAGTGAGCAAGCTTAGAGGTAATGGGCGCATAGACCTGCCCGACGGAGGACCGAAGGCCAGGGACGGTAGGCGCATCACCTGACTGCGTGAAGTGGGCGCATGCCCCGTCAGCTTGGACGTGGGCGCATGATAGCCTCTTCGCGGATCCCGGAGGGGGAAAGAGGAACCGATTTCGAATTCAAATTCGAAATTGAAACCGGGCAGGACACAGAGAAAAAAGGGCAGAAAAGCACGGGTCTCGGAGCCAACAGGTCGCTGCCACCGACAGGGGCCAGCGGAGCTTACGGGCGATCCCCGCCGGAGCGAGGCCAACGATGACCAGCTGCTCCGACGTCCAGACCGGAGCCGAACTGCCGGAAATAGGCGGACCAACTGACGAGGGCTCGCCGACCCGAGCAGGATGACCGGCGGTGTCGGAGAACGAGGGAGAGGACGGGGTAGATATATGTGTCGGGGGGAGGAGGGAGAGGAGCTCGACCACCGTCGCCGACGATGACGAGCTGTCCGAGCTCGACCGCGCAAGGCCGGACCGGGAGGCCTGCGGAGGGGGAGAAGGGTTTGCGCTCGGGCGGTCGCGGGGAGGCCTGCGGAGGGGGAGAAGGGGTCGCATGGAGGCCTGTAGGAGGGAATGGGAGGAGCCATATATATATATATATATATATATATAGAGATATATATATATATATATATATATATATATATATATATATATATAAAATATATATATATATATAATATATATATTTAATATAATATCTATATATTATATATATATATATATATCTATATTATATATATATATACTCAGAAATTAATGTTTATTTTTTCAGAAATAAAAGTATATATTTTGGGTATTTGAATATTTTTTCAAAAATAACATGGTGTCATATGTAGTAGCATTGATGGTATATTTGGTTAAGTGTTATTTATGGTAGTTGACTAGTTGTACCAATATAGTATATAATCCTTGTATAATTTGACATCAATTTGATTATATATTAAATTATTTAGAATTAATTTAAATTTAAATATATTAGTTTTATGTTTATTGGTTTCTATTTAATTGACAAGTTGGCCTAATAAGCCAATTATTTGTATATTTATGAGAAGTGTATTTTACTATAAATATTATAATTAAATACTACTAAATAAATTTTAAGAAATAGGCCATAATTTTCAATTATTATTTTTAGTTTATAAAAAACTATTTCTATCTAGTAGTGTATATTGATAGATTTAAGGGATATATATAAATACCTTGTTTTCATGTGTGTGTGTGTGTGTGGTGTGTGTGTATATATATATATATATATATATATATATATTATATATATATATATATATATATATATATATATATATATATATATATATTACCTTGTTTTCGTGTGTGTGTGTGTGTGGTGTGTGTGTGTGTGGTAAATACCTTGTTTTCGTGTGTGTGTGTGTGTGTGTGTGTGTATATATATATATATATATATATATATATATATAAGATATATATATATATATATATAGGGAGGTCCGATCCCACTTAGGGCGGTGTCACGACCCGCACCCAGTATAGGGGTCACGAGAAGTGGGTACGTCCAGCCTACGCCGCAGTGTCGGAGGACAGGATATAAAGTAACTATACAATATATACTCTCCAATTGGAGGACAATACAGAAGGTACATCTCAATCACAATTCTAAGGTAGAAATAGCATGATATGATAAATAGGAAATCTCAAAAGAGAACATACAAACAGAAGAAAATAAGTCTAAGTGTCTAAACGACACAATCATCACAACATCCAGAATATAATACAACTCAAATGTCAAATACAAGACATAAAGAAATAAGATAAAGTCTAGCTATCTAGCCTAGGCAATGGGGATGATGTCCTCAGCTAGAATTGGATCCTCCTGTGGGTCCAGCTCATAAGTGTCATCTAGGCCTGCTCCATAATAAGTAGGGCAGAACTCCTCGGTGTCATCTGTAATATTTTCAACAGGTCCATTCAGGACAGGAACGAGCATATATCTCCAAAACAGATCCAAACATGGCAGGAAATATAGAACAAACAGTAGAATAAAATACGTGAACTGTAAAGAAATGTACATGAAGAACATAAAATACATGAAACTCTGCAGAGAGGGATGCACATGAACAGTTTAAAATAGACAATTCTGAGTACGTGAAAACTGTTTTATAGAAAATAAGAACTATAGTGAAATATAAGGGACTTAGAGCACAAGATGGTTATGTAAACAGGCTGGGATACAATAAAATGTGTCTCCATTATACGTGAGGGCATAATAGACATGTACAATATTTGCACAATAGGACTTTGATCATAACCATTTCCTACTCACCCTCCCCAATTAATACACAATGATCGAGTCGAGTTACGTTACCTATACAATAGTTTTATCCATAGGGCTCATGTGATCATGAGAGTACAAGATTACACAAGAGTATACATGAATAGGGGTGTACAAGAAATATAAGATGTTCGTGAAAAGCACATGACAAGATGTATTTGATGTATCCGAGGAGATAACATCGCAAGACAAGATCCATATAGCACTAATCCGTGATAAAAATATGACAGCATCAAGTAAAGTAGTCTAAATCAAGAGTATAGATACTATCATGAATGAAAATGAACAGAAAATGTACTCGTCTGAGATCCTGAGTGACTGTGAATATATTGTCCGAACGGAGGTGTCTGAGTCCTAAATAGAGCACAGGTTATGATGTATACAAGAAGGTAATATTTGAAGTTTACAAGCATTCAATATGATTCTAAGTCAATCTAGGTCAAAGTCAACTCTTGGTCAACTCTGGTCAACAATCTAGTCAAACTATATCAACTCTAGTCAAACTAGTCAATTAATCTAGGGTTTAGTCAAACTCAAGTACATAAGTCATATTAGGCCTATCTAGTCAATTTCTAGTCAAGGTATAGGTCACCTCACTATACACATATACCTTAGGATACCAAGGTATACTAGCCTAGTCTAACTAGCCTATAGGTATATACACCACACATATAATACTACATACTATATACCACAAAGTCTATATATATATATATATATATCTATATATATATATATATATAATAATATATATAATATATATATATATATATATATAAGCTATATTTTTTTTTAAGCTATATATATATATATAATAAATAAGCTATATATATATCTATATAGATATATAATATATATATATATATATATCTATATATATATATATATATATATATATATATAATATAAACTATATATAAACTATCTATATAATATAAAACTATATATATCTACATTGTATTATAGTTTTTATATAAAATATATATATATATATATAATCTATATATATTATATATATATATATATATATATATATATTACATCCATACATGATTTATTATAAAGGAAGGTAAGGTATATAAGAGTGTGTGTGTGTGTAGGGTCAATGTTGTGTGAGTGATCTATGGTAGGGGACAGGTTAAGGTGTGTGTGTGGCATAAAGGGGTTAACAAAAAGGGGGTTACAGATATATATATATGATCATAAAGGGGTTAACAAAAAGGGGTTTATATATATATATATATATATATATATATATATTATATTTTTTTTTTTTTTTTTTTTTTTTTTTATATATATATAATATATATATATATATATATAATATCTATATATAAGAGGGAATGGTTTATGAAAGGGTTGTGTGTGGGCAGTTATTATATATAAAATATATATATAATTATATATATATATAAGATATATATATATATAATATTAATATATATAATATATATATTATCTTATATATAGATATATATATATAAAGAGGGAAAGGGGAAGAAAGGGAATGGTTTTATGAAAGGGTGTTTGTGTGTGAACCGTTAAGTGCATCAAGTGATTGGGGGGGGGGGGGGGGGTTAGCAAAGGGGGTTAAGTGAACACAACAACCAACTAACTAACAGTTGATAAAATATATATAAGACACTCATATATATATACATACATAGGTTCATACATATAACATAGGTTCATACATATATACACCATAGGTTCAACTATATATATCTAATACCTATTTAGATCTACATATACAACAACCAAACATATGAACCTAAACATTACTAAAGAACAACTACAAAGACAGCAAACTTATAACACATGTAAACTAGGAAAGCAAGCCCCCACTCACAAATGTGGACTGTCCCCATGCACTGGGTTCACTAAGAAACCTGGGAATACTCCCAACTCATATCACACTCTCATATATGACTGAGATTCAGAAAACTGGAAAATAACTCATACACCCATATGAAACCCAAATACATGGTCAAACTGGTGTCTACAGGTGTCAATTGTGTCGAGTGAGTGTTGTGAGCATGTCAGTGTGTTCTAAAATCGTGTCCAAGTGTCTGCAAGTGTCCTACAAGGTGTCCAAACCCAAATTCATAATAACATGCATACATAGATACATACATAATACATACATACATAGATACAATATATATATACAAGAAAGGGCAAGAGGGTGAGTCAATTCTGTGTCAACCCAGTGTCCACGTTCGTGTCCAATCCGTGTCCAATTGTGTCCAAACATGTGTCAAAACTGTGTATCAGAGGACAGTGCATGCACTGCCTCGTGCTGATGTGTCGACCCATCTAGGACACGACACCAGCACCACGTGTCTCATGTTTGTGTTAGGTGAGGGGTAGGGGTAGGTGTTAGACACCCTGAATTGAGTCCAAGTGTCTTCGTGTCAGCGTGTCGAACGCGTATCAGTAGCCACTGTGCGTGCATGTGTGTGTGTGGTCGAATCAATGCAGGCTTTAGAACGTGTCCGACATGACACCACTTGGGCTGAAACTTGGGGGACACAATGTCAGTCTTGTCCCCGACCTCGTGTCAAAATTCACGTGTCCACATGTCCTGTGCAGTGTGCACGAAGTGTGGGGTAGCAGGGCACTGCACCACACTAGCGTCAGTGTCCCGTATCCGATTTTGGACACAAAATGAGTCCAAAATCGACTCAGTCAAAGGATTAGTGAATCAGACATATAGATCTACAAATTTTATATATTAGTTTTGCAATTTAACAGAAATGAATTATAAGAGGCATTTTCAACACATTATACTACACTTCGACACGCCTCCGATACGCATATCAAATGGACACGAAATCCTACCAAACTTGGTCTACAGGTCTATGGTGCCTAGATGCATGCATCTACGAAGAGAAATCAGAATCTAAATGAGTTTAGAGCCATTACCTATTGAGAGTTAGATCTTAATGCAAATGCCTAGAAATGAGTCCCTTCACCAACTAGCTATGGTCCAAGAGCTTCCATCCTTGCTAGCTAGCCTCTAATGATCTCCTCTACAGCAAAGGAGTGCAATGCAAAAGACTAGGCTCAATTTGGAGGTAATTTGTAGAAAAGGGGTGATTTGGGGAAGAACACAAATTAGGGTTTGTAGGAGGCAATGGAAAGAGGCAAAGGGAGGCTAACATGTGCTTATATAAGCAAGGGGGTGCTTGATGGTAGCCAAGGGTTTCTCTAGGGTTAGGGTGTTAAGTTCAATAGGAATTAAAGGCCCTCTACAATGTAAATTAAGCCCTCAAGCAAAAGTCCAAAGGCTTTTCGTGTCCGGCCAAGGAATTAAAGGTCCTTTAAGTTGCAATCTCAAAAGCCCCTCCCGCTCCTCCAGTGGCCCTCCCCTCTCCTACCCCCTCTCTCTTATTAGAGAAGACCTTGTTTTGGAGGCATCTCATCCCTACTCCGTTAGCAACCACGCCCCCTCAGTCTCGCCATCTTCCAACCATCTCCACACTCGCCATCTAACACCAGTTCCCATTCTCCCAAACAGAGGCAGACCAACAAAGTCGTAGCGCTCGCAACATCCTTCTTCTCCAACAAAGGCTTTTCGTGTCCGGCCACCAACCCGACCCCAAGTCCAGTCCCCACACTACCCGAGGGCAAGCCCCTCCTCAAGATCCAAGTCTCAGCAGGCCTCCCCCTCAAGCTCAACCACCAGCATTCCTCAGCCCTCCATCGTCCCACGGTACAGCAACATTGCTGTTAAGCGATTTAGAGCACTGCACCCGAAGCTATCCACCAGACTTTCAAGAGGAGATTGCACAAGCATAAGAAAAATACAGCATCCCTATCGCTGACATCCCGGAAGGAGTAGCAGCCGACCACCACCCTCCCCCACCCTCCTCCCCCACCCTCCCCCTAATGTTGAGGATCTTAATGTAGAATGCTCGAGGGATAGCGGGAAAACGTGCCATCAACAGAATCAAATCTCTCCGCAAACTTCACGCATTCTCTATCTTAGCCCTCATCGAAACGAATGTTCACTTATCCAAAATCGACCAAGTCAAACTCAATTGGGCTTCCCCAAAGCCATCGTCAGCTCCAATGACATCTGGATCTTCTTCGCCAACGAGTCGATGCCACCCTCATTGCCGAACATCAGCAAGCCCTCACCATCGAATTATTCCACCCCCTCTTATCGAAGAAGACCATTCTCACTACTGTCCACGGCGGGCCCACCACTATACGACGTAGGAAGCTGTGGAAACACCTGTTGTAGCAGAAAACTCCTTCCCCGACTCTCCCGGATTTGCGGTGGCAACTCCAACGCGATCTCCGCCACCATTGAGAAATCTGGCGGTCGGCCTCCTGCTTGGGGATCTATCAACGATTTTAATTAATTCCCTTTTGACGCCCAGCTTAGCTCATTGGCCTTCTCCGGAAACAACTTCACATGCTGCAACTCCCGCGAGGGAGCTCAAAAGCAGCAATCCTGCCTCGATAGGATTCTCGTCAACCCGGCATGGATGCTATCCGCCCACTCTTCGACGGTCATACACCTCAACAGAATAGAGTCTGATCACTCGTCCTGTTCCTTGAATTCAATAGCCATCGCCCTACGATGGCTAGAAGCTTCAGTTCCTCAACTTTTGGACCAGTCACCGCGAGTTCCAGTCCGTTGCCAGAGATGCCTGGGAGTCTTCCAACCATGCCAACCCCCTCATCAATGTGGTGCTAAAACTTAAAGCCACCCGAAAGGCCCTGTCGTAATGGAGCAGACGCTCCTTCGAAGACATATTCAAGGAGGTTTGTAACACCGAAGACGACGCCAACCGCGTCGAGCACGCCTTCGATATCTCCAACTCCCCGGAGTCCAGGTCTAGGGTCAATGCCGCCAAGGTGTTACTCAAGTAGCACATCGCTATTGAGACTGAGTATTGGCGACAGAAATCCAACATCCATTGGGATTTGGATGGTGATCGGAACTCTAAGTTCACTTACGTCAATCAATGGAGACACCAACTTTCCATCCACAGTACTCAAGACGACGACGGCAAACATGTCCTTTCCAAAGAAGACATCGACAGGGAAGCCTCTTCATTCTAGTCCAAGCTATACAAAGCCGAACATGTGGAGATGGACCCCAATATCCTCAAACGCCATCCCTACCTCTATCTCTAATGTGGATAACCATCTCGTAGTCGCCCAGATTTTCGAGGTGGAAGTCTTCCCCGCTACCCACGAGCTTAACAAATGGGCGCGCCGGGCTCGGACAGCTCTGCCGGGGCTTTTTTCGTTAGCTGCTGGGATTGGATTAAGAGGGACCTTATCAATACGGTCGCAGCGTTCCTTGGCGGCATCGAGCTACCGAGAGAGGTTTCTAGCACTCTCCTAGTCCTAATCCCGAAGAACTCCAAACCCTCGACCTTCAACGATTACCGCCCTATCAGTCTCTGCAATGTTATTAACAAGATCATCTCCAAAGTTGTTGCCACCAGGATGGCCCCCATTCTTCCCCACATCATTGTCGAAGAACAAAGCGGATGTCGCAACATCATCGATAATATCCTCCTCACCCAAGAGTTAGTGAGCTCCATGGCAGGAAGAACAGGGGTAACAGCATTGTCACAAATTTTGATATAGAAAAGCCTACGATCGGGTGAACTGGCAATACCTCATCCACGTTCTCAGAAGACAGGCTTCTCGGAGTCCTGGATCAGCGTGCTTTGGCGAACGGTCAACAACTCCTGGTTCTCCACCATCATCACGACGAAGCCCGTAATTTTTTCAAGGCTTCTCGCGGGGTCAGACAAGGCGATCCTCTATTTTCTTCCCTCTTCATCATTGCCACAGAAACTTTGAGTCGGAACCTTAATGCGGCCGACATCAACTCCTCCGTCTCCAGGTTCCGTACTACAAGTGGTTGCCCGATTATTTGCATTTATCCTTCGTCGACGATATCATCCTTTTCTACTCCGGAGACAAAAATGTGCTTCGCAACATCCATCTCCTGTTAAAGCGATACAAGAGTAGATCGGGCCAGAAGATCAACACCTCCAAGAGTCGTGCCTAAGCACCCGCCTACGCATCCACCTCCCTAGTTAGATCTCTCACCGACATCATGGGTTATGAGGTTCTATACCCCTTTCCTCTACCTCGGTTGCCCCTTGTCTAGCAGGAGGAAAGGCCGCTTTGTTCGAACCGCTTATCGAGAAGATCCGTAAGCGTGTCGGAGAATGGAACAACTACTTTCTATTATTGGGGGGCAGATTGATCCTCATCCGTCACGTCCTCTCCTCGATTCCCATCTACACACTAGCCGCGTGCTCCCTCCCTCCCCCCCAAATAGGTTCTCTCCGTAGTCGAGAAGATTCTCAATAATTTCCTTTGGGTCAGCGACAAGGTCACCTTCGTCATAGGTGGGCAATTTGGATGACCATCGCCAGACCCACCGGTGATGGTGGCTTGGGCATCAACAACCTTATCGAGATGGTGTATGCTTTTTAAACCAAGATGTGGTTGAAACTCAGGGAACGGCCTTCATTGTGGTGCAGGTTCTTCTGTGCCAGATACTTTTCCTGCTCCTACCCCATCAATGCCACTGTCAACCGCAATGCCTCTCCCGTTTGGAAACGCCTGATCAAAGGCAGAGCACTTGGACACTTTATTCAAACTAAGATAGGTTGTGGCTTTGCCGACGTGTTTTGCGATAACTGGTCCGGATGGGATGCCCCCTGCTTCCTCTTTAAAGCTGCCCTCTCCCAGTTCACAAGCTTTGGGACGAGCACCGGCAGTGGCTCCACGACTGGCTCTCGGACTGTTCAGCCACGCCTCTGCAGCAACCATTCTGTAAATCCCTATCCTCCACCAGAGGCCCGTAACGTTCTATTCTAGAATGAGAACAGCAGCGGTCTCTTCTCGATGGCGTATGCCCAATGTGTGGTCCACAAGGCTACTTGTGGTCCTCAAGGACCCTTTCCTGTTTGGGACCCCCTGATTCTATTGAAATGGAGCATCTTGTGTTGGCGGGTGTCCCGCGGCAAGCTCCCCATGGACGATTGGCTATAAAGCATCGGTAACTCCTTGGTGTCCTCCTGCCATTGCTGCCCTCCCCCGTCGCGGAACCATACCCCATATTCTACACGAAGGCAGTGATGCTTCCTTCGTATAGAGCAAGTTCGCGGTCGCCACAGGTCTCAACATCCAGGCCCCCTCCCTTCTTGCCCGTCTCACCGAGTGGTGCAACAGGGATTCTGATTTCTCTGTCCGTCGCGGCCTGCGCCATCATCTAGGTTTTATGGAAGCACAGAAACAAATCCAGATACGAAGGCTCCTCCTTTTCCCCTTTTCATCTCGTAAGTGAGGTATCGAGAGATATCCAAAAGACGGTACCCCTCGTCCCACGGTTGATTTTGGTTTTTTTCATTGTGCAGTTCCATCATACTTTTGGTTTGTCTTTTACCCCGGTCGGGTTGTGTGATGTAACGGGTTTTGCGCCCCCCCCCCCGGCACTGTCGTTTATATATATATATATATATAATATATATATTATTAATATATATATATATATATATATATATATACTTTCCTTAGCATTTATTTTTGTTTATTTATATTTTAGGTGTTCGCGATTGTTCGACTACAATTGGAGCCAGATCGATAATTTCTCTGTTATTGAAATTCCAGGCAGATACCTTGTTATCATTGTTTTGTTTAATTATTTATGTTATTTTTTCTGTTGGTAGTAGTTATAGTGGTGTGCGTCTGAGTATGACTTGGGCGATCGATGATGGCATCGACATGATAGGTATGTGTGTGACTTAGTGTGTAGAGACGTTTCCCAAAACGTGTAACTTCCATGCCATGACACATAGCATTACACAGTACTGTGAGTGAGGGTTCATTGTGTTGGCATGAGCTTTCGTATTCGACTAGCTACTTGCGTGAGTGTTCGTGTGTCGTACATATAGAATTAGATTATGCCTAGTTTAGTGACTCGAATTGAGATTGGGTTATTCGAATCATGGATATGACTTGTACCATTCATGAGCAGAGAAGACTACTAGTAGGCATATAGGATAGCCCCTTTAGACTGCATCAAATATTTAGAGCAGATTACGAAGTCATAAGCCTCATAGTTTCATAGTTGCTTGTTTGGCTCGTAGCTCATAGTTCATAGCATCGGCTCGTGCTCTGATACCGGCCTATGATTCGGTGTTATATCCTTATCACCTACCCATACGCCCAATGACGTCTTCAACATGCATTCACATAGTACGGTGAGATGTTGTACTTATCCCTAATCATAGCATAGGATAATGTCTTATCACAAAATAGTGGGCCACACGTTGTCTTTGTTTGGTTGTGGTTCATTGTTTCGACGATATATAGTGGACCATGCGGTGGTTAAGGTTATTCATTCAATTTATTTATGGCATGTTCCTTTTGTATCTTGTTACGTCCCTCTTAGGACCTTGGTCTCTCCAGGTTGTTGCTAAGCTTATATTTAAATAGGTGGATGGTATGATTTCGACTGCAGGGTTCAAGTATCGCTTGAAGTGTTACTTTATCATTTTTGCGCTTTTTATTTCCTTTCTTGTTATATCTGCTTATTAGCCTAGTTTTGCAAAGTTATGTTTTCTCGAGTTTGTCCGAACATGTGTATATAGGGTGGCCGACTATAATACATATCGTTCATTCTTGCTTTATTTACTTATATGTGGATTACGATATAGTTGCGATAGCATAGGTTTAGTACACTTCTTCAACGTAAAACGTCGGGGTAAATCCATTAAATGGAAACTTATTCCAGATTTTAGCTGGCATGCTTGCGTTCTTAGTCCCATGTATTTTGGGACTGGGGCGTGACATGTACAACTGCAGCACCGGTACTTTCTTCATGTCTGGGGTGAGATGGAGATGGCTCTCCATGAGATGCATGAAGTCTCTCCATTGCCTTGGGGCGAGGAGCATTATGAGGATTACACTCCTTCTAATAAGGAGCTAAGGAAACTGGGAGGGGAGAATCCTGAACTTTTTGATGTGTATAATGAACTGGTATGTCACCATGCAATAGGTCCTCTGTTTACCGCGTAGATCGTCCATCATTTTCCTCCTCCTTCGGATCCTACCCGGGTTAGAGTGAGGAGGCTGCAGTCCCGCCGAGCGATCAAGACTATAATTCGGGAGACAGGAAAGTCCATTATTGAGGATGACGGGACTAGCCACCCTGCCGAGGACTTGTGACTACTTTTATTAGGATGTGCAACCTCTGCCCGATAAGGCGATCTTGACTGTTTTTTCTGATGCTCTGGCTGCAATTTGCGTGGTTTCTAGTTGTTCAGGGTGGGCGATGATATGCTGCATCAACCGTGGCCTCCGCAACTTCATCTAGAAAGTTCTTGATCATAAGGGGACTGGGAACTTTAATCGCATGGAGTTGCCTTACCACTTCCTGGTGGGGGTGGTTTTTGCTGTACAATCGATCTTTGATGCCTCTAGAGCCAGAAGATGGTATTCTGGAGGAAGACGCCTTCTTGTGGCAATATGGCAAGATGTCCTAGGTCTCGAAAGGGGTCCCCTTCTGCCATCGGGCCCTGGCTTCTATGAGGGATCACACATTTTTCGTACTAGTCCTCGTCTTTACCCAAGAAGAGAGGAGACATCTCTAAAAGGATGTAAAGATGCGCACTATTATTCCTTTTATTTTGGATTTCCATTGTCTTTTTCTATCCGACCATCCTATTTGGTATGTTGGAGTTGGGAATTTGTCTTTCTTAAGCCCTAACTGTGAAGGTTTGCTAGGTAGTTTGGGTACAGTCAGTTCTTATTGGAGAACCCAACATGCCTTGATTTTGCTATAGGTTTTTGGATGGCGTTAGCACATGGCGCTGTTACTCTGCTATTGGCACCGAAGCAGAGTTCATATTATCGGCTGTCGAGGGCGACCCATTGATCACTTAACCACAGCCACCTTTCTTTGTCAAGCCAATTCGTCCCCTGTTAATTATGACAAGGAAACGAGCTTCATCGTGGGTACACGGCTGATGCCTCCGTCTTCTTCATCTTAGCGGTCCACCGAACTGGGTGATGTCAAGGCCTCTTCGTCAAGGAAGAGAGCTGCCCCTGGAATTTCTTCGGCCGTCGGGGACAATCTGTCGTAGCATGCGGCTCTGGGGCTGGAAAGTCCTCGACGTTCGAGGAAACATCCAGCGGAGACAACTTCCTGGCCTATTATTCTCCTTGCATCTTCTTTATCCGTTCTACTTGGTTTTATGCAGGTATCGAGAGTAGCTACATCTCTTCCTCGGCAAGTGACTGCGACAATTGACGAGCAGTGGGCAGATGAAGTCGAAGAGCCTGCCGCGGGAACTTCAGGGGATCGTTGCCCTACCGAAGGGCACGTATTTCCCAGGACAGGGCGTCCGCTTCTCTGGATGTTCCTCCTGGTCATGCCTCTCCGGGTCCCTATTTATTCGTCAATCCGATCAAGGCAGACATGGATGAAGAGGAGGAAGGATATTTGGTCACAAAAAGATCTGCGTCTTCTCCTCCTACAATAGAGGTTGGGGGGCTGATAAGACGGACGACATCGAGCAAGTGGTGGCTGTCGATGCACCTGTGGAAAAGGGGACGATCCCTACATTCGCCTCCGTAGTCCCTGAGGATGTAGCAGATGTGTTTTCTCGTCTGGGAGTTGAAGAAGCGGTCGATGCACCTCATCTCAATGTTGAAGAGGTAAAGGTTGATAACATTCCTCTTCGAACCGAGTTTCTATCACCTTATTCTGGTCCTGGGCCTATCAGTACCGGGGATGTTGGGATCTCTTCGGTGGGAACCATCTTGGTGAGGCTCCCCAACGTTTGGGTGCTCCTATCGGACGATGCGGCTTCAAGGTCACCAGCTTTAGCTAGGCAGATTGTTGACCCTGAGTCTTCACCTACCTGTGCCACTACTTTTAGCATCGGTTCTGTAGGAGTAGCCCGTGTCCCTTCGACCTCTTCCGTGCTTGTTGAAGTAGACAGTACGGTAGGGATTATGGTCCGAACTTGAAGCAAGGGGTGCAGGATTTCCTAGAGAGTGGTCAACCTTTTTCTCGAGCAAAGCAGGGGCCATGGGTCAGATCCAAGTTCTTAGAACCTTATCTGATTCTGAACGGGCAGCTGAGCTGCTTCTTTTGCAGCTCACTGAAGTGGAGCATGTAGAACCCTAGAGGGGGGTGAATAGGGAAATAAAAATAACTTGAGCACAAGAAGCAATAAACGTCAAATATAAGGAAAGGATAAGAAGATCAAACACAAGATGTATCCTGGTATCCTCGCTTGAGGCAATCCAGTCACGGAACTCTCTCCGGCTTAAAGCCACTATTTAATAAAATAGTACACACGAGTTTGGATCCGAAGAACTCGCCAACTTCAACACGAGTTTGGATCCGAAGAACTCGCCAACTTCAACACACGAGTTTTCTTACGAAGGCTCGCAACTTCAAGTAGGAAAAGAAAAGGATGCTTTGATCTTCTAAACACTTGAAGATCGAAGAATAAAGCTCTTGTTAAACTCTAGCACTTTTGGGTTGGATGACAATTGAAGATTGAGTAGAGTAGTAATGGTGAAGCTCTTTTGTGGTTGAGAAAATTTAAAGCTTGGAAGAGATAGCCTTTAAGGAGAGACTAAAGCCCTTTTATACAAATCCAAAGTCATAAAGGCATTCAGCCATCAACCGGATTATCCGCCGGATTTCACGGAAATCCGTCGGATTATCCGGTCAATAGTAACGGTCATAAAAAGCGTTAGATGCATTAAATGCAGCTGCCAGATGCCGTTGGATTTGAATTCAAAAGTTGCAAATAAGTCAAACGGATTATCCGTCGGATTTCAGCGAAATCGACGGATGATCCGAACTACATCTCACTAACTTGCTGTGAGAGGTTCGGATTATCCATCGGAGTTCCGCGGATGTCCGTCGGATTATCCGAACTTCTGCTCACTAACTTGCTGTGAGCGATCGGATTATCCGACGATTTCCGTGGATGTCCGTCGGATTATCCGAACTTCGCTCACTAACTTGCTGTGAGCGATCGGATTATCCGGCGGATTTCCGCGGATGTCCGCGGATTATCCGAACTTTGCTCACTAACTTGCTGTGAGCGATCGGATTATCCGGCGGATTTATCCGAAATCCGCAGATTTTCGTCTCCTCTGAATGACTTTTTACTTCACCATTTTTTTTATGATTGTCATCTTAGCAAAGTGCGTACATAGATTCCTAGACATTACAGACTCAGGAAAAACAGGGTAAGACCGTCTTCTATTGACTTCAGCTGGGTCTTTTGCACGTCTATCATAGTTTTTAAGAACTGTCTCTTGCATTTCTCTTTGTTGTAGTATATCATCATCTTGATAATGGAGAATTGCATTAGCTCCATGGTCTTTGATAAGCTTCATGAATTTGTATGGAGATGCCTTTCTTATTCTTGTCTTTTTGGAAGTGCCTGTGAAAAGTATAAACTAAAGACGTACAAGGGTTATTGTGAACAATGTATCAAAATCGATGTGCCAACAAACTCCCCATTTTGATAATTGACAAAAAATAAGAATATAGAAAGTAGCTCCCCCGTAATCAAGGATCTCCCCCTCAATACGATTTCTCCCCCTTTGTCATTTAATCAAAGATGGTGAAAAAAAAGAACAATGAAGACATATCAGTAACCAGAAATGCATAAGAAGGAAACATTCATTAAATAAGCAGGGACAATAACTGGGCTTTGAAAGCCAAACCACACACTAACTGAAAACATATTTTAAAAGTCCCGTAGGACAGCAGAAACACATACTAAAAGTCCCCGAAGGACCACACAAAACAAGACTAAACAGCACTCATCAACTGTCAGGAGCATTAGAAGGACCTGCCTCCTGATCTTCATCATCCCGGGAGCAGTGGTAAAGGCGCCATAAGGGTCGACCATCCGGGTACATGAAACCATAGACGTTGGGATCAGTGAAGCGAGGGCCAGGAAATCAGGATGAGGAGTGTTGGATTAAGAAAGGGATTGCGCTCCTCAAACATGCGCTGAATATAGTAGGCCTGATCCATAAAGCCGTGGTGGATAAGGTGCCGAGCCCCCGAGTGTTGGCCTGAAGGCGCTCATGGGTTGAGAGAGAGAGAGATCGGCAAACTTGCGATCAATGTATCGGCGAACATCATGAGTGAGGAGGGACGGAGGAGAGGCAGGTCCACCGGCAACAGCAGTAGGAGCAGCAGCAGGAGCACCACAGGAAACGACTCTTAGATTTGGCAAGAGGAGTAGGACGAGGTTCACCAATCGGACAGTGAGTGAGGTCAACACCATTGGCTTCGAGGATCATAGTGATGTATATGCCAAAAAGGAAAAAACGATGAAGAGAGTCCCTGATGAGCATCATGGTGTAGATGATGGATTTTGCCATTGAGAAAGGTTGCCTGGCGACCAGATAGTACATGCAGATAAGTTCTTCAGCAGTTATGCTGTCCATGTTCCCAGATTTTGGGGTCAGAGTATGGCAGAGGATGCGATGCATGTCATGGAAGAATGGACTAAGATCCTTGTCATCCAGGCGTTGAACAAGAGAGCCGTCGCAGATGTTGAAGAGGAACTCCTCATAAGACATGTCATGAGAGAAAGTGATGTGGTCTATGGTGCTCGGAAGGGAACGATATACCTTCCGCTCATCAAGACCAAGGATACTAGCCAAGGATGCGGCAGTGACGGTAATCTTGACGCCACCAACCTTAGTCTCGACTTCCTTGGCGGAAACAAGGTTGCAGTAGAACATCCGGATGGCATACAGATAGTAGTCAACTTGGCGCTCGAGGAGTGCATCGATGCTGGAGAAGCGGAAGTAATCACGATGGTCTTTGAAGTTGATCCAAGAGATGGGTTTCCCGGCGCATACGGGAGCCTTGTGGTAGAAGGAGAACCATTCCCGTGAATGGGAAGCCGACTTGAAAATGAGCGGATTGTAGCCGTGAGTTGGTGGAGGAACGAAGAGTGCAAGGGAAGGAGGCTGAGCGGAGGAGGAGCTTCCGTCATTTCGTTGACGCTTGGAGTGAGAAGCCATGGATGGTGAGAGAGTGAAAGAATGGGTTTGAAAGAAGGAAGGAGAGGGGGGAAAGAGTTTATAATGGGTAAAGAGGTGTAATGAGGAGTTATGATGGTTGGGAACGGATAGAGAGGAAGGGGAACGGATAGAGAGAAAAGGGGAACGGATAGAGAGGCACCTGACGCTTCGTTTTCTGCGCACGAAAAATCCGTCGGATTATATCGGAGTTCCGACGGATGATCCGGATGAAGATAAGTTTGAATTTAATGCGGGTAGGTGGTAGGTCACATCCCATAAATGAGGTAGCCGTTCGCGGCCGGAATTTGCGGAGAGCAATAAATGTGGATGATCCGTCGGATTACCGTGGAAATCCGACAGATTATCCGAACTTGTTCCTCAGAAAGCAGTTGGAAATGAACGGATAATCCGGCAGATTTATGCGAAAGTCCTTCGAAAAATCCGTTAAAGACAGAAAAAGTTCAATTTGAGATATCAAGGAGACCGATTTTACGACAAATAAAAGTGAATCGATCTTCAGAAAGAGGTTTGGTAAAAATATCAGCAAGTTGATGAGTGGTGTCAATAAATTCAAGACATATATCTCCTTTCAGTTGATGGTCCCGTAGAAAGTGGTGTCTTATTTCTATGTGTTTGGTGCGTGAGTAACAAATCGGGTTTTTCGTGAGATTAATGGAGCTATATCACATTTGATAGGGATGCATTGAGAAAAAATACCATAATCTACTAGTGTCTGTGTCATCCAAAGAATTTGTGCACAACAATACCCTGCCGCTATGTATTCAAATTCGGTGGTAGAAAGAGCGACGGAGTTTTGTTTCTTGCTAAATCATGATACCAAGGATTTACCCAAGAAGTGACATGTGCTGCTAGTGCTTTTTCGGTCAAGTTTGCATCCGGCAAAATCCGCATCCGAGAAGCCGCAAAGCTCAGAGGATGAGGATTTTGGATACCATAACCCCAAGTTAATGGTGCCCTTGAGATACCGAAAAATATGTTTTATGGCACATAGGTGAGATTCTTTGGGATTTGCTTGATATCGAGCACAAAGACATACACTAAACATAATATCGGGACGACTAGCAGTTAGATAAAGTAAACTATCGATCATACCTCGATACTTACGAATGTCGACGGATGTGCCATCTTCATCATTGTCAAGCTTTGTCGTTGTTGCCATAGGAGTCCTCATTGATTTGGATGAGTCAAGTTCGAAACGCTTGAGGAGATCCTTTGTGTATTTTGCTTGATTGATGAAGGTCCCTTTGGGTCCTTGTTTGATTTGTAAGCCCAAAAAGAATGATAGTTCACCCATCATGCTTATTTCAAATTCTTCCTGCATAACTTTAGCAAATTCTACACAAAGTGTATTGTTAGTAGAACCAAAAATAATGTCATCGACATAAATTTGAACCAATAAAAGAGTGTCATTATGGGATTTGATAAAAAGTGTCGTGTCGACTTTGCCCTTAGAAAAATTGTATGAAACAAGAAAGGAGCTAAGGCGCTCATACCAAGCACGGGGAGCTTGTTTGAGGCCATAAAGGACTTTGTGGAGTTTGAACACGTGATTAGGAAATTGAAAATCTTCAAAACCAGGAGGTTGTTTTACATAAACTTCCTCTTTTATAATACCATTTAGAAAAGCACTCTTAACATCCATTTGAAAGAGTTTAAAATCAAGCAAGCAAAAGCACACAACATACGAATGGATTCAAGACGAGCAACCGGAGCATAGGTTTTGTCGTAGTCAACGCCTTCCTCTTGGTTATAGCCTTGGGCAACCAATCGGGCTTTGTTACGAGTCACTAATCCATCTTCATTAAGTTTATTTCGAAACACCCATTTAGTTCCAATAATGGGGTGATTGCTAGGTTTTGGGACAAGTTCCCAAACCTTGTTTCTCTCAAATTGATTTAGCTCTTCTTGCATCGCTATTATCCAAAATTCATCAAAAAAAAGCATCATTAATATTTTTAGGCTCTATTTGAGAGATAAAAGCCACGTTTGCACAAAGATCACGAGTGGAGGATCTAGTGCTAACACTGGAAGAAGGATCCCCAATGATAAGCTCCTTAGGATGATTGGTGATAAATCTCCATTCTTTTGGGAGATCCTTTTGAGGAGGCTCGAGAGGTGGAGACTCTTTTGTTGGAGGAGTCACAACTTCATTGTTAGAAGACGTCTCCAATAGAGGAGTTCTCCAACCCAAACGAGATGTAATCAATATCATCGGAAGAGGAGAATGTAGAAGAGTTAAGTTCATTAAAAGAGACATTGATTGACTCTTCGACAACAAGACTTCTTTTATTAAAAATACGAAAACCTTTACTATGAGTAGAGTATCCAAGGAATATTCTTTCATAGGCTTTTTCTTCAAAATTGCCTAGGTTATCCTTGGTATTCAAAATAAAACAATTACATCCAAAAAATTTAAAATATTCAATAGAGGGAATTTTGTCAAACCAAAGCTCATAAGGAGCCTTTTTAGAAATAGGTCTAATCAAGACCCTATTTATAACATGACATGTCGTGTTAACGGCTTCCGCCCAAATATATTGGGGGAGCTTATATTGGTTTAACATAACCCGGGCCATATCGCCAAGGGTTCTATTCTTTCTCTCCACAACACCATTTTGTTGAGGAGTTCGTAGACAAGCAAAATCATGTCCAAAACCATTCACAAAATCTTTTGAAATCGTCATTGTCAAATTCTCCTCCATGATCACTTCTAATCTTGTTAATAGAAAAACCTTTCTCATTTTGAACACGTTTACAAAAAGCAACAAATTTACGAAAAGTATCACTTTTGCAAGCAAGAAAAATAACCCAAGTAAATCTCGAAAAATCATCAACCAAAACAAAAGCATAAAGCTTGCCTCCAAGACTAGCAACTCTACTAGGACCAAGAGATCCATATGAATAAGTTGAAGAGGTCTAGAGGTACTCACAGAGTTGATGGATTTGAAAGATGACTTGGTTAACTTACTTTTCTCGCATTCTTCACACACCATATCCTTTTTGAACGGGATACTTGGGAGTCCTCTTACGAGCTTCTTGGATGCAAGACGAGAAATGGTATCCATGTTGGCGTGTCCGAGCCTCATGTGCCAAAGCCAACTTTTATCGTTCTTAGCAACTAAGCACCTGTCATTGTTAGTGTCTTCGAAAAGATATAAAATTGTTTTCTCTAATGCCTTCATAAACAATAGATCCACTTGAACTATCGGTAATGAAACATTTAAGCTTAACAAACTTGATATCATAACCATTATCGGTAAGATGACTAATACTAAAAAATTGTGTTTAAGATTAGTAACAAGACAGACATTCTTAATACAAGGATAAGGAGGGGAACCGATATTACCATTTCCTATAATGTGACCTTTAAGATTGTTACCAAAGGAGACGTGTCCTTCCTTCTTCATCGATAGCGTTGTAAATAATGAAGCATCTCCGGTCATGTGCCGTGAACAACCGCTATCGAGAATCCACTTGCTTCTAGCATGAGAAGGACTCTTCACCTACAACATAAGTTGAAGATAAACATTTTGGTACCCATGATCGTATGGGTCCTTGAGTGTTAGTCTTAGGAACCCACTTAAAACTTTTTTATCAACTAGTTTTCTTGTATGACAATAATTGGTCGTATATCCAAGCAAGCCACAGTAGTTGCAAATCAATTTAGAAGAAGATGTGTGAGTATCATGCATATGTGAATCTCTAGTACGAGGAGTTCTATCATTAGTATTATGATGATGATAATAAAAAGCATGGTGCGAAGTGTTTTTCTTAATGAATGGTCCTTTCTAAGTGTTAGAATAGGACTTGTGTGTAGTGTTCATGTAAGAAGTATGCCTAGCATTGTGATAAGTGTGGAGGTGTCTTGGAGTATGTACGTGAGTAGTGTTCTTATTACCTAGTTTCTTACTCTGTACAAGAAGATCATTATACTTAATAGAAGTATCATATTCTCTCCTATTAGTATCTTGAACTTTATGCATAGCAAATTCATAAGCCTTTCTCATGGATTGAATCTCATCATCCTTTTCTTGATGGTGACAAGGGATTCTTGAAAATTGAGTCGCAAAGACTCTATCTCATCCCTGTCAGAAGTAGGAGATTTTCCCTTTACATCAATAATGATGCTTGAGAGTCTCTCTACTTCAAGTTGAAGAGCATCTTTTAGTAATTTTTTGTATTTATTCCTAACACCTTTGTGCTCTTCATGTAGTTCAAGGATAGCTTTCTCCAAGTCATAAGAGTATTTAAAGAGAGATCATCAAGTACCTCATCGGTTGCTATGAGACAAACGTTGGCATTGTGTTTGCACTCTTTGTCGTTGTCGGAGTCGCTTGCGTCACTCTCACACCAAATACTTGTGTTGGCAAATTTCCTTGAGGACGAGCTTCCTTTGCTAGGCTTCTCGTACTTGCTTGAGTCTTTTCTTATCATAGGACAATCCCTCTTGATGTGTCTGGTTCTTCTGCATTGATAGCACGCCGGATCTTTCTCATTGTCCCGTCTGAAGTGGTTGGCTTTGTTGAATTTGAGGAACTTTCGGAAGTGCTTAGCTGTGAGAGCTATTTCTTCATCATCGTCCGACTCATTGTCTTCGGAGCTATCCTTGGAGTAGGACTTTGTAACTTTGAGAGCAAGAGACTTCTCCTTCTCTTTGGCCTCCTTCTCCTTCTCTTGTATGGAATATTCCTCTTGATCTTTCATATCGAGTTCATGAGTCATAAGCTTCCCCATGAGGGTCTCAAGGTTCATGATTGTCAAGTCTTTTCCCTCAATGATTACGGTTGCTTTAGGATTCCATCCTTTTGTCAATCCTCTAAGAATTTTTCTGATCTTTTCATAAGCATGATATTCCTTACCAAGGCAAGAGAGAGGATTAATAATATCACCAAAACGAGTAAACATGCAAGTAATAGATTCATCATGTTTTATCTTAAATGACTCATATTCTTGCGTGAGTCTACTAATCTTGGATTCCTTCACTTGTGAAGTACCCTCGTGTGTGACTTCAAGTACTTCCAAATCTCATTGGAAGTCTTGCAAGTAGAGATTCTATTGAATTCACTACTATCGAGAGCACAATAAAGAGCGTTCATAGCCTTGGCATCTCGACTAGCAAGCTTCTTGGTGTTTTCAGTAAGTATGTCTCTAAGGGTGTCATGCAACATCCTCAATAACTCTGGAAGGAGTAGGGAGACCATTTATCACACAATTCTATAAATCGAAATCTATGGACTTCAGATAAATGCTCATTCTAATCTTCCAGTAGTTATAGTTGGTTCCATCAAATAGGGGAGGCCTATTTCTGGAGTGTCCCTCATTGTGGAAGGTGTTGATACTAGGGTTAGTGGCCATGGATCACTCAAAGGATGTAAATCCAAATCAAGATAACAAAGCTTTGATACCAATTGTAGAACCCTAGAGGGGGGGTGAATAGGGAAATAAAAAATAACTTGAGCACAAGAAGAAATAAACGTCAAATAATAGGAAAGAGTAAGAAGATGAAACACAAGATGTATCCTGGTATCCTCGCTTGAGGCAATCCAGTCCCGGAACTCTCTCCGGCTTAAATCCACTATTTAATAAAATAGTACACACGAGTTTGGATCCGAAGAACTCGCCAACTTCAATATGAGTTTGGATCCGAAGAACTCGCCAACCAACACACGAGTTTTCTTACGAAGGCTCGCCAACTTCAAGTAGGAAAAGAAAAGGATGCTTTGATCTTCTAAACACTTAAAGATCGAAGAATAAAGCTCTTATTAAACTCTAGCACTTTTGGGTTGGATGACAATTGAAGATTGAGTAGAGTAGTAATTGGTGAAGCTCTTTTGTGGTTGAGAAAATTTAAAGCTTGGAAGAGATAGCCCTTATGAGGAGAAACTAAAGCCCCTTTTATACAAATCCAAAGTCATAAAGGGCATTCAGCCATCAACCGAATTATCCGCCGGATTATACCGAAAATCCGTCGGATTATCCGGTCAATAGTAACGGTCATAAAAAGAGCCGTTAGATGCATTAAATGTAGCTGCCAGATGCCGTTGGATTTGAATTCAAAAGTTGCAAATAAGTCAAGCGGATTATACGTCGGATTTCAGCAGAAATCTGACGGATGATCTGAACTACAGCTCACTAACTTGCTGTGAGAGGTTCGAATTATCGTCGGAGTTCCGCGGATGTCCGTCGGATTATCCGAACTTCTGCTCACTAACTTGCTGTGAGCGATCGGATTATCCGACGGATTTCCGTGGATGTCCGTCGGATTATCCGAACTTCGGCTCACTAACTTGCTGTGAGCGATCGAATTATCTGACGGATTTTCGCGGATGTCCGTCGGATTATCCGAACTTCTGCTCACTAACTTGTTGTGAACGATCGGATTATCCGGCAGATTTATCCGGAAATTCGACGGATTTTTCGTCTCCTCTGATTGACTTTTTACTTCACCATTTCTTTTATGATTGTCATCTTAGCAAAGTGCGTACTAGATTCCTAGACAATTACAGACTCAGGAAAAGAACAGGGTTAAGCACCGTCTTCTATGCAGACTTCAGGCTGGATCTTTTGCACCGTCTAATCCATAGTCTTTTAAGAACTGTCTCTTGCAGTTTCTCTTTGTTGTAGTATATCATCATCTTTATAATGGAGAATTGCATTAGCTCCATGGTCTTTGATAAGCTTCATGAAAATTGTATGGAGATGTCTTTCTTCTATTCTTGCCTTTTTGGAAGTGCCTGTGAAAAGTATAAGCTAAAGACGTACAAGGGTTATTGTGAACAATGTATCAAAATCGATGTGCCAACATAGCAGTATTTAGACAATCTCTGACGAGCTCGGAAGGCTAATATGGATGTGTTGGCTTTCCAAGAGTATCATCGCTTACTTGATGTTGCTGCCAAGGGGAAGACATTCTGTATTGAGGGATTAGATGCTCTAAATTATGAAGTCGACAAGCTAGTTGGTGGCCGCAAAGAACTAATGAATGATGAGGCCCATCTAACAGCAAAACAAGATTCCCTGGCTTAGGAAATGGCCCATCTATTGAGGGATTGAATGACTCTAAGGTGAGCATCAGAGGATAAAAACTCGCCTGGCTGATGTTACCAGGGCCCAAGAGGTTGCCCGTCAGCGGGTAAAAGAGATTGGGACGTCGACTGTTGGATCAAAGCTGTGGTAAAGGAACTGAAAGAGAAGCTTGCCTCTCACATTCGTCTTGAAGACCCGGCTGTCGCTGAGTCTGAAGCCAAGCGTCGTGCATGTAAGAAGAACGAGATGCTGATAGCTTCCCTACACTAGCATTTAAAGGATTTCTGTACGGGCATTTGATTCATGTCTTCTTGTTTCCTCTTTTGTACATATATCTGACACATTCTCCTTTATATGTCCTTGATTTGCGTTTGTTGTGTACTTACTTTCTATATCGTGCCCAATGATTGAGTACATAAAATAAGTTAGTGAGCATTTTGTTAGTGGACCTATTATCCTTGGTATACCTGAGCTTGAGTACGAATAATAGGAAGAAGTGGGGAATGCTACCCGGGACCACTTGGGGATGATAGTTGGAACATGTCCTGTTTAGGGATGGTAGGAATATTTTGAGGTAGGGACACCCTTGGTCCAACTGGGGACCATATATGAGAAAATCTCTCAGGAGGCTGGGGAGATATGTTGGTAACAGATATATTTATCTTTTACCACTATAAGCTGCAGAAGCCATGCGCGCATATTGGGAGCTGAGTCACCATGTTAAGCCATTACCATGTATACCCGAATTTGCATGTTTGGAAGATTTATAGCATGCGTACTTCACGAGTAGCTACTACTGGCTAAGAGTCTGCTACCTGGTCCGGTTGATAGGGCTTTAGTCTTGTCCACATTTAATGCTGCTGTCATGGGTATGGGACTCAAAGAATTTGAGCTGACTGGTTCTGACCGGAAGTCAAAGAGCGCAGATCTATCCTTTTAAGTGTGGGAGTATTTCCTTTTTAATGAGGAAATAACTCTCCACCTACCATCATAATGACTCTAGCGTCTATAAATGGAGCTTTAGGGAGAAGGTTTTCTTCACGGTTCCTTCTATCTTATTTCTCTATGCTAGTAAGCTACTTCCTTATGGGTTGTGAGGCTTCTATCCCATGGTGAGTCAAGTTGGGGTTGAAGGGTCGTCTATGCTGAGCCATCGGCTGGTGCGAAGGCTGAGAGATCATGTCATTTTCGGATGGTCCTTGTGTAGATCTCCTTCTCAGCCATGTTAGAGTATAGGGAGGTTTCATTGATCATCTTGTTCAGAGAAACCGTTTCTTGGTGCAAGGACATGCAGGAGACTGGTGGATCTTCCAAATAAGCTATTTTGTCCTTGTTCGCAGAGGCTATCGTGCACAACACCTTTTCTCGAGGTACGACATGTTACTCTTGGCTCGAGTGAGGAAGATGCTGGACCTGGGATTTGGGTTGACTACCCCTTCCCTATACTTCTTCTTCCATGGGCGGCGGCGAATGGGCTGTCGTTGCACAGTACTTTCCTTCCCGCTCCGGAGGAGGTGAAGGTGAGCACTTCCCCTCATACAACACTTGCAACTTCACATCGTTTTTCTTGTTTAACACTAGGAGGAGGGATGACCCAAAGTGCGTTGGAAAGAGGCGACTTCGGTGGCGTTTTTCCGAAAAGAATAGGCCAACGAAGTCTGACCAGTCTGAGCGTTGGGCCAACGAAGTCGCCTCTTTCCAACGCACATCTTTCGACTATGGCCCAACACTCAGACTGGGCAGCATTTCTTTCCGCTTGGTCAGTGCTTGCAATAAATGCTGCCCACTCTGAGTGTTAGGCCATAGTGATGCAGAACTTGACTGTTGGCAGCAGGTTACGCCTACAGGTATCCATGAGGACAGATTCTGGAGTACCTGGTGGCATCTTCAGAGCGTTTTGCCTGAAATGCTCGATAAATTGTGCGCAGACTCCTTCTCCTTCTGACCATGTCGATGAGGGAAGACATTGTCACGTTCATTCCGCCATCGTAGAAACGGGCCAAGAACAACCCCTGAAGGTCGTCAAAGGATGTGATGCAGTTCTCGGGAGACTGTAGAACCATTCGTAAGCTACACCAGCTAGGGCTCCAATGAACACCTTATTGAGTAAGGCATCATCTCTGGGGAGATGCCCGGACTCGAAATAGTTCAAGAATCGACGTGGTGTCATCTTTCCGTCTAAGGGGATCAGCGTTTGAGGTTTATACTTTGGTAGGAAAACTGCCTTATTCCACTCAGGGAGTAAGGTTGTCTTATCCTAAGCTTTTGCATCTTTTCACGGGCGTTTATAAAGTCGAGACGGGTTCGCAGCTCTTGGATAGCCTCTTGAGTGTTGTCAGCCAGAGTCGGATCCGTCGAACGAGGCAAGGTGGAAACGCTTGATGCCTGGGGAGCGTTGGACTCTCCGTTGGACCCAAAACCCTGGCTTCCTATTTCTAGGGGCGTCGGTTGGGATTGCATCATATCGGCCAGCATGTCCTGCATGGCCTAGGACAAAGATTGTATTGTGGCATTAAGATTGGCCATCATACTTTCGAAAGCCTTGAGATGATGTCGGTCACTTGAGCTTGCGCTATCATTATCAGTCATATAGACTGTCATATGATGTAAAAAGACTGACGGGTTTTGTAGACCCATCGCTCTTCACCTCCAATCTCTGGGCTTCATCATTGGAGGGGTACAAACGCATAGTGGTTTCATCTTCGAACTCCAGTTTGTGGCTAACCCCAACAATTGTGGTAGCCTGTTCCTATGGAGGACTACCCCCAGCTTGGTGATCAGCATTCAAAGGATTGCCACCCCCTGCCGGTTGGATCACCAGAGGAATGCTACCCCCAAGTTGTGGCATGGCCTCTTATGGAGAAGCCTTATATTTTGAACGTGTGTTCTGGAACACTCCTTCTGTAGGCATGGCCGGTCGAGATGTCTGGGGGTGGTCTCGATGCACTGGTCGACACCAGAGGGTCAGGTACACCAGCCTTTGGGCCCTTTAGGAGAGAAGGATTCTTTTGAATGGAGTAGAAGGAGGCGTGTGGAAGTTCGTCCTCCGCCATCCGTTGCAGCCGTTGGAACACGGAGCGTCTCTCTGTGTGAACCGCTAAGCGATAGCAGCAGTTGTTGGTGATGTTGGTACAAGGTCCTGGTAAGGGGTCTCTACCACAACTTTGCCTTCCCGAGTCCTGCGTTTGTGGTCTATCACTTCACACAGATCCGTTGAAGGAGACTTCGTCTTCAAGTCTTTGGTGTATGGCTGAGAACGGTGGGTATACGAGTGAGCTGACCTCTAGCTGAGGTCATCTGAATAGGATTTGTAGGACCGGTCTATCTCATGCGCATGATTAGACCGGTCGCATGTACCGGCTCGATACAATTTCTCGTTAGGGACGCATATGAACATCAACGGCACCTTCCGACGGTTGGAAGGCTGTCTTGGCGTGTGAGGCTCCCTCCATCCTGTACTTTCTTGCACTAACACTCGTGGGTGCGTAGTACAATGAGTCCATATCCTCTCCATCCTGGACTTTCTCGTACTAGCACTCGTGGGCGCGTAGTACAATGAGTCCATATCCTCTCCATGTCCAAGATATTGGCACATGGATCCGCAGTTTTTTGAAGGTCTGTGGATGACAGATCCTCTCTCTCTCCGACATACCGTTGTTGGTGTAGAAACGAAATGTAAAGCGTTATACTCTAGACGGGGGTGAATAGAGTAGGCAGCAGAAATTTAGTTAATAAAAAATTTGTTAGCAGCAAGATCACATAATATATATCACAAGTATGTAAATGAAAAAGCAGAGAGCGTATAGCAAACGCAAACAAAATGATATATACTGGTTTCCCTCTTGTGAGGACTTTTCAGTTGGAAGAACTCTAGCTTCCAGTTGAAATCCATTAGGGAAAATTATCGCAAGTTTTCATCCGAAGTCCTTGCAACTTCTACAACACGAGCTTTGATCTGAAGTAGTCGACCAACTTCAATTGTGAAGTATCTTTCTTCAATCAAGCCTCTAATTACAGTCACTCTGAAACTTCTAGACCGTAAGAGGATTGTAACTGGCTTGGAATTTGAAAATAAAAGAGCTTAGAACACTTTGGAAGAACGTATTAAGCTTAGAGAGAAGAAAGAGAGAGGTGTGTTGAAATGAGGGAAATTTTTCTCTATTTATAGTTTTTCCAAAGGCAGAATTCGGGCAAAATTCGGGCAGAATTCGGACAGAATTTTTTGAGAGAATCTCGAAAAATAGCCGTTGCATCCGTAACTGTGGGATGACCAAGTTCAAAATCCAACGGGCACTAACCGAACTCGGGCAGAATTCGGGCCGAACTCGGGCCGAATTCTCCTGGGGTCCAGAGTTCGATTTTTGGGATTTTTTGCAAATCGGATTTTAGGCTTTTTGAAAAGTTTAAGCAATTTATGAGCTTTTTATAAAATGGGCTATTTTAAAAAAAAATGATATTTTGAAAATATTTTAGGATAGCATATTTACCAGTACAAGTCGGTGTATATCATATTCCTAGACTCAATAAAATACAAAAATTACATTGAATATTGAAATACAGACTCATGTGGCAAAACGACTTCAGTCTTGAACGGTAGCAGTAGCAGATCATTAGCAATTGTCCAAGTATCCCTTATATCGCGACAGGGTTAGATCAATTATTAAAATCAGGATTGTCCATGACCAATGGTCCAACAATCTCTTTCATTTTGATAATTGATAAACCTAAACTGATTTAACATCTCGATCTTTTGATTTGAAAAAAATCAAAATTATAATGTACTTGTTCAGCTTGTATGGTACTGTATCCAAAAAAAATTCTTTATCCTACAAAAGATGTTAGATCATATTTCTCCTCCATTGTCAATTAGCAAAACAATTACAAAGAGAGAAGCTCCCCAGCAATTCATGTATACGAAACAAACGTTTGAAGAAATACAAAAAATAGACAGAATAACATATATTTCACAGGCAGTTCTATATAAGAAGCATAAACTAATATAGGTAATGCTACGCATAGAGTAAGAAAACACATACAGAGAATAATAAAGAGAGTACAATACACACTGAAATGCATACTAATAAGAGAATAATAACTAGATGTTCCAAATACATCAACTCAGTAATAAAAGTCTCAGTGCTAAAATAAGGAAAGATAAAGTACTATCTTGGAATGTCGGAGTATTTCCAAGCATACATAGACAAAATAAAGTCTAACTAGATAACATCTAGACAAAGTACATAACGTCTAGATCAGAAATCCTCAGAATCATGATCATCAGCGCTAGCAGCGCCATAATGTCCAGATGGACCAGCTCCAGAAGTGCCAGCTCCATGAGAAGGGTGTGGAGTAGCACCAGAACCACGGTACCAATCATAAGCATTACCGGGCTCAAAGAAGTGATGAACCGCCTCATCCTCATAGCGGTAGCCAGATACAACTGGATCTCGGGGAAGAGAACTGGCAGAATGACCAGTCTGAGCAAATCGTAGATCCGTAAAAGAATTTGCGAGAGCCTGAAACCGACTGGCATTTCGGAACTCGTGTTCCTTCGATGTGTCAGTAATAAATGCTCGCAAATCAGAAAGATGCTGGTGAATACCCTCATAAGACATAGGGTAGTCCTGTGCAGGTGGAGGTGGAGTAGTAGGAGGAGCAGGAGGAACAGCTGTACTACGGCGAGATAGCTGAAGATGCTTGGGCTCAGAGTCACAAGCAGAAGTGGATAAATCAATCTCAAAATACCGAAAGATGATTGGGAGGATCATCGCATAAGCAAGGTTCTTGTTCCTTTCGCGACAACGACCCATCATCTGAATGGTAGTCTTGGGGACAGAAAAAGGAATCCCCTTATGAATATGGTAAAGAACAGACATTTCAAGGGTAGTCGCATCGTCCTTTGAAGTGGATTTGGGCAAGATAGTGGAGTAGACGATACAATGCAATTCATAGAAAAATAAGTTCAAATTAGTAGCTTTGAACTTACCAGAACGAACACGATCAGGAGAACAAAGTTCGTTCTTGAAGTCGTTTAAGGTCGTACCTACGGGAAATCAAATTCCTTTATATCGTCTAGCAGAGCACCTTCATTTGGAATATCAAGGATTTTCGCTAAGTCAAAATCATTGAATTGAATATCGGTTCTGGCGAGACAACTTTTAATAGTAAAGTGTCAAGAGTAAAATTGCAATAAAATAAACGAATAGCATTAGTTGCAATCAGATATGAATGAGTAACAAGGTTATGCAATCCTAATGCTTCAAAGTAAGTCCGATGGGACGGAAAGATAGTCCATTTAATCGGTGCGCCAGGGCATATGTTGCGAATAGAGAAATTTGCATACCATAAAAGTGATTGATCATGGGTTTGGAAGAAAAATCCATTGAACGCCCCGTCGTCCGATTGGACGGGTGAAAAGAGTGATTCATGGATTGGATCCGAAGATGAGGCCTCTTCACTAGCCGCCGTCTTCTTTCTCTTGAAGGGGTTGAAGTTCTTAGGCATTATTTCTATAAAAGGTATAGAAATTTGCGAAATTGAAAAAGAGAGGAGGAGGTTATACCTTCTGAGATTTGAGTATGTGGAAGAGAACGAGATACTCCGCACGAAACCAAAATTTGGATTGAAATTTCCAAAAGAATTGAGAGCAATGGGATGAAGAAAAACTAGGGTTTGGAGACTTCGAGCGCGGCTGCTACTGTATTTTGAGGATATAGAGAAGATGAATAGGAAGGGGCACTTCAGGTTCTGACTTAAAACACCCGACACCAACAGAACTCGGGCCGAATTCGGTCAGAGTTCGCCTGGGATTTTGTTGAGGTATTTTTTAGCAAAATTTAATGCAATGCCACTTTATATTCATCAATCTTTTTTAATTATTTAATTCCAAGTTTAGTTATTTTAAATTTTAATTAATATTATTTTATGAATTAAATTTTGTTATGCATCTACTGTCTCAGATTAGCTGTAGGGGTACTGTCCCAGCTAATGGAGGTTCACCGGGGAACGCTTAAATACCATTTCACTTTAGCCGTAGCCGTGGTGACAGATAGTTCCTTTGTAGGCTTGTATCGAAAACAGTTTTGCATATTAAAAAGTAATCAATAAAACAAAATTAATTAATATTATTGACATCTAAAATTCCTAACTCTCGACGTAAATAATTGAAACGATCTTCCGCTAATGGTTTTATAAAGATGTCAGCTAATTGGTTCTCTGTGTCTATATATACAACGTTTATATCTCCATTTGTTTGATGATCTCTAAGAAAATGATGCTGAATCTCAATATTCTTAGTGCGAGAGTGACATACAGGATTCTTAGTCAAATTAATAGTGCTAGTGTTGTCACAAAAAATGGGTATATGTGAATACTGTTAACCAAAGTCTTCTAAGGTTTGCTTCATCCACAAAATTTGTGCACAACAACGTCCTGCGGCGATATACTCAGCCTCAATAGTTGATAATACGATATAATTTTGCTTCTTGCTAAACCAAGAGACTAGAGAATTACCTAGGAAATGACATGTACCGCTAGTACTTTTTTTTATCTACTTTGCATCCCGTAAAATCAGCATCCGAGTAACCGGTTAGGTCAAAGGACGTAGTTTTGGGATATCATTAGCCGATAGAAAACGTGCCTTTAAGGTAGCGAAAGATACGCTTAACCGCGCACAAGTGTGATTCCTTAGGGTTCGCTTGAAAACGTGCACACAAGCAAACACTAAACATTATATCAGGGTGACTAGAAGTTAAATAAATTAAACTACCAATCATACCTCGATACTTACGTATGTCGACCGGTTTGCCTTGTTCATCAATTTCAAGCTTGGTTGAAGTTGCCATCGGAGTTCTAAGAGGTTTGACGGTTTCCAGATCGAACTTCTTTAGTAAGTCTTTTGTGTACTTGGCTTGATTAATGAACATCCCATTGTTGGTTTATTTGATTTGCAGTCTAAGGAAGAATTTAAGTTCTCCTATCATGCTCATCTCAAACTCATTCTGTATACACTTTGAAAATTCTTGACAAAGAGATTCATCAGTAGATCCAAAGATAATATCGTCAACATAAATCTGAATTAAAAGAAGATTTCCATTAAAGGATTTTATAAACAGTGTAGTGTCAACCTTACCTTTTGTAAAACTATTATCAAGTAGAAAAGAGCTTAAATGATCATACCAAGCACGAGGGACTTGTTTCAAACCGTATAAGGCTTTCTTCAACTTGAAAACATGATTAGGATTTTTGAAGTCAGTAAAACTTGGAGGTTGAGCTACATAAACTTCTTCTTTTATAAAACCGTTAAGAAAAGCACTTTTAACGTCTATTTGAAAAAGTTTAGAATTATAAAAACATGTAAATGCACATAACATGCGAATGGATTCTATTCTCGCAACTGGGACATAGGTCTCATCGTAGTCAATACCTTCCTCTTGGTTGTATCCTTGAGCTACGAGTCGGGCCTTGTTACGAGTAACTAAACCATTCTTATTAAGTTTATTTCGGAATACCCAGCAGGTGCCAATGACCGGATGATCAATGGGTTTGGGAACAAGCTCCCAAACTTAATTTCGTTCAAATTGGTTTAATTCCTCTTGCATAGCATCTAACCAAAAATTATCGCTACATGCTTCTTCAATAGTTTTGGGTTCTAGCTGTGAAATAAATGTAACACAGGAAACTATATCTCTACTTGAGGAACGAGTACTTACACCCCTGATAATCTCACCTATTACCAAGTCCTTGGGATGGTCAGCCATAAACTTCATTCTTTTTGGCAAACTCTCAAGGTAGCTGGTTCCGGCTTCTGGTTCTGCACGTGCTCTGCTTGAAGGATATGTAGGTGCTGTACTTGAAGGTTCTGTAGGTGCTTTACTTGGTGTACATACGTCTTCATCATCATCAACGGTTGTCTGTTGATTCAGTTCATCAAAAGTAATATTTATTGACTCTTCGATGATCATGGTCCTTTTGTTGAAGACTCCGTTCCCTTTGCTTTTGGCTGCATAACCTAAAAATATACCTTTATCGTCTTTTTTGTCAAATTTTCCCAAATTATCTTTAGTATTAAGAATAAAGCATTTACAACCAAAGATTTTAAAATAAGAAACAGATGGTGTCCTATCAAATCATAACTCATAGGGAGTCTTTTTCGATTTAGATCAAATTAGAATCCTATTGAGAACATAACAAGCTGTATTGACAGCTTCAGCCCAAAAGTATTTAGGTAGACTAAACTGGTTTAACATAACTCTAGCAATTTTAGATAGAGTCATGTTCTTACGTTCCACAACTACATTTGTTGCGGAGTCGTAGGGCAGGAGAACTCATGCAGATAACCATGTGTGTCACAAAATTGCTCAAACTTTGCATTCTCAAATTCGTCGCCATGATCACTTCGAATACGAGTGATCATGAATCCTTTCTCATTCTGAACGTTCTTGCAAAAGAAGACGAATTTAGACAATGCATCATTTTTGCGCGCAAGAAAATATACCCACGTGTATCTAGAGAAATTATCTACTATTACCAAAGCATATAACTTACCACCTAGGCTAGCAATTCTACTAGGCCCAAATAAATCCATATGCAGTAATTATAGAGGTCTAGTAGTACTTACAGCATTCTTTGACTTAAAATTGGATTGGGTAGCTTGTTCTTTTCACATTCACTACATATCGTATCTTTCTTGAAGGTGATGTCCGGTAAGCCTCGTACCAACTTCTTTGTAGATAGTCTTGAAATTGTATCCATATTTGTATGACCGAGTCTCATGTGCCATAGTTGACTCTCATCTTTCTTGACGATTAAGCATCTACCTGCTTTGTTAGCCTCGTCCAATAGATATAAAACATATATATTGTCTTCCCTAATTCTTTCAAAGATAGTATTACCAGTTGAGCTATCAACTATAATACATTTGTCTTTGACAAAGTTAATACCATAACTATGGTCATCTAAATGGCTTATGCTGAATATGTTATGTTTTAACTCGGATACTAGACAAACATCTTTAATCACAGGATAGGGAGCCTTACCAATATTGCCGATACCTACTATATACCTTTTAAGATTATTACCGAATGAGACGTATCATTCTTTCTTCTTTGACAGTGTTGTGAATAATGAAGCGTCACCGATCATGTGTCTTGAGCAACCGCTGTCGAAGATCCACTTGCTTCTAGCATGCGTTGGGTGTTCCACCTACAAAAGAATTTACAGATGAAACTTTTGATACCCATTTCTTGTAGAGTCCTGAAATGTTAGTCTTTGGTATCCATGCACATATCTTTAAATCAACAAGCTTTCTTACGCTACATGTAGGAGAGATATGACCAATGGTGCCACAATAATGACATATAGCATGTTGAGTGTTAGATGCAGTGTGTTATGCATGATTGGTAGGTCTTGGATTTCTAGTTGGATATTGATAATAAAAAGCATGCCTATTAGTCTTCTTGGGCAAAGGTTTGGTTGGGTTTGGTTTGACAGTGTTGGATTTGACAGTGTTCTGGTGTTTCGGTAAGTGACACGTATTAGGGTAGGAAGCAGCAACTTCAGGTTATTTTTCTAACCTAATTTCCAACTTTTTGGAAGTGTCATACATGTATTGTAGTCAGCAGCAAGTGCATCATTTCTGACTAGTGCTTGCTGAAGACTCTTCTTCTCTTTGAGTAGGTCTTCCTCTAATTTGGTAACGGTCTTGTCTTTCTCTTCGGATAGTTTTGTGGTCTCGTGTAACTGTAACTTAACAGAAGAAAGCTCACCTACCATACTAGAATTATCATTACTTCTTAACCTCAGCTAGTAGGTCGCTAAGTCTTCCTATTTCTGTCACGACCCGCACCCAGTGTGAGAGTACGAGAGCGTAACAACGCCCAACCTATGCCGCAGTGTCGACGGTAGAACGCTGTTCTAGGTCCTGAACTATAACTAACATAATATGAATGCTCTCCATAAGGAGGCCAACACAGAGGTACAACTCAATCACAATCTAGAGATAGAATATGGCACGATAAAATAGATAAGAGAATCCTCAACCGAGGTACAACAGAAATGAAATACAAGTCTCAACATCTCTACAATATACAAACTCTGAATCAAGAACAACAACTAAACATAAAAGGAAAACAGTCTAAACTATCTATACTAAGCAAGGTATCGTCCTCAGCAGCTGCCTGAACCTCCCCTGGGGTCCAGGTCGCGAGTGTCAACTAGGCAAACTCCAAGTAAGGGTGCAGGGTGCCTCATCATCCTCTGTAAAATTTTCAACAGGTCCAGTCAGGACGGGAGCGAGCACAAAACATCTCACGCAGTTCATATCATGTTAGGAAATATAAAGCATGCAATAGAGTAAGGTACATAAAACGCTGAAAGTAAGAAGTATACGAAAAACAATAGAGATTTGATAACAGGAAATATCTAAATATGATAAATAAGAACTGTAAGCCTACTGTGATTTAGAGTACAATATGGTTATGTAAACGGTCTACGAAAATGCAATGGTAACTCCATTGTACGTGGGTGTACAATAGATATATACAATAGTTATACAATGTTGTACAATAGGATTTGATTACATAACCAATTCTACTCCCCCTCCCCAAATCAATACACAAGGATCTACTCCGGTTA
>JANAVB010003175.1:50000-65371 GCA_029216955.1 Iris pallida
GGGAAGAACAAGAGAGAGAGTGTGGATGAGAATAATGAAATGAACTTGAGCCTATCCTCTCCCAAAGTGGCTGGCCATATGGGGCTATTTGTCCTATTATGGTAAGGTCCAAAATGCCCCCACTAACCTATTCTACGAGTATTAGGAAAGGGCTAATTGGTTGGGGCTAAATTAGTCATTCTAAAGTCTCTAATCACACTAACCTTATCCATAATAATTAGTCTAACCTCTAACTAAAATATTTCTATCATGTGGACTAAATTTAATATCATGTGGGTCATGCCTAACTAGTGTGTGGGTCCCACTAGAGTCAAACTACCCCCGGGTCCCCGTTTCAAGTCGGATTGAGTTGAAATTCGAACCCGACTCAAATAACCCCAAAACAATATCATAAATAATAAAATGATATCAAAATAATTCAAAGAGGTCAAATGCAAAAATATTCTTAGGCCAAAAATGATATTAAAATATCATAATCACATGGTTAGGCTCTAGGTCAAACAGTCTCTAGGGTTTCACTAGCAAAACGTCAAAACCACAAGTCATAAATTTAAATAGTTTAAAATAATCTAAAAATCACTAAAAATCATAATATGAAATAAATATCATTAAATAATAATTATAATTATAAAATTTCAAAATTACCCTCTCTGGAAAACTGGGTGTTACAATCCTACCCACTTATAAAAATTTCGTCCTCGAAATTAAGATGATCGCACCCTTTTCTAGGCCGAACATAGACAAGGGTGAATCACTAGTCAATTTCCTCAACATCCTTGTACTTGGTCATCAGCTGGTCAACTTCTTAGGACTTTTACCTATGCTAGCTACCTAGTGTTGGCAACTAGGGATTAGCAAAGAAAACTCTATAATAGACTAGCTCTTAACTTCCAAATCCTATCAAGTCACCCATAACTAATTACCCACAAGCTAAGCACACCAATCCCAAATACCACACATATATATATATATGCTCAAGAACAACAACCCATCACATATATCCTAAGTATATCATCTATATATATAGACCTCTTAGTCCTAGGTGAAACTACAACTACGCTCAAGGACAGGCTCTGGTTACTGGGTGCCTTACTGGAAGGGTAAAGGAAAACAATAAATAATCATCAAGGTTGTATGGCATACTAACATCCTATACGTAACTGGTTGGTATCATAATAACAGGGAATTATCTGCAATGGGTTACTATTCTAGCACCAATGCTAACTATCACCTCTAGGGTATAGACACTCTACAAGTCACCATATCTATATACTATGAAGGAACTACCTATGAACAAGCTCTACAATCTAAATATCCCTACTCCTAAGTCATTTATAACAACAAAAAGGGTATGATATTTTAAACCTTCTCAAGATACAATCTGCTAATCATATGCGTCTGTCCAAAATCATGTTGTCCAGAGTCTTCATCATGCTAGTGAGCAAGGCTACGATAATCACAGAGTCCTTGACTAAGGTACGTACCTCTAGGTTCATGGTATTTAAAATTTTCATATAGTCGCATGCGACGGCGAAAACCTTAAATTCCCATACCCAAGAAATACATCTGAAATCTGACTACATGTCCTCACTATGCCAACTAACATGACTATCGAGGATTCTAGATCCCATGATTTAGGCGACCTAGCCCATATGATTTTCTCAGAAGAAAAAAAAACAAACACAACAAAAGAGTAACATGACAAAATTAATCAATCAACAAGGAACAGATGGAATCGGATTTTAAGGTAATTATAAAAGACAATTACGGGAATGGAATTGAGAAAAATGGAACTTGATGTAAGATCTCCAACGGTCTGTGCATCCTCGACTGGCCTGACGATAGCTCGCCCTGCTGGTTTCCCCTGGTCTGCTGCTGATGCTGCATGAATCACCGCTGCTGAGAGAAATCAGAAATGACGGGAGAAAATCTCTGTACAGATAGAGGTGCACCTCCAATGTAGCAGATACGCCAACCTGAGTCGGCACAACAGGAGCTGCGGTCTCGAGGCCCTGATGAACAGGACGAAAGGTGGCCAGCCTCTCGATAGTATCCCCCGAACCGAAGTGATGAGATCCTGTCTTCATAACCATCATGAAAACAGATCAAACAAGGAGCAATTTCTGAGAATGAAGCGAAAATTTAAAGGAGGACAGTTTATATTCAAGGGAAGTCAATAAGCAACAATTTTAGACAAAGGAATCTGATTAAGAGTTTTTCCTAATATGATTGAGTACCTCTAAAAATAATCCTAATCCTGTTGCAGGCTGTAGGGATACTCTAGTTCGAATACCACTACATAAACTCGACCTGCATGGGCCACCACTAAAAAACGTGTCACGACCTGCACCCAGTGTGAGGGTACGAGAGCGTAACAACGCCCAGCCTACGCCGCAGTGTCGACGGTAGAACGCTGTTCTAGGTCATGAACTATAACTAACATAATATGAATGCTCTCCATAAGGAGGCCAACACAGAGGTACAACTCAATCACAATCTAGAGATAGAATATGGCACGATAAAATAGATAAGAGAATCCTTAACCGAGGTACAACAGAAATGAAATACAAGTCTCAACATCTCTACAATATAAAAACTCTGAATCAAGAAAAACAACTAAACATAAAAGGAAAACAGTCTAAACTATCTATACTAAGCAAGGTATCGTCCTCAGCAGCTGCCTGAACCTCCCCTGGGGTCCAGGTCGCGAGTGTCAACTAGGCAAACTCCAAGTAAGGGTGTAGGGTGCCTCATCATCCTCTGTAAAATTTTTAACAGGTCCAGTCAGGACGGGAGCAAGCACAAAACATCTCACGCAGTTCATATCATGTTAGAAAATATAAAGCATGTAATAGAGTAAGGTACATGAAACGCTGAAAGTAAGAAGTATACGAAAAACATTAGAGATTTGATAACAGGAAATACCTAAATATGATAAATAAGAACTGTAAGCCTACTGTGATTTAGAGTACAATATGGTTATGTAAACGGTCTAGAAAAATGCAATGGTAACTCCATTGTACGTGGGTGTACAATAGACATATACAATAGTTATACAATATTGTACAATAGGATTTGATTACATAACCAATTCTACTCCCCCTCCCCAAATCAATACACAAGGATCTACTCCGGTTACGTTATCTTGCACAATAGTGTACAATATTATACAATAGATGTACAATATTATACAATAGATGTACAATATTATACAATGGATGTACAATGTTATACAATAGATGTACAATGTTATACAATGGATGTACAATATTATACAATAGATGTACAATGTTATACAATAGTTGTACAATGGTCTATCCCTGGGACTCATGTGATACTGAGAGTACAATATGCACAAGGAGTATACAAGGATATGGGTATTCAATAAATACAATATGTAAGTGAAACGCACATCACAATATGTATTTAGTGAATACAAGGAGATAACATCTCAGAAGAAGATCCGTATAGTACCAATCCGTGATAATGATCGTGTCAGCATCAAGTACAGTAATCTAGAGCAAGAATATAAATCCCGACAAGTATGAAACGGTCAGAGAATGTACTCGCATCGTATCTGAATGTCTGAAGTAAATGTACTGTCCGAAATGAGGTACCTGACTCCTAGTTAGAGCAACACAAGTTAAGATGTACACAGAGAATGATAAATATAATCTACAATGCATCTGCATGCTGTCTAGGTCAAACTAGACTAAAGTCAACACTTGGTCAACTCCAGTCAACTAGACTAGTCAAACTAGGTCAACTAGGTCAAATCCTAGCCCAACAAGTCTAATAAGTCTCACTTGGCCTAACCAAGCCTAGTCTAGCAATCACACACCAATCACAAGGCTATACAAGCCAAACACAAGCCATCACATTCAATATTATACATAAGGGAAAGGAAACTAACATGTAAAGCTATGTGTGTGTGTGAACATGGAGGTGTACATGAAAAGAGAATTCAACACTAGGCCCTATATCACATATATGTATATATAACTATAGGAAAACTCTATTTACCACATTAACACATTTAGCCATGTATAGTATATATATATATATAGAGAGAGAGAGAGAAGAGCATGCGTATGTGTTCATGGGGGTGTGTGTGTCATGAAAGTGCACAAGAACATGTGTGTGTTATCATGGAATGAGTGTTAGGCAATGTGTGAGTGAGAGTGTCAATGAGTGAGGGTGTGAGGGTTATATAGTGTAGTGTGCATTGTGTGTGGAGTGATAGTGAGGCATGACAGTTGTGTAGCAAAGTGTCAATAGGAAGTTAACATTCACATATATGAGTTCTCATGTATCTCTTATTTAGTGAAACAAAACTAAATTCCAGTTTTATTCCTAACAAGGCTACATATATTACATCTATTATTACATTACATTCATGCTTGCATTCATTCATCATTCATTTATTCTCTTGTACCACTATATGCACCATACATTACATACTATGGAACCTACATATTCATTACAAGCCATACTTATACATGCTTACATTAGATAGGATACTTACACCTCATACATAATTTATTTAAACATTTACTCATGCTTGCATTCTCTATTTAATTACATAATGTATATACATTAACATGGGTTAAAATCAAATAGAACATTATATTACACATAAAGGTGCACAAAATGCATATGCCGAATAGTAACTCCTACTAATAATCAATACTGTACCATCTCAGCATGAATTAAAATCTAGGATTAAAGTATGTTATAGATCTATGTGTTAGCTTTCCGAAACTTTAAACGGATCGCGTTTTCGTTTTCGGAAACTCCCGGAATCGCAAAAACACCGAGAACGCGTTTGTCTTTCGTACAGCTGACACTCAAATAATTCTCCAAAAAGTTACAGAAAGAATTAGGCCTATTAATACATGGTTTTGGAAAGCTAACTTCAATACGTTTCTTTTAAAAAAAATGGGAGATTAAACCGAGCTTTGAGCTAGAAGTTATGACATTTCTAAGTTAGGGCTGAAATTAAAACGTGGATAAAAATCATGACGGATTTGGGTAGTTTGAGACAAAAGAACACAAGTATATAACATAATATATCAAGAACTCACTCTCTACACTAATATATATATATATGAGACACTATAGAACACATCTCCAATACAAAAAATATGAGATTAAACATGTAATAATTCATTCATACATAACAACAACACATAGTGTGTCCAAATTTGGAATTTTCCCACATGGACACAACCACAACACAAAGGACACTCCTATGACCTCCAAATAGACACGAAATGGACACAAATGGAGATACAACCATGGGAGTCATTCCTATGGGTTCAAAATAGACCTATATGCATGAGGGAATGAAAAGGAGAAGGGATTTATACCTCCCGGTAGATCGAATCGAAGAAAAGCCTTCCCGGAGCGACACCGACACGTAGAGATTCCAAAAGGACACGAACGAGCTTCGAATCCTCCCAAACTTGGGTAGCTTCCTCCTTGGCTTGAATGGAGAAGGAAAGAAGAAGATTTGGTGGCGAAATGGAAGGATTTGGTGGAGAAATTGCTAGGGATTGCTCTCTAGAAATTTGGGGAAGAACAAGAGAGAGAGTGTGGATGAGAATAATAAAATGAACTTGAGCCTATCCTCTCCCAAAGTGGCTGGCCATATGGGGCTATTTGTCCTATTATGGTAAGGTCCAAAATGCCCCCACTAACCTATTCTATGAGTATTAGGAAAGGGCTAATTGGTTTGAGCTAAATTAGTCATTCTAAAGTCTCTAATCACACTAACCTTATCCATAATAATTAGTCTAACCTCTAACTAAAATATTTCTATCATGTGGACTAAATTTAATATCATGTGGGTCATACCTAACTAGTGTGTGGGTCCCACTAGAGTCAAACTACCCCCGGGTCCCCGTTTCAAGTCGGATTGAGTTGAAATTCGAACCCGACTCAAATAACCCCAAAACAATATCATAAATAATAAAATGATATCAAAATAATTCAAAGAGGTCAAATGCAAAAATATCCTCAGGCCAAAAATGATATTAAAATATCATAATCACATGGTTAGGCTCTAGGTCAAACAGTCTCTAGGGTTTCACTAGCAAAACGTCAAAACCACAAGTCATGAATTTAAATAGTTTAAAATAATCTAAAAATCACTAAAAATCATAATATGAAATAAATATCATTAAATAATAATTATAATTATAAAATTTTAAAATTACCCTCTCTGGAAAACTGGGTGTTACAATTTCACCTTTGTACTCTTTGAGTACCTTCTTAGAGTTTTCGTATTTGCTATGCAGTTTTCTGTAATCACCTAAGAGGTCACTAAAGGCTTCACCTAACTGTTCAAAGGTAAAATCATCATATGTATCAAACAGGTGGTTAGTGTTTACCTGATCAAATGTCAGTAAGCATATATTTACAGCGTCGTCTGATTGTTCATCTTCTGAGTTGCTAGCTTCGCTTTCATGCCATATGCTTGTGTTGGCATACCTTCTGGATGTTGATTTCTTCAGGTATCCCTTGTCATACTTGTTGCTTTTCCTGGTTGATGATGATGTTGTTGGACAATCCTTCTTTATGTGTCCTTGCTTCTTACAACCGTAGCAGATTGAATCTTCTTCGTTGTTGCTATTGTTGTTGTTGTGTTCTTTTGTTCTTTTATTGAATCTCATGAACTTCTTGAACTTTCTTACTATGAGAGCTTGATCTTCAGAGTCAGAGTCACTGTCATCAGAATCATCTTCGACAGATCTTCTGTGTTGAGCTTTGAGGGCAACCGACTTCTCCTTTGGTGCAACTTCTTCAAAGTCTTGAAGTTCTAGCTCGTGAGTAAGTAGCTTACCCATGAGTGTTTCAAGAGACATAGTAGTGAGGTCGTTTTCTTCAATAATTGTTGTAGCCTTTGGAATCCAGTTCTTCGTGACAGCTCGTAGAAGTTTGCGAATTTTCTCATGGTTATTGTATTCTTTGCCTAATGAAGACAGAGGATTTACAATATCCAGAAATCTTGTAAACATCTGAGTGACGGATTCGTTTGGCTTCATCTTGAACGTCTCATACTCCTGAGTAAGTCTGCTGATCTTTGACTCCTTGACTTGTGTCGTGCTTTCGTGAGTAACTTCGAACAGTTTTCACACTTCATTTGATGTTGTGCATATAGGCACCCTGTTAAATTCAGTCATGTCTAAGGCATAAAATAAAGCGTTAATAGCACGTGCATCAAGACTGGCCTATTTCTTTTCAGCTTCAGTATACTTGTCATGGGATTTCTCAACCAACTATCCATCAACAAGGATACGTGCAGGCTTTTTATAGCCATCAATCACAATAGACCATAAGTCAAAATATAGTATATGTAATTTGTACCATCAAACAGTGGAGGTATATTTGTGGCCTGGCCTTCACTTGTTAATTTCACAGTTGCCATGTGTGATATAGTGATCTATGTAACAGCAGTATAAATAAGAATTTAATAACAGTGTTACCTCGTTTTACCTGTATAACCCGCTCTGATACCAATTGTAGAAATAAAATGTAAAGCGCTATACTCTAGAGGGAGGGTGAATAGAGTAGGCAGCGGAAATTTGGCTAATAAAAAATTGCTAGCATCAAGATCACAGAATATATATATCACAAGTATGTAAATAAAAAGGCAGAGAGCAGAGAGCAAACGCAAACACAAGGATGTATACTGGTTTCCCTCTTGTGAGGACTATTCCAGTCGGAAGAACTCTAGCTTCCAGTTGAAATCCACTATGGAAAAATACCGCAAGTTTTCATCTGAAGTCCTTACAACTTCTACAACGCGAGCTTTGATCCGAAGTACTTGACCAACTTCAATTATGAAGTGTCTTTCTTCAATCAAGCCTCTGATTACAATCACTCTGAAACTTCTAAACCGTACCGCACTGGCAAATCGACTAGAGGATTGTAACTGGCTTGGGATTTGAAAATGAAAGAGCTTAGAACACTTTGGAAGAACGTATTAAGCTTAGAGAGAAGAGAAGAGAAGGATGTGTTGAAATGAGGAAAATTTTTCTCTATTTATAGTTTTTCCAAAGGCAGAATTCGGACAGAATTCTTTGAGAGAATCTTGGCAAATACCGTTGCATCCGTAACTGCAGGATGACCAAGTTCAAAATCCAACGGGCATTAACCGAACTCTGGCAGAATTCGGACCGAACTCGGGCCAAATTCTCCTGGGGTCCAGAGTTTGATTTTTGAGATTTTTGCAAATCGAATTTTGGGCTTTTTGAAAAATTTAAGCAGTTTTGGAGCTTTTTGTAAAATGGGCTATTTTCAAAACAAAGGATATTTTAAAAACATTTTGGGATAGCGTATTTGCCAGTACGATTCGGTGTACATTGTATTCCTAGACTCAATAAAATACGAAAATTACATTGAACATTGAAATACAGGCTCATGTGGCAAAACGACTTAGTCTTGAACGGTAGCAGTAGCAGATCTTTAGCAATGGTCCAAGTAGCCCTTATATTGCGACAGGGTTAGATCAATTATTAAAATCAGGTTTGACCATGACCAATGGGCCAACAGTTGGGCGGCACCGGAAGTGGATGGGTGACCGTCCGTGTGCGCACGCCTTGATTTAGGCGAAGCACGTCTTCGCGTCTTCTGCTAGCACACCGGCTGGAGAGTAGCACTGGCCTTTTCCGTAAGAAGCCTGCCTTTAGAGACGGGGTAGCATACACAGGAGATGGATGGGCGGCTTCATCAGTGGAACTGGGGCGAGCATCTTTTGCGGTCGTCGGGGCGTGCAAAGCGGCCTGGCCACCCAGACCTTATGGATCTTCTAAGGCTTCGTCAGCCTAGGAGAGGGATTTGAATCCCCAGAGAGCATGTCTTCGAAAGCTTGTTGATCGAAGTGAACGACCAACGTTTTCTGGAAAGATCCCAACATGGCGGTATCGGATTGCGTCACCGCATTCTCGTTGGAGGAGAAGGCAGTCCCTAGCAGAGTTGCCATATTTGTTGCCATCACAAATGTTCGAAGAAGGAAAGTTTAAGAAAGCTTTTTCTTTTATTGGATTAAAACGAAAAGTACAACAGAGGACCCTGACAACGAGGGTCCCTTAGTACAAATATAAGATCTGGGGAAGAGTGATGGAGGTCGAGTACTGCAGTGACTCCTTTGCTCCGTTAACGATCGATACGCTTTGGCTTCTTTCGATATGCCCTCTGTGTGGAATATCTCATGTGTATGTTTGTGGTGTTCTCTCCGGATTCCTTCTCTCTGTCTCCGTTTGTCTTGGAAGCCGTGTACCTTCTTTTATAGTCGTCGTTAAAGATAGACTATGCATGCGACATTGATGAGGAGAGATCTTCTGCAGGATAGACGCAATTTGGGTTGTCACAACCGTATGATACAGCTGATTAGCTGCTCGACCCGATCATGTTGACTCGTGGCAGTGATTGGAAGTCGATTTGCTATAGAGATTTCAAAAGTGGATTAGAAGATCCCGAGCTGTAACAATCATGAGTAATGCCTGATTGTTATATAGCTTGATCAGAAATGACGCACAGCACATATATTAACTTAGGATAATATGTCGTTCGAATAGGGTGGTCATAACGCACACGCCATAAACGCGAGATTTAAATCAGGTGGCCCAATCATATTGACACGTGACTCAATCCATGATTTAGAAGGAATCTCTCGTTTGAATATGGCGGTTATGACTCACGCGCCATAAACAGAAGATTTGATCCTTTCAGCCGTTGATGGTGGGATTGGGGTGCCTCGACCAGGGGCACGAATCATCCGCCTTCAGGAAGGCATGTAATGTGGAGATTCTGATAAGAAATCTTCCGAGATATGCGGGCCATATGATGCCTTGGCCGTAGGAGAGCTTATGGGAGGGGAGCCGCATGAGGTCTTCTGGAAAGCTAGCCGCATGAGGTCTTCTGGAAAGCTAGCCGCATAGGAGGACTTGTCGTCTTCAAAGTTTACTGAGGATGTGTTTCTGGGGCAGGGTGACCTCCTCGGTTGCCATCAAGGTCTCCAGAGGTCTTGTTTAACAATGCACCCGTAGAGGATCCAATGTTCTTGGACTCCGAGTGCTGCTGGACTTGTCATTTGTCTGGGGTGTCGTGGAGGGACTTTTAGCCTCTGCACCGGGGCCTGATGTTTTGGGCTTATCAAGCTTTGTGCATTTTCCATGCTTCTACACTCACTTAAACTAATAAATCACAAATTTCTTAATCAGAAATTTAAGTGAAATTTCTTGCAAATATGCATGCTATAAATCCTTTTTGCTTGCTACAATCTGTCGAGGCATTATACATTTTGTTTCTGATTTAAACACTATGCCAAAGAAAAACTAAGGGACCAAAAACTAATTTAGGTTCACAAGAGAGAAATTACTAATCAATGATCGATTACATGCACTACAATGTTACACTTGACAATAATTAGCTCTGGTTTTACTCGCAACTGTTGACAAGTAAGTACATTGATCAGTCCAATACCTGGACAAAAGGATCATCCAGAATTGTGTATACTATTGCTCCATGATGTTCGTCTTAACTGCGACTGGATCGGAACAATAAGGACAGTTCCCAAATAAAACATCAAACGACCTGCAATTAAAGAGAGAATATGAAAAAAAAAACCATTGGGAAGTATACATGTGGAGAAAATACCTGATGTAGGTGAAAGTAAAAAAATTTAACATACTGCCTGGTTGTTGTAATCGATCGGAGCCAATCTCTCAAGCATATGCTGTGAAAAGTTTTACTGCAATTGGTATTTTCACAGGTATAGTCCGGAGAACTTCCACTGCTATTCCCCAGTTCATCATCTACAGAGGCATTAGTCATTTAAAACCTGGAGTATTACTAATTTGATTGCATCCAAGCGATAATGGAGTGCTTACCTATAGGTAGATATTGAGCATAACAAATTCCACAATCAGTCCTGTCCACTTCCTTACTATTTACTGTAGGAGGTTTTGGCAGTGTAAACTCCAACAAAGTTGCAAGATTATCTACGAAGTTCTTGTCCTTTTTCCTATATAAATTGAAAAAGGAAGCTTAAGTTCATCAGCTACAATAACATAAACCTACTCTTCTATTAAACAAAATAATGATGAATGCAATATACTATACCCAAGGAATAAAACTGTTTTATGTTAATTGATTGTCCATTAATTGGAGTTACAAACTTGAAAGTACAAATTTGGAGAGTTAGAGGAGTTAAATAAAGAGGAGAAACAACTATAGCCAAGCACTAATTTATGCACCACAAGTTTCATAAGTCGTCACTTTTCAATCCACAGTTTAACTGTACATAATTAATCTCCAAGTTAGTACTGTTGTGACTTACTTAGATTTAGCTTGTATATAAGAGCTTCCTTGTAGTATATTTTAATTAAGCCAAAGCAAAGTTTGAATGATATATCTAAAGTCTTCTTCTCCTCTCCTCTCCCTCTCATGTGTGTTCTAAGAAAATATTTAATAGCGAAGAGAGTTAAGAGACTTGCCCACCTATCCTTATCCCCTACAAAAGTGTATGAGAGCCTTTATACCGCTTCCAACTACTAGAAAGAAAAGGTGTACGATATGTTTCAACTGCAAATCCCCAAGTTTAACAAAGGGCAACTACAAGAACTGGAGCATCCAGATGCGAGCCTTGTTAGGATCCCAAGGTAAAAGACAGGAAGCCCTATATATCCTCTATCAAGGAGTGAATGAAGCCAATTTTAAGAAAATTGTAGAAGCGGTGTCCAGTAAGCAAACTTGGATATCTTTAGCACAGTCTATAAGGGTGCCGACCAGGTGAAGAGAGTTCTATCTCCAAACTCTCGGAAAGAGTTCGAGGGAGCTCACATGAAGGAGGACGAGATTGTCTCTGATTACATTTCCCGGTTACTCGTAATCATGAATGGTATGAACAGAAATGATCATGATGTTGACGATGTTCGTGTGATGGAGAAGATTTTGCGATCTCTCACACCGAAGTTCGAGCACGTCGTTGTTATCATCAAGGAGTAAAAAGAATTGAAGGATCTCATTGTTAATGAATTGATGGGGTCTCTTCAAGTTCATGAGCAATGCATTCAAAGGAATGTTAGTACAAGAGAAGTAGAGCATGCACTAAAGTCTAAGTTAAGTTGACTTTCATAACATAATGAGGAGATTGTATATAGTTCCCTACTAGGTGCTTTTTGTAGATGAGACTCGTTAGTTAGTGCTTGAGTTTGAGCAATTGAAGGAGTCCACTATAAGAAGCCTTATCATGATGGGGAATTATATGGACGACAATATTACTAATTTGAAAGCACATGACACTACAGAAGAGGAAAAGGAAAAGAAAAAAAACTTGTAGGTGACTCAGAATAAAATTAACAAGTGTTTTGGTTGTTAAGGCTATAGTCAATATGCACACCAGTATCCGTCTAGGAGTTTGCACTTGTTAGGATGTCTGACAAACGACTGGACCAAATGATCCGAATTGATCAAGTTAGGGTCTATAATTTCCGTAACTTGAAATAACTCGGAATTGATAATGAGATTTTTGAGGAAGGACAAAAGGATTTAAATTAATGGTGGTACAAACCACCACAAATGTAGCTTTATTACTATCAAACCCTTTCTTCTTGAATAAGAGCAAGATCACACAAAATAAATTGTGAAGAAGACGATTACAATAGAGGCTTAGACACACCTATTATACCCGTAAGTAACCTCCAATATTTTATAATTCCTGCTAGGATTAGAAACAACTAATCCCATAGAGATTAAGATAGAAATCCAAACATATCCCAAGCTTTCCATCGAAGGAAACATGAGAAATAGCAATCCTAAAAGAATACCAATCCTAAAGATTAAAATCCTAATTCTTAAAAATTAGGAATCATAATCCTAAAAGGAGATCCTCCTGGATCAATACTCCCTATTTTGTAGGAGTGAAGCTCTCGTGATCTCATAGCTTTAGGTTGGGGAAGAGCTTATCCCCATCAGATTGTCAATACTACTTTACTTTCTTTGGCATCTTCCTTTCTTTTTATGCGATAATATGATGCGTCTACGTTAAGTGTTGTATGTAGCACTTCCTCTCCAAGACTCCTTCAATGGCTCTTCCTTCTCTAGAAAAATATCTTCCACTGTTGGCAGCACGATGTCAACACTATAATCTTTGTCGAGCATTGACGACTCGAATAACTTCAAGTACTCTGCATTTAACATGGAGTACAACTGTATGTACATGCAAGTCGAGCCAGTAGCATTGTCTCCTACTTTCTGCATTATCTCGAACGGCGCATAGAGTACATGTTTGATCTTCTTGCTTTCTTCCTTGAGATACTCCTTAGTCAGCTGGGACCTTATCTTCCACCTTGAAAGCGCTCTTGACTCAGTGGCGATATTGTCTATCCTTGTACCGTTGTTAGGAATTCTTCAAGTTCTCCTCAATAGTCATATGTATCTTCCAAATCCTCTCCGAAAATTGTTGTGTTTGCAACTGCTGCCTCCTTCTTGACATTTTTTGGCACCCGGCTAACACTAATCTCTAAGTTGAACGGGCTTTGAGGCAAGTATCCCCGCTAACAAGCTTCGAAAGGCGCCTTCTATATCGAAGTGTGAACTGTATGATTGAAAGCAAGTGAGATGATTGAAAGCAAATGAAGATATGGCGAGCTTTTATTCCTTTTCAGTGGATGTACTTTTTTCTCCTCTATATTCGGCATATCATGCCAACACATGTCCATAATAGGCAAAGGCAATTCAGGAATAAGCTGAATCTCATGCTCTATGAACCTTTTATGTAGTAACCCTTTGGAATTATGGAATAAGTTTTCATACTTCGTCCTCTACGATCCACTAAACTATGAGTCTTTAGAGCATTCTCATTCTCCTTAGATCTCGCCAGTAAAAATATAAAATCCTTCTTTACTGCACTTGCTTTTATGTAGAACTTTATTCCACAATTGATGAATCAATACCCTGGTATAGCACAGCATCTCGTCTCCCATAAATATGGTCCCCCAATATCACTTGGTAGACGTCAAGAGGTACTACCTCACAAGTCATCTCATCGAAGTACTCTTCAGGAAGAGCAAATCAAAATTTGCACTAACATGTAATCTTCTACTTCAATTTACCAAACGCTTAGCATGTGATGTTGTTACCAGGTTATATCAAATCCTTCTTTACTGCACTTGCTTTTATGTAGAACTTTATTCCACAATTGATGAATCAATACCCTGGTATATCACAGCATCTCGTCTCCCATAAATATGGTCCCCCAATATCACTTGGTAGACGTCAAGAGGTACTACCTCACAAGTCATCTCATCGAAGTACTCTTCAGGAAGAGCAAATCAAAATTTGCACTAACACGTAATCTTCAACAACGACTCCTTTCGGTTCCACCCAAAAGAATACGGTTTTGGGAACGTTGTGGCATCTTGTCCTAGTTTTGGCACTAAGTCGTTGGAAATCAAATTCCTATAACTCGTTGTGTCAAGTATGGCCCCTACTAGACTCATTGTGTCAAGTATGAAGACGTCATGAATTCAATTGTTTTAATTCGGTTCTTGGTGTCTTCTCATTTTTCTTGGAGTCGCCATTTTGTCATTTTGCTATGGATGTAAGATCCAGGAACTAGCCTTATCGTGATCATTATGTTAGCCGTGATCGCAATGAAGATCTTTGTGATCCTCGGATTTCTTATCTCCCTCCTTGTTCTTCATGTCCTTAGATGAATTCTTTGCCTTTTCGTCCTTCATCCCACGCTTTTTACTTTTTGCTTCGATAGTCAAGATCCTCTTGCAAGATCTCTAATGTCCTGAATTGCAAACAATGTCAACTTGTTTCGAATTGACTCATAAAGATCAACGGTTGTACTTCCTTAATGTTGTCGTGTCTTCAATGGCAGTGTTCTAAATGGCGGTCGAGAAGGCCGCCTAGGCGCTAGGCAGCCGCTGTCTATACCGTTTTTGCCGTTGGCGGTAAAGTAGATAACCAGCGAAGGTTTAGCGGCGTAGGCGGGGAGATGAGACGGCATAGGCGGACGCCTAGGCGGAGCAATACATGACTAGATATTTTGGCAAAATAGTTTTGTAAGCATTATGGACTGTTTTGGCAAAATAGTTTTGCAAGCATTATGGACCTATGATTCACTTTTACAAGACTGAAACATTATAAATCTTGGTTATTCAACTTAGTTAAAATATGCATATTATGCATGGTAAAATAGTAAAAATGTCTAAATGTATAAAGCACCCAGGCGGTACTAGGCGACCGAGGAGGCAGGCGGGCCCTCTCCGCCGTGCACCAGCCTACCATCATTTAAACCTCGTTCAATGGAGATACCCAATAGCACAGCTTGCTTGTTGAACTCGGTCATGTAT
>JANAVB010003176.1:2500-52500 GCA_029216955.1 Iris pallida
GGAAAACTAGGCCAAGTTGTGACATGACCCTAAGAATAATTTAATTATTTATTACTAAGATTTTTGGCTTTTAGAATACCCGATTGTTCCCAACTAGCCCGAACCCAACCCAAGCCCTGGTAGTCATGTAGTGCGAACAACGACGTCCATGTAGATATATAGATGTGTATATATATTGGTAGTCCATTTTTAGTCTCGTGAATAATTTCTATAAATTGTATATTGAATATATTATATGTATTATTGCTATTTAAGTTACTTGGAAATAGGATAAACCTTCTCTTAGAATGATATTTTGGGATTTATTTAGGCTATATATATATATATATATATATATATGCTATCATCTCTCTCCCTCTCCTGGCTCTCCCCGTGGCCGCATGATCCCCCCCCACCTGCTCTCGGCGTCGGGGTCGCGCTTCCTCGGCAGGCCGGCTCTAGATCCTTCCCTCGAGCTCCCGGAGGCGCCCGTGCAGGTGTAGCGCCCCTTCCATTGAGTTACCGAGCGAGCGCGCTGTTGTGGCTCGTCCTTCGTCGATCGCGTGGACGCCGGCACAGTTGGCTTTGGTCGGCTGCCCCTCTATCGGGGTGGCCCCCAAGCTGCGGTGGCCACCCCCGTCCATCGCCTCTGACCCCTCATCCGTTCTCCCGTTGTGCTGCCGACCAGATCCCTGTGGCCACGAGTGGAAGCCGCATAGTGCTGCCCCACTCCGGTGGCCTTTTCCTTCAGAGGCCCCCCGTCTCGTCCCCTTCCACGGCCAGTGCAGCCGGGCCAATGGGTCGTCAGCTTCCGCGTGGATTGGATTTTCCTGCCCTTCTGCGCATCCCCCTTTTTCGAATTCCCCCCCAAAAATGTTGTGACAGTTGGCAGAGCGGCCTGCTATGCGCCACAGTCCCTCAATGTGCCCGAGGCTTCGAGAGGCGACAGCATGCCAGTGGTTGGCTATGCGCCCCACTCTTGCCTTGTACCCCCCCATAGCGCGGGGAGCCATGCGCCCACCTCTGCTTCAGGAGGCTATGTGCCTGCCGTTCCCTTCATCGGCCATGCGCCTCCCCTTCTCTCGGGCGGGCATGCGCCCTCTGCTCCAGGTCCGACTGAGCCCCGAGTTGGTGATCTTGTGCCCGCCCCCGTCCCGTCGGACATGGATCCAGCTCCCCATCCCCCCAGGGAATGCATGCACCCTCTCCGCTTGACGGCCATGCGCCCACTCCCCCTTGGCAGACATGCGCTCACTCCCCCCTGGCGGACAAGCGCCCACCACCCCAGGCGAGCATGCGCCCACTCCCTCTGGCGGTCATGGGCCCACTCCCACTGTAGCCCATGCGCCCATTTCCTCGGGGGTCTCCTCCAGGAAATCTTTTGCGGAGATCCTGAGACCAGATCGCGGGACGATATTCTCTCCCCCATTCATTGACACCGTGTTGCCAGACATCGAATTCCCGAGTCCTTTTGACGGGCAACCCATTTGCGTCCCATTCTCTTCGGCAGAGATATCCTCTCTCTCCGCCAGCTTTGCGACGACATTCGTGTTGAAGTTCCTTGCTGGGTGCCCCAAGATCATCATCGTCTAAGAGGCGATCGCAGGTTGGAGGCTCTCCTCCGCCTACAAGATAGCCACGTTGGATCATAAACACATGCTTCTCCATCTCTCTTCTAACCCCGACTACTCTTTAGTCTGGGCCAAAGGCACCACCCGCATTGGAGCCCACAACGTCAAGATCGCCAAATGGTCCCCTGACTTCAACCCATCAGTCGACTCTGCGATCATCTCGGTGTAGATCACCCTCCCAAGCCTCCCCTAGTCTGCTTCGCTCCCGCAGCCGTCAAGAGAATCGCGAGCTCTTTCGGATCTCTGGTGGCCATTACAGAAGAAACCCGCACCTTATCTAAAGGCAACTACGCGAAGATATGCGTGGAACTGGACCTGTCTTCAGACCCCCCCCAATCAGATTCAGATCGACCTCGGGGGACTATCTCACTTCCAAAATCTGGAGTACGACAACAACATAATCTTCTGTAGGCATTGCCAGTCCAGAGGACACCTCATAAGGGATTATTTCAAAGCTCACCTGGAGCTTCAAAAGAAAACACCCCGCAAGCAGCACTCCCGGAAGACGAACCAAATCATTTCCACGTCCCCCATTCTCCTCCTCCCTAATTCCCACTTCCATTTCGTTGATAGCGACAGTTCCCCCAGCCCCCGATCTCCTTTGGAGAAGGCTGTCGCCCCTATGATCCCCCGGGCAATCTTCTCAACAACTAGTTCGACATCCTCACCGCCACCTCGTATGACACTCTACGAAAGCGTCCCCAACCAAGCCAGACCTCTCCCGAGGTGAACAAGAAGCCCATTGACCCACATCAGACAAACGATACTTCCCCGAGCGGTTGCAGGAGCAGATCAGATGGCTTTGATCATCCATTATGATGCCTCCCCCCCCCCCCCCCGCGGGATCCCACCTTAACCCCGGAAGAGAGTTTGCGAGCGACCCATCAATGATGAGTATAGTCCCGGTTGACAGACTTCAACAAGCCATAGAAACAGGCTTCCTAAACACCGACAACCCCCTTTGCGCTCTTGCCGAGATAGACAAAGATGATGTCTCCTCCATAAAGGAGGACATTGGACACTCAGCTGGCGGCTCGTCAGACTCGGCGGATGACGTTATCGAAACACCTCAGTGTGCCTCCAAAATCCCCATCAAGAAGAAGAAAAAACTAGAGCCCACGGCCATGACCACTCGGTCAGCCACTAAGCTCAACACCCACCCCATCCACAAACAACCCAATGCCTAACATCCTAACGTGGAATGTTAGAGGGCTGGCCAACAAACCTACCTTGAGGAGATTAATTAGCCTCAAGAAAATCCATCGAATCGACCTTCTGATCATCATTGAACCCAAAATCCCCCAAAGGAGACTCAAATCCATTCAATTCCAACTCGGTTTCGCGAACGCGATTGCCGGATGCCATGACATTTGGATCCTGTTTACCGTCGATTGCAGAATTGACATCGTGAATGACTCCGATCAGATGCTCTCCTGCTGTGTTGAGAACCCTTCCCTAAAGTCCAGAGTGCTTATCTCTACTGTTCACGACAGCTGTAACTACCCCGAGCACAAGAACCTATGGGATACCCTCATGGACACCTACTAACTCCTCAACAATCTCTCATGGATCTGCCTTGGAGACTTCAACATGATCTCGCGTCGAGAGAAGAAATCGGGAGGTCGCCCCCCTCAGCCGACGATGAATGACTTCAACACTTTCATCTTCAATGCCCACTTATCCCCCCTGCAGTTCATCGGCAATGCTTTCACCTAGTGCAACATGCAAGAGGGCGCCCGCAGACAATACTCTCGTCTGGATTGTGTGCTGGTTGACAACCGGTGGGCCGACTTAGATCTCATCACTAACCTCTCACACCTCAACACCACAGAATCGGACCATTCTCCTCTCCTGTTGGAGATCAGCAGCAACACCACCCAGATCAAAAAACCTTTTCGTTTCTTGAACTTCTGGAGACATCACCCCAATTTTAGAAACACAGTGGCCTCCGCGTGGAGATCTATCAACAACCCAGACCCCCTCATCCGCGTTGCAGTAAAGCTTAAAGCCACCAAGGATGCGTTATCGTCATGGAGCAGACTCACTTTTGGAAACATTTTTTAAGCAATCAAGACAGCTGAAGATGACATCACCCGTGCTGAGATCCTGTTCGCTGTGAACAGGTCGCCGGAAGCCCGTACCGCCCTGAACCTTACCAAAGCGATTCTCAAGTCCAGGCTGAAGGTCGAGACGGAATTCTGGAAGCAAAAATCCAGATTGTCCTGGGATACCGAGGGTGACAGAAACTCCGCCTTCTTCCACGCCAGTGTTAAGGGCCACAAAAATCAGCTCAATCTTCACCAAATCTCGGACGACAATGGCATCCTTCTTAAAGACCAGAAAAGCATTAACATGGTAGCCACCAACTTCTATACCAAACTTTTCTCCAAAATAAACTTCATCAAAGATGAGGCTTTCCTGGCTAAGGTCCCCAGCCTGATCAGCGAGCAGGAGAATGTCATGCTGTTGGCACCCCCCTCCCCGGTGGAAGTCAAGTCGGCAGTCTGGTCCCTTGACGAACACAGCGCTCTCGGACCAGACGGTTTCTCTGGAGCTTTCTTCCGTTCTTGTTGGAAGATTATCGGGTTTGACTTCCATGACGCCGCGGTGGCATTTTTTGCTGGAGCGAACTACTCCAAATCTATCTTCCGGGGCCAACCTTATCCTGGTCCCTAAAAACGATAACCTAGAGACTTTCAAAGACTTCAGACCGATCAGCTTATGCACCTTCACCAATAAAATCATCTCTAAGATCATCGCGACCCGCATGTCCATCTTCTTCCCAAGATCATTTCTGAGGAGCAGAGCGGCTTCGTCCTCGGTCGGAATATCACATACAATATCTTGCTCGCTCAGGAGTTGATCACTTGCATGAAATTCCCGCCAGAGGGGTAACGTCACAATCAAACTCGACATGGAGAAAGCCTATGACCTTCTGGACTGGCAATTCATGATTTGGGTATTCAGAGCCTTCGGGTTCTCGGAGACTTGGATCGACATCATCTTCAGGTCCGTCAACAACTCTTGGTTCTCCACGGTCATCTACGGGCAAACCGACGATTTCTTTTGATCCAGTTGTAGGGTTCGACAAGGGGATCCTTTATCTGCCACTATCTTCATCATCGCAACCGAAGCGCTCAGCAGAAACCTAAACAATATGGCGAACATCCCCAGATTTCGTCATTACCACACCACCACGGGATGCCCTCTCATCTCGCATCTGGCCTATGCCGATGACATCCTCATCTTCTCTTCCAGAGACATCGAGGCAGTGGAGGTGGTTTGCAGCACCCATGAGAAATATACCAGATGCTCTGGCCAACGTATAAATGCCGACAAAAGCGTCATCTACACCCACCACAGTGTCGTCCGGAATCATTCGTACAACCTCACCAACATAACCTCCTTCTCCACCACATACCCACCTTTCTCCTACCTGGGATGCCCGCTGGTGTACGGAAAATCGAACTCTAGAATCTTCGAGGGTTTGGTGAACAGAATCAAAAGAAAAATTGAAGGCTGGCACAACACGACTCTTTTCCCGGGAGGCAAGATGATGCTTATCAAGCATGTCTTATCTTCCATCCCTATCTACACCCTGGTAGTGTGCTCCCCCGAAGAAAGTCCTTTTCGAGATCGAGTCCCTTTTTGCCAACTTTTTTTGGGGCCATACCGACGACAAGGACAAGCACCACTAGGCCAGCTGGGATACTATGGCCAAATCCACCGATGCGGGAGGACTTGGCTTTTCCAGATTAGCGCACATCATCGACACCTGTTCGATGAAGCTGTGGTGGAAGCTGCGCACGGACAACTCCATATGGACTATGTTTATGAAGGCCAGATATTTCCAACACTCTTATCCCGTGACTGCCGTCGCCAACAATCGATCCTCTGCATCCTGGCGTCGGATCCTCCATAGCCGCCACCTTGCTGAACCATTTATCATTGAGAACCCCGACAACCTTTAGTGGTCCCCTACGCCCGATGGCTCCTTCACGATAGCCTCTGCCAAGTCGAAGGCGAGAGGCACCAACTCGCCTGCTCCATTGATCGCTCCTTTTTGGCACTCCTGCAACCCCAACAAATGGTCGATCCTCATCTAGAGAGCATACCGCCGGAAGTTACCTACCGACGACTTCCTTACCTCCATCGGCTACAGCGTAGCGTCCAAGTGTCACTGCTGCACCTCACACCAATCAGAAACAACTGAACACATTCTTATCCATGACAATATCGCTTACCAGTTCTAGTCCAGTCTTTCACAACGATGTGGCCAGGACTCCCATACTGGAAGCTTCAACGATCTTCTTGCCAGCTGGGGATCCTCTCATGGGCATCAGATCGTCGCAGCCACTAGCATTTGGGTGCTATGGAAGAACAGAAACAAATTTCGGTACAAAGGTCACCAATTCACCCTTCAACAGCTTTTCAGGGAAGTCCTACGGCAGTGTCTCCGCATCTGCAGTAGATGCTCCCACGCACCGACATGTTTTTGGCAGGCGCTGTTCTAGTCCGACTGCCACTTTTTATTATGCTCGGTCTGTTTTGGTTCCAGTTTTTTGACTTCCTTTCATGCTTGGCGCGCTTACTTGTATAGGCTTCGACATTTTGCGCCTGATACATCAATAAAGTCCCTTAGTTCATATATATATATATATATATATATATATATATATATATATATATATATATATATATATATATATTAAATTTATTCATAATAGGTAGACATAGTGCTTTATACATATTTCCCCCGATCTTGAATATTAGAGAAATAGAAGTTAAAATTATATTTCTCTTGTCTTCAGTCATTTTCTTTCTAATCAACCTTCTGAAATTACAAAACTGATACCTCACTTCAAGGACATATACTTGCATTTTTTTCTATCTTTATCAACTTGTATGATCTTTTGAAACTCTATTGAAATTTTTGGGGTTTTATTTGGAATAATTTTGATGACTTGCGATGGCAAGACAGCCGCGTACTGTCTTCACTTATTTGAATTATCGAGACTGTGGGTTCACTGCAGCCAGCAGCGCACTGGCGTGGCATGACCCCTAAGTTGAAATAATTTCAGGTAAGCGTGAGTTATCAAGCATAATTAAAGCTATGTCTTAGTTGTCCTATTTTCATCTTTGAGTTGTTATGACAATATTGGATAGAGTTGATAGGGCATCCGATATCGTATCATTGCTTGAGTCATGGAACCAAGAGTTTATTGCAGCCAGCTGTACACTGGCGAGGCAAACTTTTCGGTAAAGCGACTTCGGGTATGCTTACGATTTTTGAATACCATTGATGTTGTCTTTTATTAGCATATGACTATCAAGTTTCAAAAATTTAATTGTGCCTTATTCCTAGTTACAATCTTCTCAATAAACTGGTTGTTCTTCCTTATCCTTCCCTTATCCTTCTATTTTGAATCGTCATCTTTTAAAACCTATTTTTGTATTTTTGAAATCTTCCACTAGATTCATAATCGTACCTAGATTATGGTTCTATGATCATGCCTACATAATTGAATCATGCTAAAACAATTTTGATCTGGATCATCCTTAACGACTTTCGATCACAGACCATTTTGATTACATTTCGATCATGTCAATTCGCATATTTTCTATATTTTGATTCTGTAATCGTGCCTAAGTAATTTTACTTAAATAGTTAATCGAGTTAATCGCGCCAAACAAATTTGAACTTTGACCATTCCTAAACGACTTTGATCGTGACTAAACTATTCGACTATAAACATTATCGTGCCTATACTTCAACACAATTATTGCTAATGTTATATTTCTATTTCACTATGATCATAACTATTTTGATCATGTTCATGCTCCTGCCAACTTTTTAATTTTGTTTGGATGACTTGCATGATTGACCTCGATCATGACTGCATCTTAGTTGTATCCAAGTGATTTTAACCATCTTTAGACTTTGTCGAAATTTTGATCGTTGACCATACCTATGTAATTCCAATGGTAGCTAATCGTGCCTAACTACCTTTCTTGTTTAACTAATCTTATTTCGATTGTATCCTTGACCACTGTGACTAGGTCCTTTCGACTATATTTTAATCGTGTCATAATGCGTCTTTTCTTAAGGTCCGATTCTATTCACGATCTAACCCATCTTGATCATTATCATATCACCTTCTTGATTTTATAATCTTAGTTGTACCTAGCCGTACCGTTGAAATTCGAGGAAGAAATTTTCTAAGGTGGGTAGAGTCTTCGATTGATGAATTGTCCTTGAGGTCATTATTAGCTTGTGTTGAATTTTTTAGAACACTTAGAACCTTTTATGATTCAAGACCATAACCTAAGATTCTAAACCCTATCTTTCCATTTCCATCATTCTTTGATAAATATTCTTTGATCAATATTTCTTATTAAGAAAGCTTTCGTTATCCTCGATCTTTTCTTATAAATCAATACCAATGTTATTAACAAAAATCCTACGAACCTATCTATCCTAGATAGTCCTTAAATTCGAGGGCAAATTTATTTTTAAGGTGGGTAGATTTGTAACTCCTCTCCCCAAAATTTAAATTTTTTTTTTTTAAATTATTGTTACTTTACATGTTTTGTCTAGAAAGGAATTTTCTCTTTAAAAACCATATATACGATATTATGATAGTATTCTCTTTTATATTTTGAAAACTAGTTAAATTTATAGTTTGAAATTATTATTTAATTAATAAAAAAACTTGAAATACGTTATCTTGTATTCCAAAAGACTTTTGGGCGTTAAAACTATCGACTCAAAAATGTTTTGGTAATCCTAGTTATTTTTGGTCGATAAAAAGATTGTTGCCAGTTTATTTTCAAATAAGATTCGGTTAATAAAATATATACTTAAAATTATTTTCATAGTATCAATATTATAATATGGTGACTACTGTTGCATTAAGATTTAGATTTATACGGATATACTTTAAAATCTTTTGATAGCAATAAATATTATCTGAAGTAATTAGGATGACTAAAAGAATTGATTAAACTAGGCCTCAAATTTATTTCATTCCAAATTAACGTATTAGGATTATATTAAACTAATTTTAAATATTTATTTATTTGAATTTAAATTAATGAGTTAGATTTGGTTAATTAAGTTAGGAATATTTTATTGTTTTAAAACTTTGGTAAAATTTATCTTGGAGGATTCTAATACTAAGCTAGATAGGAATATCCATTTCTTGTGCTAGCCAAATACTGAGTCCATGCATTTACATCCAAATAAGAATTGAATTTGATTCTCTTATAATCCTCCTAGGATTAACACCAAACCAAAACCATGTTTATAAATAATCTCCTCCCTTCAAAACCTATGAAAACCCTATCTCCTTGGAAGAAACTCCCCGCACCCCGCGGCCTAAGCCGCCAACACTAACAACAACACCCGCACCGCCTGAACCAGCTACCCTGTCACGACCACCATCACTGCCATCTCCTCCCAACCTCTGTCAAATCTCATCACAAACACCATTGCCAAGACCACCAAAACCACCATGCTCCTCCCTACAAGCCATCACCACCACCACCATATTCGTGTTCGACTGTGTCCGTATCCAACAAAAACACTGTATCGATCGTGTCCGGACCCGTGCGTCCGTGTCCATCCCATATTTTCCAACATTACAGATTACAAACCGAATCGCCGCGCCAACCACAGGCGCCACCACCATGGTCGACCCCGACCGAGCAACCACCACATACACCACCATCATCCCCAAACCAAAAACCTCTCACCTTGACTTCGGGACCGCTGACTCGATGTCGTCCAGAAGACACTGCCACTTTCGCGCGTCCGACGACGCCTTCAGCCGAGTTCCACGACCACTGCCGGGAACGTCCGCCGGTGTTGAGCTCCCCGCGCGCACCCCTCGTCGGTCGGACGCCACCGCAGTGGTGATTTCCCCCGTCGGCGAGCCCCCGTCTCCACAGCGCCAACCCCGGCGTGCCCCGACCCTCTCCGGTGAGTCACTCGCACCGGTCTTCCACTTCACCATCGTGCTGTGCTCAGCCGCGTCGATGGAGTATTTCTGTCGCGTCTTGGTGCTAGCGCCGATCGGCTTCGTGCGCACTCTCCGGAGCCGAATGCCAGCCGCCGACGAGAAGGTGATCTCCTCCACTCCTTCGAAACCCCCCTTTCTTTAAAAAAAAGGAAAAATAGAAAACTTCTTCTTTCCTAAACACTCTCTCTCTCTCTCTCTCTCTCTCTCTTTATTAAAGACCAGCAGCAGCAGCTATTTTATTCTATTTTTCTTTCTTTTCTTCTTTTTTTTCCTTTTGTTTGGCTGTTTTCTGGGCTTGTCAATGGGTTGTTGGGCTAGAGCACCATGGTCGTGTTAGATAAGTTAATTGTATATGGTATATGTATATTGGTATGTTAGTATTAAAATACAATATTTAATTGAATAAATATGTATATATACTGATTTGTTGTTGTTATCAAATATATATACTTGTATATACTCTGTTATATTATTTTATAATTATTATTCTGTTGAAGATTTTTAAAAGAAGAGTATTGGGCTTAGTTTCTTTTGATAATAAAAAGATTAGAAGTGTTATACTGGCAATCGGGTTGGGCTTTAGATTTAATATATGTATTTCATCTTTTATTTAGGGCTTCATAGGCAAGTAATAGATGTCATTACTATTATTCATATCTTATAAATATATTTGTGTATGTTTGGTTGCTATTGATACTTATTAGTAAAATTGTATTATTACTTTTTGGGTATTCTACATATGGGTTTCACTAAATATATACATAGTATTTATAGATATTTTTCGAGGTTTGTTTTGACCTTATATATATATATATATATATATATATATATATATATATATATATATATATATATATGGCCTATTTGGCCAAACTATCTTTGACCGTGACTAATCATTAGTTCTATTCTCTTGGGAATTCGAACTCCATCACATCAACCTTAGCCAATTGGACTATTCTGGACATGATAGTATTATCGGTTTCACCAACAAAGGACCACAGGCAAATGCACTTTCTGATTGCTTTCAATTCTGATAGTTTTTCAGTACATGTCATACATATGATCTCTTGCTTGTTGACACGTTGGACACACGAGATGGTATCATGGACCTATACTCATTATATTCTTGTTTTATCATGTTTTCATGTTTCGTGACTTATTCGGGTCCATGTGTACTAGTCGGGAGGAGAAATATATTAGTAGACGTGTGAACTACCCTTTCTATCCCCCGTGTCTTTCGTGGAGAATAGCAGTCGCACATTTCACGTGTGGGGTGCCTGATTTATCCCCTAGCCATTCACATGTCGAAACTGATATTTCAACACACATAGATAGTTATCTCATTTATTTATTTTCTTATCACTTTCCATGTCACCATGTGTACATATTCTTTTCTAGTTGACATACCATGTTCTTTGCTCCTGCTTATTTTAGTTATACCATGTCATCATTTTACTTTCTAGTTTTCTTTCACATATGCTATTTTTTATGTATTGCCATTCCCATTATGTTGCGAATAGCTTGTCAGTTTGTGTGTGTCATGCCTCAGAACCAGAATACTGGAGAGCGGGAGATAGACACAGCCAGCTACGTACATTGAAGTGCAACCCACATCGTAATACGGTCACGGCTGTCTAGATGCATGAGGGTTTATCTATAAGACAACAGTCTTTTATGGTCAAGAACAAGCCTTGTGTCTTAATCTCAAGCAAACAAATAATTGTACAAGATGTCAGATCACCAGACATACAAAGTAAGGCGCCCCAAACATTACATATTCAGATGATCATGAAGCTAGTCATACAAAATACGAAGACTACCAAGAATTTAAGTCATACATGAGGGGCACCTAGGATTTGCTAATCATGTTACAGCCCTTAGGCAGACAGAAATAAGTTTTAACACGAGCTAACACTTGCTCGACTGCTAAACGCCTCAAAAGAATACTTTACAATAGAGTAGGAGAGCAAAATAAGAAATCCACTCGTTGTCAGGGTTACGCCTGGTATTCACCATTTGGCTGGAAGACAGGTAGATCCTCGGGTGCTACTCCAAAATTTGGCCATACAAAACCAGCTGGGTCAGAACCCAGAAGAGCAAGTGCCACAAGGGAGACTTCACTTAAGAACTAAAACCAGCATATTAGCACATAAAGACATAAAATAATAACAAGAAGGGCAAGAATTATAAATAGGGCAATAAATAACAAGATAACTAAGAAACTATTCCCGAAGCCAAGTCAGATTCAGTATGAATCCCTGACTGTGGTAATCAGGAATCTATGTCCTAGACATAATGCAAGACGAGACAGGTGTCTGGTACAGGTACAATCAAAAAAATCAACTACGGTGTCAAGACTAGAGTTACTTAGCAAGTCAGGGTAGCTGTCGCAACAGCGTTTCAAGATTATCATGTCATGCCAAGTTACATGTTACTTGTCAAGATTACTTGTCAGGAGTGCGCCTCGACGGGCCACTATCAAGCTTATACATGTCATATCAAGTTTACTTGTTACTTGTCAAGAGTGCCTCTCGATGGACCACTATCAAGATTATCCAGAAGGGTTCATGCCATCATGTCGTGTTCATGTCAAGAGTTAACAAGTTATCACATGCATATAATAAAATACATAAACAGTTGCAAGAACAAGGAAGGTGCAGGGAGGTAGGCGTATCACAAGGGGCGCCTAGGCATAGATGGGCGCCTGGACACCAATGGACGCCAGGGCCAAGATAGCGCCTAGGCGTGAATGGACACCAGGGCCAGAATGGCACCTAAGTAAGCATGGGCGCCTAGGCATGAATGGGCACCTGGACACTAATCGACACCAGGGCCAGAATGGCCCCCAAGTAAGATTGGGCGCCAGGGTCAGAATGACGCATAGCCGAGTCTAGGCGTATGGTCAGACTGGGCGCATGGCCAGAGGGCGCTGGATCATCGTGGGCACCGGGGCCAACATGGGCGCCTGGGTCTTGATGACCAGAGGGGAGGGGCGCATCACACTGGACGCCTAAGCACTCGTGAGCACAAGGGGCAGGGGGCGCCAGAGCGCACAGGGCACCTGGGCCAGACTGGGCGCATCCCATTGGCGCCTAAGCACCGTGAGCGCAAAGGGCAGGGGCACCTAGGCCAGACTACGCGCCAGGGCACCGGGGGCACCATAGACAAATAGGGCGCCTGGCCCAACATGGCGCCGGCGTACTGTTCTTCTTCTCCAAACAGTAGCCAAGCTCCATAGGAACCCGAAAACTTCAAATGAGCATAACTTGCTCAAAATAAGTCCGAATCAGGACTTTCAAGGGTCTAAACTGTACAGAACGGGATTTCTTATAGCCTGGGATGACTGGTTTTAGGAAATACCTAGCTTTACTAGATCAAAACCAAGAAAAAAAAAGAAACTCATAACATAGATCTACACCAATCCATCCACCAAAATAAAAAATGCTAAGCTCTAAAGAGGCTTAGAATTTAGTAGAGAAGAGAATGGAGCAATAAAATGGGAGATCCTTCATGAAGCAAGATTGCACTTGCCTAAGGGTTCTTGGTGGGTGGGAGGAGTTATGAGGAGGAAGAAGAAGAAAGAAAGAAATAAATGAGAAGAGTTATAAAGAGAAAGAAATGGGTTGACTTATATAGGAAGTTTACCATAATGAACCAAATCAAACCAAACCAAGCCAACATGAACCAAAACAAACCAAGTCAAGCCAAGATTAAACCAAGAGTAGGCTAAACAGGACAAGTCAAAACATGGGTCACCTGACAAACGTCAGAAATCCGTACACGTATACTGAAAATATGTATAATAGGAAATGGGAGTGACAGTGTGCTTGTTCTTTTTCTGACTGGAAAACTAACATTTTTCAGGTTAGTCGTGACTTCTCTTAGCATTGTCAGATACGGGTATATGTAGGTCAACCATAGAAGACTAGTTAAATGTATGTTAGTTTTCTATAATTGTAAAGTTTATATTCTTCTTCAAAATATAAAACTTGTAAAGTTTATAAAGTTGTTTTAGTCTTGTGAATAAGCAATAAAGTTATTCTATGTGATTTTTGAGTATTGTGGCTAGACAGCGTTCTACTGCCGATACTGCGGTGTAGGCTGGCTTGGACACACACTCGTATCCCGAAAAGCGGGTGGGGGTCGTGACACAGTCACAGAAACAAAATATGTATAAAGTATATTTATATGCAGACATGATGTGTTGGATGCAGACACAAAAATATCTATAACATATATTTATATACTTTATTTTGGATGTATTATGGCTCTAGCTAGGGTTTTGGATACATGATGTGTTGGACATGGACATGAATACGATGGAGTAGCTAGGATTTTGGATGCATGGAACTAGCTAAAATTAGGTTGCGTGCTAACAATCCTAAAAATGTGGGTTGCTGTGTGAAAATTTAGAGGTCCTTCACAAAAGCATGACGAATACAATCGATTATGGATATATGACGGATATAATCGAGATACAATCGAGATGGGTCGTCTGGACAAGACTTGGAGCCGACTATGAATGCATGATGCATATAATAGAGTTGGATCGGCAATCCACGGATTGTGGGGTCTCATTACGTCTTGACAAGTAATTGGACTATCTTCTTTGTTAGTTATTTAATATACATTGGACATGGACACGAGCACACGACATGGACACTTGTCGATTCCATTTTCGTATCCCAATTTTTGTATATTAGTCAAAATTTTAGATATTGGATTCAGATATCCGAATTTGTTTCAAATTTTATCGAACATGGATACGAATTCTGATATTAAGATATTCAAATACGAATTTGAGGTTGCCCTTCTAATTTTGGATTTTCGAATATTATTCGTAGAGCATGGATACTTGCCGATTCCTTATTCGTATCCAAATTTTTGGATACTACTTGAAATTTTGGATATTGGATTCGGATATCCGAATTTGGTTCGGATATTATGGAACATGGATACAAATCCTGATATTAAGATATTCCGATACAAATTTCGATATTAAGAAATTCAGCTACCAATTCGAGGTAGCCAATTCTAATTTTGGATCTTCCACGAAATTCGTGATATCGAGTTCAGATATCCTAATATTTTTCGGATATTAAGATTTCTAATCCGTTAATATTAAATATCTTTGTTAAATATATTTTAACTCTAGGGTGGTGTTCTAGGGTTATCAATAATATAATATATATAGGATTGTGAATATTAATGAGTTATTAACATAGTTTACAGTATCGGTCGATACCTATCGCATACGGCCGATACCTATCGGATACGACCGATACCGATTCGATACGACTGAAACCAATCAAATACGTCCGATACCGATACCCATAGTGTAACACCCCAGTTCCAAAAAACTTAGGACTAAGTACGTATCCATGCCAGCTGTACACATACAACGTATACTCCAATAATGGAAACCTCGTACGTGTATATAAGCTGTGAAATACAGTAAACCATGATAACTAAATCTCATCCACAAAAATCAAAAGAATAGTAATATGAATCAACTCAAAAAATTATCATTCATACATGTAGTCGGGTGGAGGCAAATCCACTACCAACTATTTTAAATAAAATAAAATGTACAAGAGAATGATCGATAAAAATGAAAAGACAAATCAAGAGCAATCATCTTCAAAGGAATGGAGAAGATCACAGCTATGGCTAGAACACCTACAAAAAGTCACAAAGCACACACCTGGAGAGATCACCAGGTCCTCAGAGGGACGTAACAAGATACATAAAGAACATGCCACATAACTGAATATATATATATATATATATATATATATATATATATGTATATATATATATATATATATATATATATATATATATATATATATATATATATATATATATATATATATATATATATATATATATAAAATATGTCATCAATCACAAGTAAAGTAAAATATCACAATTGTAACAAGATCCAACATCTCATCATCGAAGCAGTGGACTACCCCTACAACCAAACAAGGACAAGGGTTAGTACACTATACCGTGATGCGACATTGTAACAAGCTAATAATGGAATGGGATGATATGACATTGATAAGGGTTATCTAACCATTCTAATGTGTTTATACAGTTAAAAACAAACCTTCAACGCATATAAACTCTGTCTCAGGTGCAGGAACTCAGGTATGGTCCAATCAGGATACCAGGAACCTCAAAGCATAACATTCCTCGAATGTCAGAGGCCAGCAGGAAATCAGGTATTAGGATCCAGGACCGTATCTCCAGCGGAGATAACAGGCAATAATAGGAAAGTGCATACGTGGCCCAGACGTTAAGGAACTGTTCTTCCCACCCAATGCCTAGTAGAGTCACATCCATGACTCCTATACCTCTACTAACTGCCAAGTCTCCTAACCTGCCTCTATTAGCAGTTAGCCCTAACGCATGCGCACAGGTGATCAACCATCACGCAAGTACCTCTATATGCTACTCATCTCACACATACCTCGTGGTACAACTGTGTCAAGGTTTATGCTATATACTACAAATGATAGTCCCTTAACTCTAGGTCCATATGCAATCAAAGGATTATAAATAAAGTAAAACTAATATCGTTGAGCAGGCAATAAATCAGGAACTGTAATAATGGTACATCTACAAGAACTGGAAATAAGTAAACAGTGATATGTAATAATAAAAATGCAGACTAAATATAAGCAGTAAATATGGCAAGTTATCTTGCCTGAGGTTGTGTGCAAAAAGGGTGACGTCCAATAGCTCGAACCGTCAGAATAATGAAGCGATGAAAGCCAAATTTTGCATTCGTCCTCGGATGCTAAAATAAACACCACGAACGTGTTTGAAATATAAGATATGTCTAGGAAATGCCTGTCCAAAAGTCTAATTCTGGAACAGAGGCAAAATCGTAATTTTGGGTCAAAATGATGTCCGCCGTTGGACCCGTTTCGTACCGAAACGCGTGCTAGAACCTATGGTCTCTAAAGTCGTCAAACTACATGTCGACGGGTCCGGATTGAGGAGATGAACTGTATGTCCAATTTTGGATTCCGACAGGCCGTGCACAAATTTGCCCGTTGGAGCGGGTCGCGGGCCTGCCAAATAGGCGTTCCGATCAACCTTCTAAGAATCAGACCAAACTTGGCATACAGGACCAAAAAAATGATACGGTCCTGCTGGCACAAGTTTCACGTCGATTTGACGAACGTGCACAAAGTAATTAGAAAATTTGCAAAGAGGCCGATACGGTAATTTTCGACGAATACGCGTCAAATTTATCACGCACACGAAACTAATTTGAATTCTGTCAAAGCTAACACGTCCGCAAAGTCGATACGCACCTTTCGATGCTTTCGGTTCGCGACCATATCGCCCGGTTTGGCAGGACGCACGTCGTATAGATATTTTTCAATATTTTCAAAACATATTTTTCTCTAACTTGGAACTGATTTAAAACAGAATATAATAAGCAAAAATAAAAAGTAAAAATAGGGTATTGTAGCCATATATGTTGTCTACTAGTCTGTCAAGTGGATTTTAAAATTGGTCTCTGGTTTGACAGTAATGGGACCTCAAAGTAGGGTCGATGGGACAGTTTCTAATGTCCAGAAATCGAATCTTTTTTCCCGATTTTGGAACTCGTTTTTCATCGCATACGATGCAAAATAAAATAAACTACTTGAAGAAGGGTGGACTTGGTTAGGTTGGCAACGTACCTGAGGAATCAGTTCGTTAAACGATTGAGAGATGATGACGAAAATGCGTTGCGAATTCGTGGCTCCGCTGTACGTTACTGCTAGTATTGCTGCTGCAGCTCGCGCATGGGGGCGACACTCGGCCGGCCGGTGGTCGTGCACTGGGCGCATATGGACGCCCAGGCGGCGGGGTCGAGGTCGCAGCTAAGGTTTTGAGAATTTCTGTGAATTTTTTATAAATAGGCAGAGAGGGCTCGGGCTCTCTGGCTTTTGGGGGGAGGCACGATCGGGATGGGTTGGCTACTGTTCCTCGGAACAGTAGCGGTTCAGTGCCTTTTTTTTTTCTATTCGTATATAACTATATATATAATACTTAAAATACCCAAAATTTCCTTGAAAATTACCAAAAATTCTTTTTTTTCTTAAATAAAGTTCTAAAATAAATTTGTAAATATTTATATAGCAATACAATTTCCTATTTGTAACCTGTGAATATAATTATTTATTTGTAAAAATACATAATCTCTACATATACTAAATATACTAATGGTATATTACACATATACTTTTTCGTTAAATAAATATAAAAAGTTTCTAAATAAAATCCAAAATATGATGTAAACATATTTTAATATTTGCATATATATCTATATAGGTATTAAATCTTTTGCATACTAACATGAATATAATTAATATATAAACCCTTAGTTATTCAAATAAAATTGAAATAAAAATCTAAAACTTTACAAATATTTTCTAAAAATTTTGGCAAAAGAAATGGAAGAAATAAATATGAAACATTGAAACTTACTAACAATATTTACTTTTTGTTTCTATATAAAATAAAAGTTTATAAAATGAAACTCGTAAATATATTTAACTATATCTATAATTGCCATAATTAATCCAGTAAAAAAATCTAGTAAAATTTTAGGAGGGCTTACATCCTACCCAAATTTTAAAAATTTCATCCTCGAAAATAAATTTTTGATATATATAAATCATACAATAAATCTCAATAAAAATATAACAATAATCTTAACATCAAAAATATAGTAAGGCTGAATACGAAGTGATCGTGAGTGCAACAATTCATAAATCGGTTTCTGAAAAGATGTAGGTGGTAGTTAATAAAAGGAATCCAGTCGACGTCATATTCTACAAGATGGGGTACAACCGTTCAAGCCTCTACCCAACTTATAGAAGTTGGCTAATCGTGCAAAATAGAAGTTACAAGATTTTCGAGGAGGGCAAGTTTTAAGAAAGAGACACGAGAATAGTGGATACTTTTGACTAACACAACCTTGGATCCTAAGGGAGCCTCGATATTGTTATGGCGTTCTGGGTCACTAACTTCTGTAGGATAGTTATGCCGTTAACGTTGTTCCTATAGGGGTCACACTTTCATTCAGATGGTATAAAACCCTTATTCAATCATAAATAGAACACGTTGGTCCAAAGGAATTTACTCTCCACCTACCATTGACAACTAAGAGATGAGATCGAAGAATTTAGAAAAAAAATTAATGGGCCAAGAGGCGAGAGCCTAAAATAAGTGCAGGAAACCTTTCTATAAGACTTGATTAGGTAAGTGTTTGAATCTTTAAGTCATAACGACTAATATGTGCGGGTTGGTCTTTGGTGTTGTATAGGAAGCATGTGCCTGCTTGAGCGGGATGGATATTTCGTAGTGTGACATATCTTGCATGGTCAGGGGTACTCAGTTTAATTTATGTTGATGAGTCCATATTTGCAAGTTTAAGATCAAAGAACAAAAATAGACACCTATGGTTTGTTCTAAAGGGAAAATGCCATACGTGCGGTGTAATTGAAATGGAGAACAAGATGGTATGCTTGTGTGGGACGTGTATGTCATACGGGTAGCTTGACTGGTCTAGTTCGTGTAAAAATTATTAAAAGGGAACGACTAATGTTGTGCTCTACTTATCAATGTCACGGTAGGGTTATCCGATGGCACAAATATATGTGGATATTATGAGCCACTGATTTAACTCATTTTAAATGGGAACCAATCTATCCCAATCTTTGGCTAATTCAAGAATCCTACCTTTCTTTGGGAGGCTTGCCTATACACTCTAGCAATTTCTGTTCTCGAGATTCAATCAAGGATGCTATTTAGGATGGGATGGCCTTGAAAACCAAGGTTGCGATCTTCTACCATGGTTACCCAAATGCACGAGCAAGGGATAAGGGGCAGTACGAAGTTGGTATCACAATTCCTATCAGATGGAAGAACAGTCTACGAAGGGCACCCTATTTAAAGAGGTGGAGTACACTAAGTTCAAGGTTCCATGCAACTTATGAAAATTGGTTAATCGGGGAAGCAAAGTAATAGGACTTCTAAGCGGCAACTTCCTAGTGGTGTACGCGGATACGAGGTACTTCTGGTTGTAGTCATGGACTTTATGGGAAGCCCTAGTATTACTCATTTAATATTGCTCACATATTGCATGTGTTTCATCCAGGCAATAGAGGAGGTCTTAGTCACGTACAACCGAAAATAGGTTAGTACAACGGGGTTCCATTCATTGTATAACATGGATACCAAGAGATATGGTACAAAATTTATGAAAGGAGAATTAAGGAGCCAAGAGGTGAGGCCTACATAATAGGGGTAAGGCCTCTTACATCAAGTTTGGTTTTATAGCCCAAATATGGCGATAGGCATGGATGGGTTTAACCGGGTCTTAATGGATTCCCTAATGGGTCATCGATCTTTTATTGCACGATTCTTGGGTGTGAATCTATATTGGCTGGACAAGATCAATAAAAAACCCATCTAGACCATTCCTTTGGAAATCGTAGATTAGGTTCCAACACAAGTGGTTTGGCAAATTTCTCGTCGGGTGGGTAGAATAGGTTCTGTAAGTCATAAGATGCGCCTTCCATGACTTTTGTGTTTAAGTAGAACAAGAGGCCTCTTTGAGTGGCACACTAGTGGCATGTGCGTAGAGGGCTTTGAGTAGATCACAACCATATATTGGGCCAAAAGAATTGAGTCAAGGTTGGATCTCTAACTGCAGTCGAAAAATACATCGGTGTTATGGTAAGGGTTATCGCTAGTCCCTTTTGACCCGAAAGTCGTATCATAAAAAATAAAGTACAAGGAGACGTGTCTTAGTGGAATATGACATGTCTGCATGTAGGTGGAGTAATCTATGTCTTGTATGTGAAGTTTGTTGTAGGGTAACAGCTGGTCTCGTGCTCCGAATATCAAAGTCATGATAAGGAACATCAAAAGATCTAATTAGAAAGTGGGAGTTCATGAGTCGCTAATTACTAAGTCTATTGATGGGGTAACAAACTCTAAAGCATGTCATAGGAAAGATCTCTGACAACTAAGTCATAAATTTCTATTTGTGTCAAGCCTGCAAAACTATGGTCACAAGGGTTCTAGTGGTATCGAATGTAGTGCTCATGCATTGCTGTTGATAACTGGTATTTCATACTATGACAGGGTATTATGCTATGGTGTTGGCTAAGCTAGTGTTTGTGATGCTCCAATGCTAAGTCAAGTCTTAATAAAAAAAAATTGCATAACTAGAATAATATCTGTTGGATTCCAACCTCGAGGTGGGTGTCTATATCAGTCATGGTATATGCTTGTCTTTGTTTCGGTCTACTCCTCTCATGTCTACACTGTAGGGGCCTAGTCAAGTAAGGGTTGAGGTAAGGCATACGAGTTGCTAGTTAAGCCAATCATCAAAATGAATAATTGGAGGCTCACAATAATTGATTCCTAGAGATTAGATAGTCTCCTAGGTTTGTGTTTTTAACCAAGGGTAAGATCCTACTCATTTTCAATCTCAAATGACTAGAAGGTCACGACATTAATTCTAGGGTTGAGGGGAGGACAAGTAACTCAAGACAAGGTTGTAGTCACATGGCCAACCGATGGTAACTACACTTGTGTATACAACTATCATGGCCATGGAGAAATACTCCGTTTCTATCTATCGAATACGAGCGTTCGTCTTTCCAAATCAGTAAAAGATAAAGCAATAAAGAGTTCAAGAAAGATGTCATCGAACACAATTACGTGTTTCAAAGGTGAATGTATAATTCAAGAAGAATTGTCAATGCAGTCGCGGATGAGATCCTAGATACCTCTATATCTCAATCCACGTGGGATAATCAATGAAGAGCGAACCAAATGAACAATGGTGGATCAGACCATAACACATTGATTCTAATTAGACAATATGCTTGTGGGCGTCCCCAGTATACATACGTCCAGAACAAGCTCGATAAATAATAAGCTTGCAAAAATGGGCTATAAATAACGACATCATTCATGGTAGTGCAAAGTATAACTACGGGAGATAATGATGAAAGCAGTTATAAATAGTTTAAGTTTCATAAGGACCTAAGTCTTGTCCGGTGTTTCTGCTTATGCAGTCGTCCTACTGGCACTTGTATCAGGCCTTGGTTGACCAATGAGGTAGGGGCTACTAAAACTCTATATTCTAGGTAATCATATCTTCCTGTACTAGCATATATTCAGTGTCACCTAGTTATACTTCATTAATGGGTTATAGGAACACGAAGTGATAGGCCGTGAGGCATACTACCCAACTTATAAAAGTCAACTAATGGAGTGATTGAGAAATATAACATGTGTACTCGTATGAGTTATCTCCTAACCTCCCTATTCATCACAAAAGAAGATAATATTTACAGTGAAAGGAATCAAGCAGAAGGAAGTCAAGGTAATCGGACGAGAGTTCGAGGTTTGGAATCAAGGGAAGAAGTCAAGCTTGTGGATGAGATTCCTATATCCTAATCCTATATGCAGGCTTACATCAGTACAGTAACGTAACCGAAGTGATGAACTTGACCTGCATGGGCCACCACAAATACATGTAATGCCCCACTCCTAAATACTTAGGACTAAGTACGTATCTATGCCAACTGTACACATATGAAGTATTCTCTAATATATGGAAACCTCGTACGTGTACATAAGCTATGAAATGCAGTAAACTATGATAACTAAATCTCATCCAGAAAAATCAAAAGAATAGTAATATGAATCAACTCAATAAATTGTCATTCATACATATAGTTGGACGGATACAAATCTACTAGCAACTATTTTAAATAAAATAAAATGTACAAGGAAATGATCGATAAAAATGGCAAGACAAACTAAGAGCAATCATTTTCGAAGGAATGGAGAAGATCACGGCCATGGCTAGAACACCTGCAAAAAGTTACAAAGCACACACCTGGAGAGATCAACAGGTCCTCAGAGGGATGTAACAAGATACATAAAGAACATGCCACATAACTGAATATATATAATATGTCATCAAACACAAGTAAAGTAAAATAGTCCCAATTGTAACAAGATCCAACATCTCATCATCGAAGCAGTGGACTACCCCTACAACTAAACAAGGACAAGGGTTAGTACACTATATCGTGATGCGACATTATCCCAAACTATTAATGGAACGGGATGATATGACATTGACGAGGGTTACCTAACCATTCTAATGTGTTTATGCAGTTAAGAACAAACCTTCAACGCATGGGCACTCTGGCTCAGGTGCAGGAACTTAGGTATTATCCCATCAGGATACCAGGGACCTCAAAGCATAACATTCCTCGACTGTCAGAGGCTAGTAGGAAATCAGGTATCAGGATCCAGGATCGTATCTCCAGCGGAGATAACCGGCAATAATAGAAAAGTGCATACGTGGCCCATGCATTAAGGAACTGTTCTTAGTAGAGTCACATCCATGACTCATATACCTCTACTAACTGCCAAGTCTTCTAACCTGCCTCTATTAGCAGTTAGCCCTAACACATGCGCACAGGTGATCAGCCATCATGCAAGTACCTCTACATGCTACTTATCTCACATATATCTCGTGGTACAACTATTTCAAGGTTTATGCTATACACTACAAATGGCAGTCCCTTAACTCTAGGTCCATATGCAATCAAAGGATAATAAGTAAAGTAAAACTAATATCACTTAGTAGGCAATAAATCAGGAACTGTAATAATGGTACAACTAAAAGAATTGGAAATAAGTAAACAGTGATATGCAATAATAAAAATGCAGACTAAATATAAGCAGTAAATATGGCAAGGTATCTTGCCTGAGGTTGTGTGCAAAAAGGGCAACGTCCAATAGCTCGAACCGTCAGAATAATGAAGCGATGAAAGCCAAATTTTGCATACGTCCTCGGATGCTGAAATAAACACCACGAACATGTTCAAAATATAAGATATGTCTAGGAAATGCCTGTCCAAAAGTCCAAATCTGGAACAGGGGCAAAATCATAATTTTGGGTCAAAACGATGTCCGCCGTTGGATCCGTTTTGCACCGAAAGGCATACCAGAATCTACGGTTTCTAAAGTCATCAAACTACATGTCTACCGGTTCGAATTGAGGAGATGAATCCAACGGTATGTCCAAATTTTGGATTCCGGCGGGCCGTGCACAAATTTGCCCATTGGAGCGGGTCACAGGCCTACCAAATAGGCGTTCTGATCAACCTTCTCAGAATCGGACCAAACTTGGTATACAGGACCAAAAAAATGATACGGTCCTGCTGGCGTAAGTTTCGTCTCGATTTGAAGAACGTGCACAAAGTAATTAGAAAATTTGCAAAGAGGCCGATACGGTAATTTTCGACGGATACGCGTCAAATTCGTCGCGCACACGCAACCAATTTAAATTACGTTAAAGCTCACACGTCTACGAAGTTGATACGCACCTTTTGATACTTTCGGTTCGCGACCATGTCGCCCGGTTTGGCGGGACGCACGTCGTATCGAGGTTTTTTAATATTTTTAAAACATATTTTTCTCTAACTTGGAACTCTTTTAAAACAGAATATAATAAGCAAAAATAAAAAGTAAAAATAGGGTATTATAGCCGTATATGTTGTCTTCTGGTTTGTCAAGTGGATTTCAAAATCGGTCACTGCTTTGACAGTAATCGGACCTCAAAGCAGGGTCGATGGGACAGTTTCTAATGTTCAGAAATCGAATTTTTTCCCCAATTTTGGAACTCGTTTTTCGTCGCGTACGATGCGAAATAAAATAAACTTCTTGAAGGGGTGTGGACTTGGTCAGGTTGGCAACGTACCTAAGGAATCGGTTCGTTAAACGGTTGAAAGATGACGACGAAAATGCATCTTGAATTTGGGGCTCCGCTGTGCGTTACTGCTAGTATTGCTGCTACGGCTCGCGCGTGGGGGCACACTCGGCCGGTCGGTGGTCGTGCACTGGGCGCACACGGACGCCCAGGCGGCGGGGTCGGGGTCGCAGCTAGGGTTTTGAGAATTTTTGTGATTTTTTTTATTTATAAAGAGGGAGAGAGGGCTCGGCCTCTCTAGCTTTTGGGGGGAGGCACGATCGGGATATGTTGGCTACTGTTCCTCGAAACAGTAGCGGCTCAGTGCCTTTTTTTCCTTTCTATTCGTATATAACTATATATATAATACTTAAAATACCCAAAATTTCCTTAAAAATTACCAAAAATTCTTTTTTTTTTCTTAAATAAAATTCTGAAATAAATCTATAAATATTAATATAGCAATATAATTTCCTATTTGTAACCTGTGAATATAATTATTTATTTGTAAAAATACATAAACTCTACATATACTAAATATACTAATGGTATATTGTACATATACTTTTTCATTAATAAAATCCAGAATATGATATAAACATATTTTACTATATATATATATATATATATATATATATATATATATATATATATATATATAATATATATATATATATATATATATATATATATATAAAATATATATATAAAATATATATATAAAATATATATATATATATATATATATATATATATATAAAATATATATATATATATATATATATATATATATATATATATATATATATATATATATATATATATATATGTATTAAATCTTTTGCATACTAACATGAATATAATTAATATATAAACCCTTAGTTATTCAAATAAAATTGAAATAAAAATGTAAAACTTTACAAATATTTTCTAAATTTTTGGCCAAAGAAATGGAAGAAATAAATATGAAACATTGTAACTTACTAACAATATTTACTTTTTGTTTCTATATAAAATAAAAGTTTATAAAATAAAACTCGTAAATATATTTAACTATGTCTATAATTGCCATAATTCCAGTAAAAAAATCTAATAAAATTTTAGGGGGGCTTACACATAGCAATGGTCTGATATCGATTTTGGTACCAATACTATTTACCTTGGTTATTACAATTAGGTACTAAATTAGAATATTCTTATTATTAAATTTTTTTATACTTGTATTTACAATATATATGGTATGTGATGTAGAATTGGTTTCAACAATGAGTCAATACTTGGTTGGTCGTTAGTGGATGTACAATCGGCGACATGAGAGCAAGATTGATTTGATGGATGATTTCAAGGCAGATGTCGAAAAATTTCTGAGATACAACAGTAGCCAACCTTTTTTCATAGATTGGAGGCTCATAAAGTACTATTATGTTAAATGTAATAATATACTATTCAAAGAGGCTGATGTCGTGAAAAAACACCTACACAAGAAGGATTTCGTACCGAAATACAACGAGTAGACGACTCAAGGAGAAACTTTGGTTCCGCAATATCAGTCCTCCTTCAATACGGAGATGGGAGAATCCACTCTCGGAGATCACTTAGAATATCAACATCGAAACTTGGCACATGAGTTGGTATTTGATGCGACATGTCCAAGTTCTGATCCGGAGGATCCGAATCCTAATGCAAAAGAGTTCTATGATATATTCAAGCATGCCGATACTCCATTATACCCGGGTTGTGATTCTTATTCTATCCTGTCATTGGTGATGTGGCTATTGAACCTCATGTCTGATTTTAACTTACTGCATGAATGCTACGATAGGATAATTCAGTTTGTTAGAGAGTTGTTGCCAGAAAGCTTTTGCAAGTCGAAGATGATAATACAGAAACTCGAATTAAGCTATAAAAAGATAGATTGTTGTCAAAACGGTTGCATGTTGTACTATAAGGAGAACAATGATAAAAACAGATATATTTTCTGTCACGAGGATTGGTAAAAGCCAATTTGGGGCAGAAAAAAATCAACAGAACGAGCAAGGTTACGCCCCTACAAATACATACAGTTTTTGCCGATCACAAAGAGGCTGCAGAGGATATATATGTTCGCGAATACTATAAAAGACATGACATGGCACAGCAAAGAACAAAAGATGGATGAAAGAGAATTATCTCATCCTTCTGATGGAGAGACAGGGAAGCATTTTGATTGATGTCATCCTGGATTTACAGTTATATGTGTGCGGACAGCCGCCTCCGCCTCTGCCACCTCCTCCACCAGTGGTTTGATATGTTGGAGAATTTTGTATGGTTTTTTCTCATACTGGATCAGTTTGTATGACTTTATGGAGTTGTATCATTTGAGGGATTTGTATAAAGGTACTTTTCTTTGTAGTTTACTACATAGTTTGAGAAAATATTTGATTGTATAAATATTTGTGTTTGAGTATTTCCTTCAATGTCATATATATTTATGTTTGAATTTATTGAATAAGTAGTATATTTCTATTGAATATATATATATATATATATAAGAATCTAATATAACCTCATAGGCATATATACTATATATATAATCTTTCGATGCTATAAATATATATATATATATATATATATATTATATATATATATATATATATATATATATATATATATATATATATATATATATATAAGAATCTAATATAACCTCATAGGCATATATACTATATATATAATCTTTCGATGCTAGCTCCTCAGAGCCCCCATCTCGCTGCCATGGCTGCTTGACAGCGAAAGCCGCCCGCCTCCGGCGTCAGGGCCGTCTAGCTTCAGCAGACTGTCGCCTCCCTCATCCCAACATCCCCCGGCGCCGCGCTAGTGGCTCTCCCGCTGCCCGCGGGCGCGCGCCGGAGCGTGCGAACCCGGCCCCTGTTTGGACTCCTGCCCAACTGGCCTTGGTTGGCTTCTCCTCCGTCGGAGTAGCCCCGAAGCTCCGGTGGCTGCCGACGACCACCGCCCAGGTCCCTGCCCCAGCCGTCGTCAGAATCCCATCCCTTCGGGCTGCTTTGAACTCAGCTCTCGGAGGAGCTCAGCCCCCCTCCCCCCCCACCTGGCCCGAGGGGACACGTTGCCTTAGCAGCTTCGGAAACCGAGCCTTTCCCTCCGATTCTTTCAAATTTGAAATCTACAAATTCAAATCTTCCGCTCGCCTCCTCCTCGGAGACCTATGCACTCGACTCCTCTTCAGGGAGCCATGTGCCCGCCCCATGGAGAGGAGCTATGCGCTCCCTCCCTCCGCACTGGCCTATGCGCCTACCCATCGCGTGGTGGACTATGCACCCAAGTTGCCTTCCAACGTTCATGCGCCTACCATTGCGGCCAGTTATGCGCCCCTGTCGAGGCTCGGCTGCCATGCGCCCCCCCTTTGCGAAAGGCTATGCGCCGACGTCGGCGGGCTCCGGGCTTGCGCCCCCTTACTAGGGGACCTCCCCCCCTCTCCTCTCTTTTGCTGGCAGTTATATGCCCGTGGGTCTCATCCCGAGTGCATGTGCCCCAGCCACCGAGGGGACCCATGCGCCTAAGTCCGTTGGACATGTGCTCGGCCTTCGGCCAATCTGCGGTGCCCAACTCTGAGGGACCCGATTTACGTTGCCCGCAGCCTGGTGGATCCCCCTCAGTTCACGATGCAAAATTCGCTCCCTCCCTAAACCTCCACCACTCTCCTACCGGGCAGTGTACCTCTCCCCCTCCCGGCTTCAAACCGACGCCATCCATCGCCCCCTCCTACGCAGAGATTTTGTGGCCGTATCGATTAGCGCATTTACCTCCTCTAGAGAAGGAGCCCGAACTACCAGAGATCGAGTTCTCTATCCCATCCGAAGGACAAACCATTAGAGTGCCATTCTTCCCAGACGAAATTTCTTCATTATCCTCCTCCTTCTCGAAGACCTTTGTGCTGAAATTCCAGTCCGGATGCCCTAAACTGCCTTTAGCGAAAGAAGCCATCGCAGGCTGGAGTCTCTCATCCGCGTACAAGGTCGTACCATTGGACTCCAAGCACCTTCTCCTCCACCTCTCCTCTAATCACGACTACTACTTGGTATGGGCTAAGGACACCACCAACATCGGCTCATTCAGCATGAAGATCGCTAAATGGTCCTCCAGTTTCAACCCCAATGTCGACTCAAAGATTATCTCGACGTGGATCATCCTTCCGAACCTTCCCCTTGTCTGTTTCGCCCCCGCAGCGCTCAAGAGAATTGCCAGTTCCTTCGGGACCCTGGTAGCCATCGCCGAAGAAACACGAAATCTTTTCAAAGGCAACTACGCTAAGATTTGCGTAGAGATGGACCTATCTTCTGACCCTACCTCTCTTATTCAGCTCGAGCTAGGGGGACTGACACACCTCCAGACGATTGAGTACGACAATAACATAAGCTTCTGCAAGCACTGTTAGATCAGAGGCCACCTCACAAAGCATTGCTTCAAGGCCCACCCGGAGCTCAAGAAGAAAGCACCTCGTAAGACTCAATCCCCGAAGGCGACACAACTCTACCTCTCAGGCCCTATCCATCCCCTCTACATTTCCCACTCTCATTTTCCAGAGCTCCCCCAGCCCACGTACTCTCTCCTCGTTGGATAATGGCATGGCTCTAGACAAATCCACGGACATCACCCTCCTCAATAGATTTGAGATCCTCAACTCCTATTCTGCGATCGCTGCTCAGGCGAACCTCCTCCCCGACAAAACCTCGCTTACAGAAGGGGATGAGGTCGCCGAAGGCCTATGCGTCGTCGACTCAGGCATCACATGAGAGAATCGGTTGGCGCTGATTATCCACCCTGCCCTAGTTGATTTACCCATCTCCTCTCCACCAGTCGAGGTCGTGCAGTCATTAGGCCTAGAATATGAGGCCAAGATCTGACAAGCCCAGGATGCCGGCTTCCTGAACCCCAACAACCCCCTCAGCGCTCTGGCCGAGATAGAGACAGAACTCGCCTACCCCTCAGAGGAGGCCACAGGAGCTCCTAGCCACCGAGACTTGACGACAGCCTCCTCCGCAGTGATCCACAGAGCCCCCAAAATCCTCCAAAACAAGAAGAAAAAAAAAACAAGCCCAAGAGCCCTCGGCCATGACCACCCAGTCAGCTACCAATCTCAACTCTACCCCCAATCACGATCCTCCAAATGCTTAACATTCTAGCATGGAACGTTAGAGGGCTGGCTAATAAACTAATTATGAAGAGATTAATCACCCTCAACAAAATCCACCGGATCGACATTATAGTTATCATCGAACCCAAAATCCCCCAGAGAAAACTTAAATCCATCCAACTTCAGCTCGAGTTCCCGAACGCCATTGCTGGGTGTCACGACATCTGGATTCTCTTCTCCGACGAATGCCTCTCCGGCATCGTCTTCGACTTCGACCAGACACTCTCCTGCTGGGTGGAACACCCCACTCTCACTTCCCGATCACTCATTTCCGCAGTTCACGGCTGCTGCGACTTCATCTAGCACAAGCAGCTCTGGAACACACTTATGGACACCTACAGCTCCCTCAACAACCTCCCGTGGCTCTGCCTTGGGGAATTTAACACGATAGAGCACCGAGGAAAAATCGGGGGGTTGCCCTCCCCACCAACCGGCCATGAACGACTTCAACTACTTTATATTTCAGGCTCACTTGCACCCCCTTCCCTACCCCTGTAACACCTTCACCTGGTGTAACATGCAAGAAGGGCTTGTTACCAATATTCCTGCCTGGACCGCGCCCTCGTCGACAACCGGTGGTCCAATATGAATCTCATCTCCAACCTCTCCTACCTTAACTCTACAGAATTTGACCACTCTCCCCTCATTATTGTGGTCAGCAACAACTCCAACCTTATTAAAAAACCCTTCAGATTCCTGGACTTCTGGAGACACCATCCTCAATTCCAGAACATCGTAGCATCCGCCGGGAATTCGGCGAACAACCCAGACCCCCTTATCAGGGTGGCCGCTAAACTCAAGGCGACCAGGGGTGCCCTTGCTTCTTAGAGCAAACTCGCTTTTGGCAACATCTTCCAAGAGATTAAGGCAGCGGAAGACGACGTCACTCGTTTGGTTCACTGCGGATAATTCTACAGAGCCCCACACCACACTCAACCTCACCAAGGCTATCCTTAAATCCCGTTTGAAAGTGGAGACAGAATTTTGGAAGCAGAAAGCCAGGCTGACCTGGGACATCGGGGGCGACAGAAACTCCGCTTTCTTCTACGCCTGCGTCCGGGGCCGCAGGCATCAACTCAACCTTCATCAAATCTCCGACGATAACGGCACCTTACTCAAAGATCAGCGAAGCATCCAGGCGGCTGCCGCCAACTTCTACTCTAAATTATTCACCAAAGAAGTCGTCGCCAAAGATGAGGTTTTTTTGGCTAAGGTCCCTCTCTTAATCGACGAACAGGATAATGAGCAACTATTAATTCCTTCTTTCGCGGAAGAAGTTAAGTCCGCGGTCTGGGCCCTTGATGAATACAGCGCTCCCGGCCCCGACAGATTCTCTAAGGTTTTCTTTCGATCCTGTTGGGATATCATTGAGATAGACGTGATCGAAGCACAACTGCTTTCTTTCAAGGCGCTTGCTATCCTAAATCCTTATCGCGAGCCAACCTCATCTTAATCCCCAAAAAGATAACCCGGCGACCTTCAAAGATTTCAGGCCGATCAGCTTATGCCCCTTTGCCATTAAAATTATTTCCAAGATAATCGCCACCCCGCATATCCCATATCCTCCCCAAGATTATCTCCGAGGAGCAAAGCGACTTTGTTCCTGGGCGAAACATCACAGAGAACATCCTTCTCGCCCAGGAAATGATAACATGCATGAGATTCCCATCCAGGGGGGTAGCGTAGCTATCAAGCTCGATATAAAGAAGGCTTATGATCGCCTGGACTGGCAATTCATGATATGGGTTCTCAGAGCCTTCGGGTTCTCCGAAACCTGGATAGACATCATCTTCATATCCATAAGCAACTCATGGTTCTCTACTATCATCAATGGGCAAGCATATGGCTTCTTTAAATCTAGCCGAGGTGTTCATCAAGGAGACCCTCTATTCCATAATCTTCATCATTGTCGCCAAAGCCCTCAGTAGAAACTTGAACAGCATGGCCAACATCCTAAGATTCTACCACTTTCATACCACCGCTGGCTGTCCTTAATCACTCACCTAGCCTACGCCGACGGCATCCACATCTTCTCCTCCGGTGACGTCGGATCAGTGGAGGTGGTCAGTAGCATCCTTGAGAAATACACCAGATATTTCGGACAACGGATCAATCGCGACAAAAGTGTCATCTATACCCACCACAAAGCCGACATGAGTCACTCGGCCACTCTAACCCATCTCACCTCATTTTCTATCGCATACCCACCGTTCACCTGCCTAGACTGCCCTCTGGTCTACGGCAGATCTAATTCGGACATCTTCAGCGGGCTTGTTAACAAGACGAGGAAGAAGATTGAGGGATGGCACAACGCGACCCTCTCTCCAGGCAGAAAGATAATCCTCTCAAGCACGTTCTATCCTCTATCCCAATCTACACCCTGGCCATTTCTCCCCCTTTCGAAGGTTCTATCCTCCTTAGAGGCCCTCTTCGCCAACTTCTTCTGGGGTCATCTCGATGGTAAGGATAAGCACTATTGGGCCAGCTGGGACACGATGGCCAAACCTACAGATGAGGGAGGTCTCAGCTTCATTAAATTATCGTACATTATGGACGCTAGAAGCTGAGATCGCATAACTCTATCTGGACGCGGCTCATGAAAACTAGATACTTCCAACATTCTCACCCAGTGACGGCCATTGCCAACATCGTTCCTCCTCATCCTGGTGTCGTATTCTCCACGGCCGTCACCTGGCCGAACCCCTTATCCGCATGCGGCTTGGCAATGGCAACTCGTCGCCTTGCCACGAACAGTGGATCGGTAACGCGGTCCGCCAACTGTCTCCAAACGCCCCCCAACTGCAAGATTCGTGATCTTTGGGACCCCGTATTGGGTTAAAGATGGAAGCGGATCAGAGAGTGGATAGGGTCGAAGGCGACGACCGAGCTATCGCGGACGTACAGATCAACGATCTCTCAGACGTATTGATTTGGGCCCCCACAGTCGGAGGTTCGTTCACGATGGCCTCTGCCAGGCGTGAGGTAGGGGCGTCGGCGTGCCGTCCTTATTGATCGCTCCGTTTTGGCAATCATGCATCCCCAACAAGTGGTCTTTTCTGATCTGGAGAGCTTAACGCAGAAAACTTTCGACCAACGATTCCCTAACCACCATCGGTTTCAGCCTCGCATCCAGCTGCCACTGCTGCACCTCTCATAAATCAGTGACGGCTGAGTACATCCTACTTTCCCAAGATATTGCTACTCAGATTTGGCATAACCTTTCTCGTCGTTACAGAAAGAGGCATCGGCCCTGGGCTTCAACGATCTCCTGGACAACTGGGGCGGCTCCCATAGCCATTAGATCGCCGCACCCGCTGAAATTTGGTTACTCTGGAAGAACCAAAACAAATTTAGGCACGAAGGTCGCCAATACAACCCATCACAACTGATCCGAGAAGTCCTCCGACAAATTCTTAAACTCAGGAGTCGTTGCTCCCACTCCACGGATCGATTTTGGCAGGATTTGCTCTAGCCGCGACCGCCTGCCCTCAGGTGCCCGCTTAAGCTGTTAGGTTTTGTTGTTTCTTCGCACTTGCGCGCTTACTTGTATAGGCTTCGGCATTTTGCGCCTGATACATCAATAAAAGTCCTTTTGATAAATATATATATATATATATATATATAATTGAAAAAACCAGACATAGCTACATCAGACTTTGTCGACGAAGATACCCCTAGAACCAGCCAAACAGCAGAGATGGGCTACAAAATATTTAGAACAGACTCCAACATCCTGAAACAGAAACGTACTATCCTCGACTCCCAAATTCGAAGCCTTCGACTTAGAGTTCGACCTTATATATATATATATATATATATATATATATATATATATATATATAATCTATATATATATATATATTGACAGATTTGAGCGTTGTCGAAACTAATTGTTTTGGCAACAATGGCAAGTTTAGCGACTGACTAGCAACTACTTACCGACGGATTGCTGCAGGCCACCGACGTACTACCGACGAAAATTTATGTCAGTAACGTGTTGTCTGATACCTAGAAATGTATCAAATGTCTTACGGACGAAAGTTTCGTCGGTAACCTTCTGAAAATTTGCAAATGTGGTCTCACAAGATTTCTGTTACTAATCCGTCGCAATACGGTCGCGTGTTCTACTGATGAAAAGGTTACGTTGCTAATCTGTCGGCTAGAGTTTGACGCTAATTCCGTCGGTAAGTTGTCTTTGCAGCGACGGTTTACCGACATAGTTTTCTTAGCGACATTTAGTCTAACGACGCCTCCTTTTCGTCGGTATTCCGTCGGTATAACTAAATAGCGACGAAAATGTTAGGTTTAGCGACGGATAGTTTTGTCATTAATTAGACGTAATTTTGTAATACACTCATGAACTAAACACATAGAAATTAGACATCATTTTTACATGATCATTAATTATACGGAGATATTGGTTTACTTTTATCGACACATAACATCAAGTAGCAGACATCTTTACTAAACCCCTAGCCGAAGATCGTTTTAATTTCATCCGTCGAGAATTAAGTATTTTAGATTTTGATGCTACATAGTGATACTGTACTTGTAGCTCCCCTTCCCTAAAATTTTTTTAAAATATTTTTATGATTTATTTGATTTAAATGGTAATTTTTATAATTTTTAAATAATTATTTAGTTAATTTACGGTCGAAGATTGTAGCCATGGTTAGGTTTTGAAGTACTAGACGACTAGGAATCATGGCACGGATAGTGCAATGGCGTACTTTGACTATTGTATTAGCCCTGGTAGGGAAGGCCTGGCAGGGAATCATGGCACGGATAGTGCAATGGCGTGCTTTGACTAGTGTATTAGCCCTGGTAGCGAAGGCCGAGCCATAGTGTTGTCCTAAATAGGAAAACCAGGCCAAGTTGCGACGTAACCCTTACCGAAGATTATTTATTTATTATTTATATTATTGAGTTTTAGGGAACCCGGTTGCACCGAACTAGTCCAGATTGACCCAAACAAGCCCAAGCCCATGCAGTCATACTCTACGTCCAACGACATTCGTGTTGGTGTATTTTGGTATGATTGTGTTGTATTTCGTTCTAATGATCTATTGAATATTTTCTGAATATTCGTTAATTGAATATTATGAATATCGTTATTAGTGGATATTCAATAATTTTATATAATAGGTCCTTGCACATTTTGGGATTATTGGACGGTGCATAATGGTATACACCATTATTGGTTTGTTGATATTCGTTATTATTATTATTATTATTATCATTATTATATTATTGAGGTTATTATAAATATATTATTATTTGGTTATATGAATATATATATATATATAGATATATATATATATATATATATATATATATATATATAATATATATATATATATATATATTTAATTTATATATAAGTATATGTATATATATATAGGTATATGTGCATGTGTATGTATATATAATCTATATTATACATTATACAAGGGTGTATGTATACAAGTATAAAAATATATGTGTGTATGTATGTATAATGTATATAAATATATGTATGTAGGTGTATATATGTATGTATGTATATATATATATATATAATATATATATATCTATTATATATATCTATATATTATATATATATATTATACATTATACAGGGTGTATGTATACAAGTATAAAAATATATGTGTGTATGTATGTATAAATGTATATAAATATATGTATGTAGGTGTATATATATGTATGTGTATATATATATATATATATATATATATATATAAATATCTATATAATATCTTATATATATATATATATAATTATATATATATATTTATTTATATATTATAGATATATATATATATATATACATAAGTATTTGCTAATATAAAAAGTGGAAAAGAAAAAGGAAAAGAAAAGAAATAAAACCAAGAACCCAACCCCAAAGCCCAGCCGGCCCCTCCAAAACAAGCCCAAGCTAACCCATACCGAGCCCAACTCACAGTAGCATTCAGCCAACTGAATGCAACTCTTCCCAAGCAAACCCGCGTACCACCCTAAAGCCCAGCAAAATGAATCTGATGTAAACCCTGAGTGAACGCGTATGCATATATAGATTGAGAGAACGAGAGGGAGCAAACTGAAACCCTGGTCCCACGACAATCTCAGGACAGCGCCGCCTCTCCCTGGCGCAACCCCCAGCCATCGTGCACCGTGCAGCAGCGCCGGAGAGCCGCGCGCGCTGGTGGGGACAGAACATGCGACAGTAGGCTGCTGTGGGGGGGGGCAATTCGCGAGGCGATTACGTGAGGCATAGTCCATCGTTTGTCGATCTTTCTGGTAAGGTATGTAGACAACCCATACAAATATATTTCCCTTCATTTAGTTCAAAATTAGATATGCTAGAATAGCCAGAAGATCGACCAAAAGATGTCGAAAAAACTGTCGAAACAAAGACATAATTTCGAACGATGAAACAGTTTTGGAAGGCCAATTTCGATCGTAATAGTGAGCGACTTAAGAATCTAATTAAAAAATCACTTAGACAACCTAACCAGCATTCAAACCCTATTTTTAGATTATTTTTATATTCAGTAGATGCTAAGATAAATTGATTCGAAAATCGAAAAAACCTAATAAAACTGTTTTCGAATACTTAAAAATTCTTCGATACGACGTGCGTCCTGCCAATCCGGGCGACGTGGTCACGAACCGAAGGTATCGAAAGGTGCATAACAGCTTCGTGCTCGTGTGGGCTTTGACAGAATTCAAATTGGTAGCGTGTGCGCGACGAATTTGATGCGTATCCGTCAAAATTCACCGTATCGACCACTTTGCACAAACTCCAATTACTTTGTGCATACTCTTCAAATCGAGATGAAACTTATGCCAACAGGACCGTATTGTTTTTCTGGTCCTGTATGCCAAGTTTGGTCCGATTCTGAGATAGTTGATAAAATCGTCGTTTTGTGGGCCCTACGGTCCGACTCAACGGGCGATTTTGTGCATGGCCCGCCAAAATCCAACTTTGGACATACGGTTGGGTTCATATCAGAAAATTGAATCCGTAGACATGTAGTTTGATGACTTTAGAGACCTTTGACTCTGGCACGCTTTTCGGTACAAAATGGGTCCAACGGCGGATATCGTTTTTGCCCGAAATTACCGTTTTGCTCCTATGTCCAAATTGGACTTAAGGACAGGCAATTCTTGCTAATTTGACTATTCTGAGAATGGTGGCGATGTTTGTTTCAGCTTTCGGATACAGTTATGATGACTTGGACTGTACGACTTACTAGTTGACTATATTTTGTGGGATCTGCGTGCAACCTCCAGGCAAGTATACCTTGCCTCCCTTTACAGTTTATTTCATATATATTTATATTATTATAGTTTTACTAGTTGGTTATTACTTGTGATTTGTATATCGTACATGCTAGTATAGCTATAGTCCTGTACATGGTTAGCCTTGTTAGTTCATATTGGATTGGTTCTCTCGTATCGTGATTAGGTCGTGTCGTGTCTTCACCTGTGTCTTGACTGAGTCGTGTCTGTAAGTATGTGCGAGTGAACTGCTATTCCTTTGTCTTTCCCACAACCTGCGAGTCCACACACGGGGCGAGGGTTGTCCTTTGCACCTGCGAGTCCACATACGGGGCGAGGGACTTGTCTTAAAACTGACCTGCGAGTCCATATTCGGGGCGAGGGTTGGTATCCATTGATCTACCAGCAGTTCATTTATGCATACTTGATCCTGTATCCGTGCTCATAGTTACCTGTCAGTAGCCACATGTCAGTTTCCTGTCTAGTTCCTGTTTTATACCCTGTCTATATTATTGCATGATTAAACTGTTAGATAGGCATGTTTTATGTATCTTGCTAGTCCTCTGAGGACCTGATGATCTCTTCATGTTTAGCGATTGTATGGAGTTAGTTAGTAGAGCAGGATGGTAGAGGATTGCGATGTATGATACAGGTATTTGCTTGTGACATTTCTTTATTATCCTCTCATGCTTTATATTCAGTACCATGATATCTCTGCTTATTTATAGACTCATATCATTCTTAGAGGCTAATCGGACAATATATTAATGGGCTGCAGACCATGACCCATACTTGTTCATTCTTGTTTATATGATTTATGTAGATTGAGATATAGTTTAGATTATATGATACCCATGACCTTGAAAGCTTATACGTACTCGAGTCGGGCTGGAGTCCGTTCGATACGTAGCTGGCTTGCTCACGAGCTCGCGTCCAAAAACTGGGTACGGGTCGTGACAAGTTTTTGTGGTGGCCCATGCAGGTGAGATCATATCGTATCAGTTACGTAACTATACTGATATGAGCCTGCGCACATGACTAAACCTTAGGAATCTCAATCCACTCTGCCTTGAAAATTCTCTTAGAAGTTCTCTGCGTCCTTGAAAATTTCATATTTGCTCTCAATAATACTTCCTTGCTTTTCGTACCGTTGAATCTTGTCCCTTCATATTTCGGGGTAACGAATAATCGTGCTGTCTAGGATTCATTAGAAATTCTTAAATTATAGTATAATGTTGCTTGACTATTGAATGTGTGGGTGTTTATAGATATGAGGGATTATAGATGCCATATGCCTAGATATCTGCCGGTAGAATTGTTAGCAACTAGTTAGAAGACCATAAGACTTTAGTGACCGTGTTTTGAGGAGTAATGTGACCAAAGGTGGGTAGAAGTTCTCGAGGCTTCGTAGTTACAAAATGATTAAGAGGAGGGTATAAACTATTTTTGAGGAATTAAATTTGAGGAGATTAAGGTAATAGTGGACTTTGAATTTTAAGGAATAGTTATGAATTAGAATTTCGAGGATGAAATTATTTTAAGGTGGGTAGATTTGTAGCTCCCCTTCCCAGAATTTTTTTAAAAATATTTTTATGATTTATTTGATTTAAATGGTAATTTTTATAATTTTATAAATAATTATTTTGTTAATTATTACGGTCGATGACTGTAGCCGTGGTTAGGTTTTGAAGTACTAGATGACTAGGAATCATGGCACGAATAGTACAGTGGCGTGCTTTGACTAGTGTATTAGTCCCGTAGGAAAGACCGAGCCATAGTGATGTCCTAAATAGGAAAACCAGACCAAGTTGCGACGTAACCCTTACCGAAGATTATTTATTTATTATTTATATTATTGAGTTTTAGGGAACCCGGTTGCACCGAACTAGTCCAGATTGACCCAAAATAAGCCAAGCCCATGTAGTCATACTCTACGTCCAACAACATTCGTGTAGGTGTATTTTGGTATGATTGTGTTGTATTTCGTTCTAATGATCTACTGAATATTTTCTGAATATTCGTTAATTGAATATTATGAATATCGTTATTAGTGGATATTCAATAATATTTATATAAATAGGTCCTTGTACATTTTGGGATTATTGGACGGTGCATAATGGTAATACACCATTATTGGTTTGTTGATTTTCGTTATTATTATTATTATCATTATTATATTATTGAGGTTATATTAAATAATATATTATTTGGTGATATGTGTGTATATATATGTATATGTATATATAGATATATATGTGTGTATATAGATATTATTTTGTTATATGTTTGTGAATATATATGTACATATATAGGAATTTATATATATGTATATGTATATATAGGTATATGTGCATGTGTATGTATATAAATCTATATTATACATTATACAAGGGTGTATGTATACAAGTATAAAATATATGTGTGATATATGTATAAATGTATAAATATATGTATGTAGGTGTATATATATGTATGTATATGTGTATATATATATACACACACACATAAGTATTTGCTAATATAAGAATGGAAAAGAAAAGGAAAAGAAAAGGAATAAAACCAAGAAACCAACCCCAAAGCCCAGCCGGCCCACTCCAAACAAGCCCAGCTAACCCATACCGAGCCAACTCACAGTAGCATTCAGCCAACTGAATGCAACTCTTCCCAAGCAAACCCACGTACCACCCTCTAAAGCCCAGCAAAACGAATCTGATGCGAACCCTGTAGTGAACGCGTATGTATATATAGATTGAGAGAACGAGAGGGAGCAAAACCGAAACCCTAGTCCCACGACAATCTCAGGACAGCACCGCCTCTCCCTGGCACAACCCCCAGCCCCGTGCTCCGCGCAGCAGCGTCGGAGAGCCGTACGCGCTGGTGGAGATAGAACACGCGACAGTAGGCTGCTGTAGGGGAGGGAGGGCAATTCGCGAGGCGATTACGCGAGGCATAGTCTATCGTTTGTCGATCTTTCTGGTGAGGTATGTAGACAACCATACAAATATATTTCCTTTCATTTAGTTCGAAATTAGATATGCGGAGAATAGCCAGAAGATCGACCCAAAGATGTCGAAAAAACTGTCGAAACAAAGACAGAATTTCGAACGATGAAACAGTTTTGGAAGGCCGATTTCGGCTGTAATATTGAGCGACTTAAGATTCTAATTAAACAATCAATTAGACAACCTAACCAGCATTTAAACCCTATTTTGAGATTATTTTTATATTCAGTAGATGCTAAGATAAATCGACTCGAAAATCGAGAAAACCCGATAAAACTATTTTTGAAAACTTGAAAATTCTTCGATACGACGTGCGTCCCGCCAATCCGGGCGACGTGGTCGTGAACCGAAGGCATCGAAAGGTCCGTAACGGCTTCGTGGTCGTGTGGGCTTTGACGGAATTCAAATTGGTTGTGTGTGCGCGACGAATTTGATGCGTATCTGTCGAAATTCACCGTATCGACCACTTTGCACAAACTCTAATTACTTTGTGCACGCTCGTCAGATCGAGATGAAACTTGCGCCAATAGGACCGTATCATTTTTCTGGTCCTGTATGCCAAGTTTGGTCCAATTCTGAGGCAGTTGATAAAATCGACGTTTTACGGGCCCTACGGTCCGACTCAACGGGCGATTTTGTGTACGGCCCGCCGAAATCCAATTTTGGACATACGGTTGGGTTCGTATCGAAAAATTGGATCCGTAGACATATAGTTTGATGAATTTAGAGACCTTTGACTCTGGCACACTTTTCGGTACAAAACGGATCCAACGGCAGATATCGTTGTTGCCCGAAATTACCGTTTTGTCCCTGTGTCCAGAATTGGACTTAAGGACAGACAATCCTTGCTAATTTGACTATTCTGAGAATGTTGGCGATGTTTGTTTTTGCTTTCGGAGACAGTTGTGATGACTTGGACTGTACGGCTCACTAGTTGACTATATTTGTGGGATCTGCGTGCAACCTCCAGGCAAGTATACCTTGCCTCCCTTTATAGTTTATTTACATGTATATTTTTATTATTTATAGTTTACTAGTTGGTTATTACTTGTGATTTGTATATCGTACGTGCTAGTATGCTACAGTCCTTGTACATGGTTAGCCTTGTTTGTTCATATTGGATTGGTTCTCTCGTGTATCGTGATTGGGTCATGTCGTGTCTTCACCTGTGTCTTGACTGAGTCATGTCTGTAAGTATGTGCGAGTGAACTGCTATTCCTTTGTCTTTCCCATAACCTGCGAGTCCACACACGGGGCGAGGGTTGTCCTTTGCACCTGCGAGTCCACATACGAGGCGAGGGTGACTTGTCTTGAAACTGACCTACGAGCCCACATCCGGGGCGAGGGTTGGTATCCATTGATCTACTAGCAGTTCATTTATGTATACTTGATCCTGTATCCGTGTTCATAGTTACCTGTCAGTAGCCACATGTCAGTTTCCTGTCTAGTTCCTGTTTATACCCTATCTATATTATTACATGATTAAACTGTTAGATAGGCATGTTTTATGTATCTTGATAGTCCTCTGAGGACCTGATGATCTCTTCAGGTTTAGCAATTTATGGAAGTAGTTAGCAGAGCAGGATGGTAGGGGATTACGATGTATGATACAGGTATTTGCTTGTGACATTTCTTTATTATCCTCTCATGCTTTATATTCAGTACCATGATATACTCCTGCTTATTTATAGACTCATATCATTCTTAGAGTCTAATCGGACAATATGCTAATGGGCTGCAGATGATGACCCATACTTGTTCATTCTTGTTTATATGATTCATATGGATTGAGATATAGTTTAGATTAGATATGATACCCATGACCTTGATAGCTTATACGTACTCGAGTCGGGCTGGAGTCCGCTCGATACGTAGCTGGCTTGCTCACGAGCTCGCATCCGAAAACCGGGTACGGTCGTGACAGCACTTATTATTAAAATTTTATATTTTACAGTTTAATAAAGTAGAGATTATTTTGGGTATACGTCGAAGGGATCCTTCTGTCATATGGTGTAAATTACCCAAAGTAACACTGTATTTAAGTGTCTTCAGACTATCCTAGTTGGGTATCGACCACTACAACTAACCCAAGATGATCAAAACAAGGTTAATTACAATATTGTTTGGTTCTAAAATTATAGGAACCGAATTCGGGCCAAACTCGGGGACTAAACTCGGACCGAACTCGGTCCCCTTATTTCTAGAATGTTGCAAAAATTTGGACCCACCTATTCACTTAAGTTTGGCTCATTTTTTGAACTCTTCTACTTCTTTTATGCCTAGAACCGAGATTTCATATTTTTTGTCCAGAATTGAAATATTTCATATGAAATTACTTAGATTATTCTTGGTCTGTGACTAAACAATTATTCTCTATTCTTGTTGATCCCAGACTTTTTATATCGATCCTAGCGAATTGGACAATTCTAGACTCAATCGAATGATATGTTCCTGTTAGGGTTATATAATAAAGCATCACTTTTGTAGTAACCTTATTTCCTTAAATTTTGAATGAGAATCTATGGACAAATGTTTGCATATTGTATTTGTTGCAAGTGTTAATGCAAATGTCTGATATTCTATATTGTAGATAATATGGTGTATGGTGTCACACAGAAGATCATATTATCAGTTCCCTATGGAGTAAACAAATAGTTCACAACCTACATGGACTTGGATAATCTATTGGAAAGGTTGTAGTGTAATCTGGTATTAGTCTATCTTGACTATAGGTTTACACTAGTACACTTTGTGGTATTGAACAGGACCACTTGAGGTTTTTCTCTTTATACTGACTGCATAAGAGAACAAACACATCTGTTATTTAGATGCTTGTGCTCTTAATCCAGATATAATAACAGACATGTATATGCAGCGTGCATTACTTTGACTCATAAAAGAGTGAGATTCATTATGGATCAACAACCTCTATGAATTGGGTAATAACATTGTATGTATGATGCTGTTGATTATAAATGGAATCCATATCCTGATACATCGGGTTGATGATGTCCCCTTAAGGAGCTCTTAAGGATTATCATGTAAACCCTGCAGGAAGATTATCCCGACATAACAAATAAAGTTGACCGGTACTACTTAAGGATAAAAGATGTCGAATCAATATAGTTGCTAGTAATTTAATTTGATCGGCGGACATACGATATCTTAACATGGGGAGCCAAACGAGCATATAATAAAAAGAGCCCACAAACATAATTTTGGATTAGGGAGGTAGTGCAATAGCTCATTAGTGGACCGAGCTATTGTTAATGGGCCTGGATTGTGTGTTCGGGCTGAACACGGGATATCCAGATCCGTTAGGAGACCTAACCCTAATTTCTCCTTATGGTCCCTGTCGTAGCCTATATATCCTCTATTCTCTGGCCGCCAGGTTAATGATGAAAAATCTGAAACTTTCTCTAAATTCATGATTCACGTAAGGAAAGAAAGAGGGGCTGCCAAGGAAGAAAAGATTGGGAGATCGTCGCCAACACGACGTCCAACTCGAGGAAGGAATACATGCAGAAGATCTTGGGGTCGTCCGCTCGAGATTGCTATGAATTACTTGTCTCCTTTCCGCCGCAGGTATAATTTGTGAACCCTAGTTTTCGCCAATGAAGGGTTAGAACACGTATTAGATCTTTTTAACTTTCTATCGATCAATACGCACACCAAAGGAAGGATCCTGGAATCTTCATTTCTATCAGTTCCATCATTTGAGATTATCTTGTAAAGAGTAGCAGTGAAACCAATTTTGTGCCGTTACATTCATATCACGCACAGCGACTCCAACTTAACCGAGGCAAGTACTTATACTTAGACCTGTCAATGGATAGTCGAAAATTCGAATTCGAATCGATTCCGTATCCAAACTTTCGGATATTATAAAAAAAATTGGATATCGGATTCGGATATTCAAATATTTTTTGAATATTATCTTTTTTCGGATACGAATTCGGATATTAAGGTATTCGAATCCGTTAATATCCGATCCGACTTTAAATTGCAAATTTTGGATATCGAATTCGAATATCGGATTCAGATATCCAAAATTTTATATATTAGAGTATAATGTATATTTATATATATGATTAATAGAGAACATTAAAGGATTTTATTCTCAACTAACTTTTTTTACATAAATCAGTTTATTTATTACTTTTAACCTATATATATAATATAATTTATATAATAGTATATATATTAATTATAATTTACGACAGAAGATGAAAGAACTCAAATATGTAGAGGATATATATATTTTATATGGCCGACTCAAATTGAACATTCTTGGAATTTCAACAGAATGAAAGGTCACAAATAGAGCAATATGTAGAGCAAGTCAATTAAGCATTCTGGAATTTTAACAGAAGACGAAATGGCTCAAATAGAGCGATTGAATTTGTTTTTTGGATATTTAAATAATAACTAATTTCTAATATTTTGGATTTTGAATATTCGAATAATTGCATTCAAATTTTTTAGCTAATCGGATCGAATATTATCTGATAGCCGTTAAACTAGGACGGATACGAATTCAAAGTGTCAAAAAAGATATCCATTCGGATATCGGATCGGATTCGGATATTAGAAAAAAATATTGAATACGAATATGAATATTGTCATGTCCGTACCGATAAGCATCCGTTGACACCCCTACTTACACTGGTTACTTTCAATTCCTAATAGTTTTCTATGATACATGTTTTAGATATACATTACATGAGTATGACACGTTGTTCACACGAGCATGGATTCAGATTCATGATTATTGTTTCGTGATTACGTTATTTACCATATTTCGTGACTTGTATTTCATGATTTTCGTGTTCGTGATTATCGGTATCATGATTTTTGTACCGTGACATGAATCCACGAGTCGGGCAGAAACTCTAGTAGACATGTAAATTTACCAGAACTATCCCCCGTGTCTAATTGTGCCTGATAACAGCTGCACACTCCACGTGCGGTGTCGTATTTACCCCTAGCCATTTATATGTCGAAAGTGGTATTTCAAAACACTTAGTTAGATTTTTGATTGTCGTGTTTACATGTTTCATCTTAATTGACATGCCATGATATTTGTGTTTATCAGTTTTTCTCTATTTTTCCTATCATGATTTAGTTTACCGGTTACCATGTATTCATCTACTATTTCTGTTTATAGTTTTATTATGTCTTGAATAGTTACCATGTAGTTCTTATTCCATTCCTGACTGGAAACCTATTTTTTCAGCTTAGTCGATGCTACTCCATGCACTTGGATCTTGGAAGGGATATGGATATATGCTGAGGTAGATCCTAGAGGCCATATAGATAGATATTAACCATGAAGTTAATGAGTTGTTCCCAATTTTGATGTATCAATGTGATATTGCATTTTTAGTCACATATAGATTTGGACATTGTAATTTGAGTTGAGTTTAGTATTGTGAATGAGGAAATAAAGAAAATTATTTTGAGCACTTTGATCATTGATGTCTAGACAACGTTCTATCGCCGATACTGCAGGATAGGCTGGACTTGGACACGTACTTTTATCCCAAAAAGTGGGTGCGGGTCGTGACATCTCACCTCGAAAAAACATAGTTTTTCTAAACCCTAACCCTAAAGATCTCTCTTCAAGTGGAATCAAGCCTCCAAACTCCAGATTTGCATCTTTCGTGCTTTCTTTTATTTTCTTGGATCATGTTGAGGTGTAATCTCTAATTTTCTTTTTATTATTTTCTATCGAACCAAAAACTATTTAAAAGAAGAGAAAAAGGTAGAAGCAGCATCCTCATCTAATCTTCCTATTAACCCCAAATTTATATATTTTTATATTTACTTACCTAAATAGTGATTTTTAGATTTTATATATTTTAAAACAATATTTTATTATAGGAATAGTCTTAGTCATGCATAAGATTGGATGCATGTCGATAGGAAATATGACATGGCTAGTGTAGTCGTATGCCATGACTAGCACTAGGCATGGTAGGATGAAATAGCCATAATTATGTTCGGTGTATTGAATTAGGTAAAATTATGAAACTTCATAGATATTAGAGTATAAATAATTAATATATAAAAATCATTTTTATTATAAGTTTTTTTGACTAATTAAATCACTACATATATATGTATGTATGTCTGTCTGTATTTATAAATATATATTGGATATATATATTCCAGTATTTTGGAATTTATTATTTTGAATTATAGCTATTATTTTTTTTAAACAATAGATATATAGAATAAAGAGAATAGAAATATTATTATATAGATTATTATTTATATAGATGTGCATTGAGTAAAATATAAGAGTAATATATATATATATATATATATAATATATATATATATATATATATATAACAAAAACCACCATATCATATATTCATGTCAAAGGCGCAAAATGCCGAAGCCTTTACAAGTATGCTTGGAAATAGCAAAAAACAGTAAAGAAAAGGAGCGGAAAGGTGATCTCCCACACACGGGAGCGAAAAACTCAAATAGAACGATCAAGTCAGCTATTCAGGGAGTTCCAGAACCCCTCCCTAACATGCTTACATAGTCTTCTAACTTTATGAATCTGTCTGAGAACCTCGTTGATCAATTGATTGGAGGTGTACTGGTGTCCTTCGTATCTGTGCTTGTTGCGATTCTTCTAAATGACCCACGTGATGGCAGCTGTGACTATCTGATAGCCGTGCGAGGCTTGGCCCCAGGTGGTTAAAAGATTATGGAAGCCTCCAACGTCCTGGTTCGGGAGGCAATAGTTAGAGTACCTGGTCCATACCTCCAAAGCCAGGTCGCCCAACGAAAGAATGTGCTCGACAGTTTCGAGTTGTTGCTCCGAGCAGCAATGACACGCGGAAGCCTAAGGTGGTGAGAGCATCGTCGGTGAGAAGTTTCTTTTAAAATGCTCTCCAGATCAGGAAGGACCACTTCTTGAGGATGCAAGATTGCCAGAACAACCCGATGGTGGGGGATGGGGTGCCTGTGCCGCGAACCGCTCGTCGCACTGTTGCCAGAGTGAAAGAGCCGTTAGCCGTCAGGGACCATCGCCGAGAGTTTGATTCCATCCCAACGACCAAGCCAGAATCGGCTAAGATTGCTGCGACCTCCTCGCCGAGCCATGCCTAACCCTCTTCCAGTTCCACTCTCCAGTGTCGGCCCAAAGATCTATAATCATGCTGTTGGTAGGGACACCCGAATTAGGGAGAAGGGCATCCCCGGACCACCTTTCTGAGAATAGGGACGATTCGCCCGAGCCTAACTGGAGGCGGATCAGGGGTTCAGCAAGTTGTCTTCCGTTCAGGATGCATCGCCAAGAAGCCGAGGATCTGCAGTTGGAGGAGGCGACAGTCGAATGCGTATGGTTGAAGTATCTGGATTTCATAAAACGGGTCCACAAGGAGCAGTTTTTACGAAGCTTCCACCACATATTCATCGAGTAAGCGTCGACTATGTGAGCCAACCTATAGAAACCTAGGCCTCCCTCTGACATATGTCTGGCCATAGAATCCCAACTGGCCCAATGATGCTTGTCCTTGCCATCGTAGTGATCCCAGAAGAAGTTGGCGAAGAGATTTTCGACGATGGTGAGGACCTTCTTGGGGGGGAGCAAGTGATTAGAGTGTAAATCGGAATAAAAGATAGAACGACCTGGATCAGAATCATCTTACCACCTAACGATAAGATCACATTATGCCATCCCTCAATCTTTCTTTGATTTTACCCACCAACCCGTCAAATAGGCCCGTATTGGATCTGTCGTACACCAGCGAGCACCCGAGATAGGTGAAAGGTGGGTACGCTACGGAGAATAAAGTAATATTCATGAGCATGGTGGTATGTTCTCTATCATGGGAGTGGGGGCGTAGATAATGCTCTTGTTGTATTGACACGTTGGCCTGAGCATTTGGAGTATCTCTTAAGCATGTGGTTAACCACGTCAACGAACCCCGCGTCTCCGGAGGAGAAGATGAGTATGTCATCGGCGTAAGCCAGGTGGGTGATAATCGGGCAGCCACTAGCAGTATGAAAGTGCTGGAAGCAGGAGGGGGGGTGCCAACCATATGGTTAAGATTTATGCTCAGTGCTTCAGCGGCGATGATGAATATGGTGGACGATAGAGGGTTACCTTGTCTGACTTCGCAACTTGCTTTGAAAAAGCCGTTAACTTGACCGTTGACTATAGTAGAGAACCACAAACTTTTGATCGACCTCCAAACGATATCAGTCCATCTCTCCGAGAACCTGAAATCCCTAAGCACCCAGATTATGAATTACCAATCGAGCCTGTCATATGCTTTTTCCATGTCGAGCTTAATAGCATGTTCCCTCCTCTGGACAAAATTTCATACAGCTGATCATCTCTTATACCAGTAGGATGTTATCTAAGATATTTCGTCCAAGGACGAATCCGTTTTGTTTTTCAGAGATGATCCTGGGAAGTAGCCCGGTCATGCGATTAGCTATAATCTTAGAGATGATCTTGTTGGTGAAGGTGCACAAGCTAATCGGACGAAAATCTTTGAAGGTCTCCGGGTTCTCTTTGGGGGATCAGGATCAAGTTGGCGCTAGATATCGACTTGGGGTATCTGGCTCCTTAGAAGAAGGCAATCACCGCCTCGTGAATGTCTGACTTGATGATGTCCCAGCAGGACCTGAAGAATACGTCGATAAATCTATCCGGTCCAAGCGCTATGCTCGTTCAACGCCATACCGCATCTTTTACTTCTTGTTCGGAGGGTTGGAGCTACAATTGGAAGTTGTCACTATCTTCTATCAAGCGAGGGATCGCTGCAAGAAAGCCTCATCCTTGTGAATGACTTCTTTGGTGAACAACTGGGTATAGAAATCCACCGCAGCTGTCTGAATATCCCGCTAGTCCTTGAGGGTGCTGTCACTCTCGTCTGTGATCTGGTGGAGGTTGAGTTGTTGTCTGCGTCCCTTCACACAAGAGTGAAAGTAGCTCGTGCTCTTGTCTCCTTCGATATCCCAGGTAATCTTGGCTCTCAGTTTCTAGAATTCCTCCTCAATTTTCAGACGAAACTTCAATAGCGCTCTGGTGAGGTTTAGGGAAGCTCGTACCACAGGGGATCCATCACGGGCGAACAGAATCTCGGCTAGGGAGACATCATCCTCAGCAATGCGGACTTCCTGGAAGATGTCGTTGTAGGCTTCGTTGCTCCAGGAGGTGAGGGCTTTCTTAGTGGCTTTGAGTTTGGCGGCCACGTGAATAAGAGGGTCGGGGGAATCAGGACCTCTCCAAGCAGCTGACACAATATCCCTGAACTGCGGGTGGTGGCTACACAGGTCGAGGAACCGAAAATTCTTCTTAGGCCGATGAGACATTCTGCTAATCTCGATGAGGAGCAGGGAGTGGCTCGATTCAGTAGCCTTGAGGTGTGTGAGTCTGGTATTGACATCAAGGTTAGACCAATGTAAGTTAATGAAAGTGCGATCAAGGCGGGAGTATTGCCGCCGGGCTCCTTCCTGCATGTTGCACCATGTGATGGCATTGCCAGAAAACTGAAGCGGGGACATGTGGGCGTTGAAGATAAAGTTGGTGAAGACGTGCATCACTGACGTGGGAGGAGGCCGACCTTCCGACTTCTCCTTCCTGTGTGTGATGGCATTGAAATCGCCGACGCAGATCCAGGGTAGATTGTTGTATTGATGGTGGATGTCAATCAGGGAATTCCAGAGCTGTTTTTGCTTGGAGGTGTCGTAGCTACCGTGAACTGCTGACAAGAGAGATCGAGACTGAAGCATGTGGTTCCACCCGACACGGGAGCTCCTATCTCGAGTCTTGGATGATGTCGAACTTCATGTCATCCGTGTGGAGGATCCATATATGTCGTCGCAGTGGCGATCGATGGCGAATAAAAGCCTAACTGTAACTGAATGGACTTGAGTTTTTGGGAGAGATTTTCTGTTCGATCATCACAAGGATATTAATTTTGTGGATTCTCTTGAGACAATTTAGTTTTCTCAAGGTGGATTTGTTCGCGAGACCTCTAATATTCCAAGAAAGGATGTTAATCATTGAGGTGGCTCGGGGGAGGGGGGAGTTGGAGAGTTTCGCAGCAGATCGAGTGA
>JANAVB010003176.1:57500-63385 GCA_029216955.1 Iris pallida
TACAGAACAAATACACCTTCAGTCTCTTCCTTCATACATCCCATGAATGACCAGGCTTCTTGCAATAGTTGCAAAGAAAAGCCCGATTTTCCTACTTCTGCTGCTGAACCGGAGCTTCAGCTCGCTTATAGTACTCCTTCTGAATATGGGGACGCTTAGCCGGTCCCGTACTGGTACCATCACCTATGACGTCACTGGCCCTCTTGAGTCTGAGGCCCAAGTCATCCTCAGCAATCTGGGCATCCATAAGAATATCCTCGAAGGTAGTCGTACGATGCCAGATGTGTGAGATCTGATCCCGTTGTTCAGGCCCCTCCTGAACTTATGGGCCTTCTCTCCTATATCCTGGACCATTCCTTTGGCAAACTGGCTCAGACGGAAGAACTCAGCGCGTAGTCATCCACTAACAAGTTTTCCCTGTACTAGGTCGTAGAACTGGCCTTCTAGTAACTAAGAGCGACGCCAGGAAAGAATTTCTCCTTGAATAGCCTCTTGAAGGTATCCCTCGTCTGACCCATCACTGTCAGTCGGGGGTCTGCGCGATACCAAGTCAGAGCGATATCGAAGAGCTGACTAGCTGCTGCTACCCGCAGCCCCTCCGGAATCTGAGACAACTGCAAACTTCTCTCTATATTCTCTAGCCAGTCATCGGCATAAAGGATCCCCTTGTCCCCTTGAACTCTCGAGGGAACATCTTCTTGAAGTCTTTGACAGTACCATGTCTCTCATGCTGTTGCTACTCCTGAACGGGAGCGCCCTGAGACAGAGCAGTAGCCACCTTCTCTACTGTAACAAGTGCCAACTGGTGGGCACTATCGATGCTCTGGCGCAACACGTCAGTCTGTCGCTGTGCCTCAGCCTGAGCCCTCTACGCCTCCTTCATCTGCTGGAACAACGCGAACATCTGCGTTGTATCAGCCGGTGGTGGAGGTATAGAAAGAGGCTCTTGTGGGCTAGTGGAGGAACACCGCCAGGAGCTGCTGACACAGTAGGAGAAATCCCTGAGCTGCAGCTCCAGCAGCTGAAAGAGGAGGCTCTGAAGTAGCAGACCTCTCCGTCGCTGCAACGGTTCTAGTGCGTTGTGACCTGGTCTCCGGCATCCTGAAGACAGATCGACAAAAGAAATCAATTTGGCACAAGATAAGATATTATCAAGGAAGGACAATTGATTTCGAAGAAAATCGCAATGAATGATCGAATTAGTAATAAAAAGATTAGAAGTTTCCTAATTGCGATTGAGTAGCTCTTAATATAGCCTAATCCTATATCCTAATAGCAGGCTCGTAGCAGCGCTCCAAGTCGAGCACCACTAGGAAATCGTACTAATGTGACCTCGACCTGTATGGGCTACCACAAAAATGTGTCACGACCCGCACCCTATTTAGGTGTACGAGGACGTGGGTACGTCCAGCCAACGCCGCAGTGTCGGCGGTAGAACGCTATATAAGTTGTCTATAATACCTAACATCTATCAATATGAAGTATAAACATGTCATCTCCGTACGGAGGAATAATATGACTTGTAAAGATATATAACTCAATCACAAGTTCTAAGGGAAGATAAAGCACGATATTGGAAATGAAAATAAAGAAGATTAAACTGAATAAATAGTAAAGTCATCACGCACATGAGTTTAGATGTCTAAGACGAATAAGTACATGTCCTGAATAATTATAACAAAATCCAAACCCATATCAGAACAATCCGATACAAAAGAAACACTAGAACACTAAACTACTGAGCAAATTTCTCCTCAGACTCCTATGTGCATCCCTTGTATACCCCCTACTCATAGTAGGTAGGACAATAGTCTAAACCATCAAAAAAATATTATCCAGTCAGGATTGGAGCGAAGTACAACTCAAATAGCAGTTCCATTTAATTGACAAGCACTATAAAATATAAATAATAATGTAATACGTGATGAACAGTTTATAGAGATAATGTACAATAGAAGAGATAGGTGAATATAAAGTAATAGAGGTATGGGGAGAACATGTGAAATGTAAAAGCAGTTAGATATAATAAAGGAAAAACCTGTCATGCAAGGTATACAACAAACAAGTTCAGAATATCTATGTCTAATACCAGTGTTTTGAAATACCAAGTTGACTATGAATGGCTAGAGTGTAATATCCGGCAAACCATACACGTCCGTGTGTGGCCGCTATTATTCCAGTAAGACCATAGGGTAGAATAGTGTGTTCACATGTCTCCTAGGTATTTCCCAGCCCGACCTGTACACATGGATCCAGGTCTCAACACGTATCCCAATAATCCAGAATAGATACATTAGTCCAGTAATTCATTAGTCCAGTGATAATCATTAGGCATGAAACTACGTATCTCAAGTCAAGGAATCCATACAATACCAATCCATGTGTCCATCGTATCAGAATCAAGATAGAACACTAATATAAACATGCATCATAGAAATTATCAAGAAATAAAAACTATCAGAGAATGTACTCGTCTGTTGTCCTGAGCAATGAATGTGAATCGAGGCCCAAAGTGATGTCACCCAAACCTAGATATGAGATACACATATAAATTGATGTTCAAGTGTGTTTAACATGGATATCTAGTGTGATATATGCAGTCTAAGTCAATTATAGGTCAAATAGTCAAACTAGGTCAATCTAGCCATTCTAAGTTGTATGAGTCCAATACCCAAGCTATTGGGTATATACCTTACTTATCTAGGCTATACTAGTTATTACCTTATGATAGAATACCTTAGCCTCTATACTCAAACCCCTACGCAATTTCCTATACTCTATGATACAATACCTAGCCTATTATCCTAATCTAATCCATATGTCAATATTACCTTATCCTATATCACCTTCTATCCCACAATACCAATACATATGGGCCTAATCTAGTTTATATAAATACTCATGAACCTTAACCTATTACACTATGCCCATATTCTATACACACATATACCAATATCCATATACTTATATGTACATCAAAATCCCCATATACCATGATACCTATAGCATATATTTACATTATGTAATTTAGGTTACACATCACCTACCTTCCTGTGCACTTGTAAGGTGCACTTACATACCTCTATATGTGAGGTCACACACAAAAAGATACATACTCCTATACCCATGTATATAGGTGTCCCCCCATACTCATTCATATTCATACATATGTACACGTAAATATTTACATAGGTAGTTATGCACAATAGGTTTATCTATCCAATGACTCGACAAGAACACATCTCTTAAGTCTCACTGACTCTACTGTCCTGCATTTCTTCTCATCTCCTCATATATTTACCGATCCCTTCACCCCTCACATACACCCTATAATCATCAGTTAATAGATAACATAGGCCCCCCTCAAAAACTGATACAAATCAGTCCAACCTCTCTGACTGATGCCTTTCCTACAACTGATACCTATATGCTATGGCTCATGAGACTGATACAAGTCCAAATATAAGACTGAAATACTAAAAAGTATATGACTGATACCTTACCCGACCTTCACTTAAACCCTCCTCACCATCACACTGTTCGATAGTGCCAAACCACCAAGTACTTGCCATTGGCCCATATACCCTGCCTGTACAAGGCCAATAACAGGCCTACCTCTCATCTATTCCTTACTTACCACTCACTTGTTACCTACATTCACCACTCTAATCTACTTTCTGGTCTGACACATGAGGTAGGACACTAGCTCACTTCACTGATACATTAACTAATACTCCACAATCACAGGAAGGCACTCAACACACTCTCTAACCTGACTCGCATAAACTCTCACTGATACTCTAACTGTCACACTATGACACTACAACTCCTAGCTGATTTCACTCACTCTCCTACATTCCCAATCTGTTTGCTGAACCCAAGATACTCTAATTCTTATATTGGATACTCACTAAACTAACTTGATACTTGTCCCCTTCATTCGACACTCTATTGCCCAAAGCAAAGCGGCCATGCCCTGTCGCCAAAACCAAGCTCAACCTAATGTACAGGCAGCACATACTGCTAGGCCAGGTCTTGTTGCCACTTTATGGCTCGACAGAGGTAAACACCTTGCTATCTGCTCCTGCAGTGGCCAAATTGGCCCCCAAACTGTAGCCTAATTATAGGCCATGGCAATGCATTGGACATTCAAGGCCAATGCCCCCATATCCCTGCTGCTAAGGCAGCAATGCAGCCAAGTGCTCACTACTACTACACTGATTCACTGATACAAGGATACTAAGCCTCCACTGGTTCACTCTAACTAAACCCCACATCAGTTCTAAATTGAACTAACACTCACGTTACAGTTCACCGACTAAACACCCTACTCTAACTGATACTCTATTCTAACTCTAACCTCTGATATATACTGATACCTCACTCTCACTCTCAAAATGCAGTCCCAAATACACACCTGCATATATACATTCACCTATCCTAATTTCGATATACCCCATCCTCACTTCACTAACAACCACTAGGAAAATCTCCTTACCTGCACCTTGATGTGGCCATAATGCACCTTCTCACTTAGGATACTGGTGACACCCTCTAAGACTAACACCACTTACCCAGAGTCCTAACTGATACTCCCTTAAAACCGCATTGGCACACTAACATTCTCTCTCTCTATATATATATATATATTTTTTTTTTCTTCTATATATATATATATATATATATATATATATATATATATACATTGCCATGACCTCACTTGGATATCCTATTTCCTTGAGGCACTTGCCTACATCCCTACTCACACATGGCCAAAAACCCAATCCTTCCTCACTCTCTAACACATAGGTTTACTCACTGGTTCTACTCCTAAAACTGAAACATATCCCCTTCATGCTTGTACAATAAAGGCCACACAAGGCCCCTACCTAGGTGTTTGCAAAAACAGAAAGTTTTATTACAAACTTTAAAAGAATCGTACAAGAGCACAATGAATTCTGGGAAAGTACAACTGTAGGAGTCCGATCTGAGTGACGACCGCTTTGTCCCTTTGACAAGGCGATTGCGGTAGAAAGCAAGCTTATCATCGTGCCTCAGAGCTTCTGTTGACGAGGAATCTTCTGTATGGCTCGGCCGTGTAGAAGTATTGACAGAACTTCAGCTTTGATTGACGATAGAAAACCCACTCTTTTGAATAGTTGATTGTAGATGAGAATGCTTGGATTCTGGAAATGAGATGAATGCTCTACCTATATCCCTCCTCTTTGTGTGTACGTTAGGAGAACGTGACTGTTTATAGAGCCAAAAAATAACTAACATGTAGTTATTCAAGACAGGCATCCCTATATGGAAATGCGCCTAAGCCGCTGTGCACCATTTTTCAAAAGGGGTGCCTATTACTTTTCTGAGTGTCATTGACATGTGGCAACCCATGCTGAATAGGCGCATGATCATGGCCAAGTGATGTGCATGTTCTTCGAAAAACTCAGAGTAGTGCACCACGTTCAATATAGATGACAGCTTATCACGCCACGTAGATTTATGTGCTCCATTCCAGTATGGCACTTCATCATTTAGGGCGCATTTAAAAAAACTGGGTACATTCTTGGAAGGGGCCTATCTCAATCAGGGGCGCGTAATATGTACCGTTAGAATTCATGATGGCATAATTTGATAAATTCTTGCCACGTGGCCATTCACTCTGAGGTGCCTAAGAGAATAGGCGCCTAAATAGAAAGATAGATGGGCGCCTTTAAGACAGAAATATTTGGGCGCCTACAAAACCCCCTTCAAAGTTTTCAAGCTTTGGACAACTTCAAATTTGAAATACTTTGAACAAGAAGTGGTTGGCGTGAGCAATATCGTAACCGACCCACTATCAGGCGCAGATCGCATGATGTTACGTCTATGCCTTGGCTATAAAT
>JANAVB010003177.1:0-17500 GCA_029216955.1 Iris pallida
AAATTGAAGCAAAATATAAGTCATTCAAATAGCTCTTTATTGATATTGAAACAAAGATTGCAATGTGGCACGAGGCCATGATTACAATCGCTCAAGCTCACTCTTCTCTATTTACAAGTCCCTCAGCTCTCTCTCATCTCTTAATACGGTTGACGAGCCAGCGGATGCTTCAGATAGGCGATGTCCATACATTATGTTCGTATAAGTCCAGACTCCATGCGGCCGCACGTCTCAAAACGCCAAGGAACTCCGTACCTTGACGCATCCAAGCGAGCTCTGCGCCAACGAGCTTCTACCTGTTCCTGCACATGAAACTGTGTGGGTGTCAGTACTCAACTGTACTGGTAGAGTGAGCTCCTCGTCCACCCATACAAAATCAACACATTCATTTACTTTGTGTGGTAAAATTTCTTTGATTGTCTTTCTATTCTTGCCTTATGATCGATTTTAGGACATAGACGCCTGTCCTATTTGTGTCTCTAGACCATCATCGTGCTACCGCACCGATAATTTTCTTATCCTTGCTTCTAGACCGTTCTCGTGCTGCAACATCGACGTACCAACTCATTCTTGCCTTATGGCCCATACTTTGGGACGCAACAACATGATTCTTGTCATCGACTTGGTTTGTGCTTCAATATTGAGGCCGTGCCTCGCAACTTAGCACAACTTTACCAAACTTGCCTTACAGCCTTTCTTGACTTAACTCGAAACGACTCAAGTCTGACTTATGCAACTCTATGCCAACGACTTAATACTCGACGCAACATTTCGTGCTGAAGCACGTGTCTTTACTATAGCCAAATCTTAGGCTTCTTAAGACTTGTATTGCAACCGTGCGTACGGTTTTTATCCCATTCGTGTCGTGCTTGCACTTTCTTTCATTCGACCGATACCGTGCATGCGGATTGCCGCTCAGCACGCCAACTTATCTATATGAAGGTCACTGGCAATTCAAGCCATCTTGGACATGTAGGTGGTGCAACGAGACCCTTGCAGCTAAGGGTAGCTAGCCCTGCTCAAGTCCTCGAATCACCGGCGGCGTGTTCTTGCCTAACTACCTTGCTTCCCTCCTAGGCCAATACAGTCCTGTGGCCCCAGGCTACCGAATCGAGGGTGCAAAACCTTATCGACAAGTTGTCCATGACCACGCACCTACGAGAACTTCTAGACTCAACGTAAATGCATGGCCTAACTGTCAAACTTTTCTTTGGCTTTTTCTTTTCCATACTTCTTTTGCATAGCCCAAACCAGGGTTGCCTTGACGATTGACCTACAGTCCTGACATCTTTCCTCGGCGACTGGCCTACAGTCGACATATTCTTCTCGGCGACTGACCTATAGTCCAAGATGAATGGCTAATTTATAACCTTCAAGCATAACTTGAACCATTGAATTAAAAAGCGCGCCTAAGCGCAAGGCGTAGCGATGCGCAGGGACAGCGCCTAGGAACAAGCCAGACGCCACCTTAAAAAAGCGCGCGCTTAGTGTGGAAAGGCGCAGGCTCCAGCGCGCCTAGACGTAAAGTTACTTTAATATATATATATATATATATATATATATATATATATATATTCCAACCTTCTATATACATGTTATATAGTTTATGGGCTTTATTGGAAAGTATAGAAATTATTGTCATTAATATTATTGTGGGTTTTAGATTGTTTTCTAAATTAGAATGTACTTCTATATTTAAAGGCTTATATATATATGTGGTTTGTATATTATATGTATATAGTTTGGGTTATTTATATCTAATGGGCTTTTATATATATATATATATATATATATATATAATATTTATATATATATATATATATATATATATATATATATATATATAAAGAATAATTTTGTGCCTATAATTAGTGATATTTTCAAGGAATTTGGACTTCTATGTAGCTAAGTTTTTAAATGTAGATATTTTTTACATAAAGAAAAAAGTGCGCTAGCTTTCAAAAGGTGCGCCTTGAGCCTTGAGCCTTGCGCCTAGCGCGTCAGGCGCCAGGAACCTTTGCGCCTTTCGCCAAACTATGACTTGAACATAACGTGTTCTATATGTGCCATAGACCGTGGCTAACTCTTCATCGAACCAACCGTGGCTCGTGCCTTAAACCAACTTGTGTTCTATGCGACACTACTACCAAAGTCATACTTTATATGACGAGCCTTGAGATCGTGGGACTAAGTGACTTGACAACCGCAGATAACATAGGATGTGCTTGCTATGACTTCGATAGCCCAGCATAACTTTGCCTAACTTAATCGTGCAACAACTTAACGAGCAAAGGTTATGCCAAGCCTCGCATTGTGGGAACGTGTCGTGCACACGTTCGACTTGAACACCAAGTTCTTTGGGTGCCTAGACTTACGCCACAAGCCGTGCGATACAACTTAACCCGTGGGACAAGCAATGGCTATGCCAAGCCTTGGACGAAGGGACCGTGGATGCTTTATTAAGCATTTATGCGTGCGACATCTATCACTTAAGCTAGTTATCTTTGTGGAAGCATCGACCAACTTTCCTTCTCCCAAGCCACGGGACAAAGGACCGAGTGTCATTTTGAAAGCACGTCGTGCATACTTCTAAGCCGACCGTGGGACCTTTTTCCATGTTCTAATTCAGTCTGACACAACTTGGGATTATTCCTTTAGCTATGTGGATTCGTCTCTTTTATTATCAAGCCTACTTGTGCAGTTGAAAACTTTCGATTTATTAGTGTGAAGGCCAAGCTGAGGCAAGTTCACCGAAGCCACCCACCTGAGCGAGGAGTCGCCTCGACCGAGCGGGTCTTCGAGCAGCCGTTGCATGACTAAGTCCGAACGCCGTTGGCATTTCGATTCCTCTGATTGAGCTGAGCGGGACGGGGCATTACATTATACACCACTCAGAAAAAGTTTCGTCCTCGAAACTAACTGAGTACACTTATTGACTTATAACTTGATTCAACATCCAATGATTCTCGTACATATTTCTTTTATGCGTTTCTTCAATCCGAGCCACGCTCGTGCTTTGGTTATCTTTCGACACGAACAACTATATCTCGACTTGGGTAAGTTACACTCCTCGCGCACACGGATAATCTCAGTTCTAGGCAAACCGCTCGATCAACCAACATTCAAGTTTGTCTCAAATGTAATGATTGCACTACCATCAATATTTCTTTGAAACACGATTTCAAAATCCTCGATACTTTGTCGTTCCCTAATCTTACTTGAATTCAACGTATCACTTAGTGGAATCATGCACATATTCCAGGCGTCCCCAAAATACGTGCATTTCAGGCAAGCCTCGTGATAGAGAATCCGTCATCACCACTCGAGTTGGATCGTGCACATATTCAAGCGTCCCTGAAATATATGCATTTCCGCCAAAACTCGTGAGTGGTGTCTCCACAATTTCTATCTCTCCGCACCGGGACGTCTGCGTAATCGCTAGGCCATCTCTGTTGGCCCATTCCATGGTAACACCTGATTTTGATAATCGACATAAACTTCAATACACAATATACGAACTGCTGCTAATCATTTCAGGTCTTGTGAAATCAATATCAACAAGCGTACTACTGCATCAGCAAGCACGTAAATCATCATTCTGAAGCTTACTTTCATTGGAATCTAGTCCGAGACATTTTACAATTTATTATGTATTTTATCTTTATTGAGTCTAGGATATAAATTGTAAGATCGACTGGATAATACTGGCTTAGGTTAATCATAGTCCACTTTTCTATACAGCCTACCTATCCATATTCTGCCTACCAAAAAGTTCAAATCCATTCTGCAACAATATTTTACAAATGTTTAACATTTTTTACCTAGACAGAACTCAAGCCGAGTTCGGTCCGAACTCTGACCGAGTTTGGTCAGTTTAAATTTAAATATTTGTTGCCTCCAAATCTGTATGCAACGTTCATCTGCGAAATCTTTGCATCAGAACTCTGCCAGAACTCTGCCCGAGTTCGGTCCTAGAAAACACCTATAAATAGAAGAGAATTTCTCATTCCAAATCACTCAATCAATTTCATCTTCTCTTCTCTCTTCAATAAGTATTTTCATCCGATCAAAAGTTTTCATATCACACCTACACTCCTCTTAGCCAAAAGCCAGTAATATCTATTTCGATCTAGAGTCTTTTGGTTCTCAAGAGTTGTAAAGAGGTTGTTCAAAGTACAGAAACTATCTCTGTTATGGAGCCGGTCGTGCGCTCGTCACCAAGCACGGTGTTGTGAAGTTGGTCGTGCACTTGTCACCAAGCACGGTGTTGTAAGAGACTGCAAGCTCTCAATTAGCTTGTGCCTTAGTGGATTAACATCGAGCAAGCGTACTCGAGACTGGATTAGTCCTCTCAGAGGGATACCAGTATACATCGCTGTGTCACTGAGTTTGATCTCTCTATCTCTTGCTATATTTATTTACCGTCTCTTATTCACTGCCAAAGTTATCTATTTATAATTTTTAAATTGGTGATTATTTTCCGCTGCACTCGCACTCACTGAGTCCCCCTCTAGAGGTGCTCAACGGTCCTACAATCTCTCTAGGCTAAAGTCATCCGTCAATATTGGAATCATAGTTCTCTAACAATAATATCAACACTGACCCCAATCCTAAGGTCAAACCAAGTTGATAATACGGGTTTTCTACCCAAGCTCGCATCACTTCGATTTCTAAACTTCGAGCATAGATTCCTCCTATTCGTACTTGCAATACTTAGTCCAAGGGGTTCGAGTCATTCAGCAAAGCCATCCTATCGTAAGTTCACTCAACCAATTCTTTGCATATCATTATCGCACATCCAAACTAGCAATTTCGCGTAGACTATCTGTTTCAACATGTTCGATATAATCCACCTATCCATCATATTCCGGTCAAGTATGTTACGACATGATTTGTTACTAAAGCATAATTTTCATTCTATATTTCCTAAGTCGTTTATCGCAATTCACGTAATCGTTCACAAGGTCGCCTAGCTCAACAATTGATGGAACTGGGGATTCCAGGACCCTTCCTTTGGTGTGCGTATTGATCGATAGAAAGTTAAACAGATCTAATACGTGTTCTAACCCTTCATAGGCGGAAACTAGGGTTCACGAATTATACCTGCGGCGGAAAGGAGACAAGTAATTCCTGGCAATCTCGAGCGGACGACCCCAATATTTTCTGTACGTATTCCTTCCTCGAGTTGGACGTCGTGTGGGCGACGATCTCCCAACATTTTCTTCTCCTTAGCAGCCCTCTCTTTCTCTCCTTACGTGAATCACGAATTTAGAGAAAGTTTCAGATTTTCTGATCAGTAATCTAGCGGCCAGAGAATAGAGGATATATATAGGCTACGGCAGGGACCATGAGGAGAAATTAGGGTTAGGCCTCCTAACGGATCTGGATATCCCGTGTTCAGCCCGAACACACAATCCAGGCCCATTAACAATAGCTCGGTCCACTAATGAGCTATTGTTGCACTATCTTCCTAATCCCAAATTATGTTTGTGGGCTCCTTTTTATTATATGCTCGTTTGGCTCCCCATGTTAAGATATCGTATGTCCGTCGATCAAATTAAGTTACTGACAACTATATTGATTCGACATCTTTTATCCTTAAGTAGTACCGCTCAACTTTATTTGTCATGTCGGATATAATCCACCTGCAGGGTTTACATGACAATCCTTATGAGCTCCTTAAGGGGACATCATCAACCCGATGTATCGGGACATGGATTCCATTTATAATCAACAGCCCATCATACATACAATGTTATTACCCAATTCATAGAGGTTGTTGATCCATAATGAATCTCACTCTTTATGAGTCAAAGTAATGCACACTGCATATACATGTCCGTTATTATATCCAGATTAAGAGCACAAGCATCCATAATAACAGAGGTGTTTGTTCTCTTATGTAGTCAGTACAAAGAGAACAACCTCAAGTGGTCCTGTTCAATACACACAAAGTGTACTAGTGTAAACCTATAGTCAAGATAGACTAATACCATATTACAACATTTCCAATAGATTGTCCAAGTCCATCTAGGTTGTGAACTATTTATATACTCCATAGGGCTGATAATATGATCTTCTGTGTGACACCACACACCATATTATCTACAATATAGAATATCAGACATTTGCATTAACACTTGCAACAAATACAATATGCAAACATTTGTCCATATGATTCTCATTCAAAATTTAAGGAAATAAGGTTACTACAAAAGTGATGCTTTTAGTATATAACCCTAACAACAATATGTCACGCCCTAATCTCACGCAAGTCCGATCATCCATGCGGGACATGAAATCACCATGCATTCTCCCATGATAATCGTTCTTATCGGAGCGCAACTCTTGCTTTGAGTCTAGACAAATTCATTCACGGTACGCAGATTGGACTACTCAATCCTGAAGTTTACTCAATCGTCAATCAGAAGTCCGACCAATCCTCGAATTCACCTTCGCATCAAACCACAAGTCGAAGCAATCCAAATTCCCATACCCTGTCTTTCGAGTTCGATCATTCCCGCGACATGAATCACCATGTCAGCGCTCACGCGGAACGATCATCCAAATCCGACGTGACGCATGTGCGAGGCTAGAGTTGCGCTCGCGCAAGACAAGATCGTCGATGTTGTTGTTATCATCGAAGAAATCAAGACACGATCATTTTCATCCAAGCATTCATTTCAATCAAAATCCCAAGCATAGCATCCATCGAAACAATAACATTTTACACGATCATCATTCCTCGAATCAGAGTACCCCCGAGTTATCGCATATCGATCTTTGATCGGCCTCAATACCATCGATGATATACGTAACCTGACGATCTTTATTTGCAACGAATTCCGAGTCGTGCAACCGATGCTATCGTCCGAACTGGATAATCTCCTCGACATTCAAGCTCAAGTTCGATTTTATTATCCCCCGAACTAGTTACATGATCAATTCGTTCAACCAAAAATCATGTATGTTCATCCGTCTATCTTAAGTCATCGAGCAATTTTCTCAAACTCATCGATCTATGCTAACTCAAATCATCGAGCAATATCTATTCAAATCCTTAGAGTCACTCTCAAATATTCGAATCATTTTCGTGCACGCTATCATCCAATTGTGCTAACTTTTCGTATACAATTCATATCGATTTTCTCGATCGAGTCATCCGTTCGTACACCTTAACTTTTCATCGATTCAATTTTTCCTACTCAATCATTCTCACATTTCATATTTGCACAATCCCAATCTCGTGCGTGTTGTTTCTAATTCGTTCAAATCAATTTCATGCTAGTTATCAAGTCATGACTAACTTTGAAATACTCTTTCTAAGGCTTTGCGTACTCGTCGCTTGCTGATAGACTCGTTGGCACCCCGTATCCTCAATCGATCGACATCTCCGAGGCTATCCCATACACCACTCAGGGATGAAGTCATTCAACAAATCCTCAAAACAAATTTTGAATCATCATTCTTTTACTTTAAATTTTCATTCAACCATTCCTCACGCTCAACAATATCGCATTGACGATTAACATCGTCCGATGGCATCCCTATCGATAGTCATCCCGTATTCTATAAGTCAAGTCAATTTTGATCCCGTTTCGAGACGATTCGTATCCCGCACATAACTTTTCTAAGGTCGACTCAATTCTGATGTATATGTCCAGTCCGACTTAGCCAACCGTTCTTATTTAAAGTTAACTTTGTTCAACAAATTTTCTTTCGTGATACTTCTCAAAATATATAGACTTATTGTATGGACATCCCGTAGGACATTTGTGAGAGAGCGCACCAACGATATCGATTGCGAAAGATCGTCGAAGTTAAAGAATTCAATCGAAAGTCCAGGGACGTAAAGCCGTGCTCTGGTACCATTATGTCACGTCCCGGTCCTGTAGGACCGATCGTCCTCGCTAAGGCGTGAAGCCGCGTGAGCCTAGATTGTGCTCACGCAAGGCAAGTTCCATAACGGCCGATTACAGGCTAAGCGACGGGGGTCGTCGCACAGAAGTCCCAAGCAGAAACGTTGAATAACACCAGCGGAAATTTGAAGCAAAATACAAGTCATTTAAATAGCTCTTTATTGATATTGAAACAAAGATTACAATATGGTACGAGGCCATGATTACAATCGTTCAAGCTCACTTTTCTCTCTGTTTACAAGTCACCCAGCTCTCTCTCATCTCTCAATACAGTTGACGAGCCAGCGGATGCTTCAGATAGGCGATGTCCATACATTATGTCCCGTATAAGTCCAGATTCCATGCGGCCGCACGCCTCGAAACACCAAGGAACTCCGTGCCTCGACGCATCCAAGCGAGCTCCGCGCCAGTGAGCTTCTACCTATGCCTGCACATGAAAACTGTGTGGGTATCAGTACTCAACTGTATTGGTGGAGTGAGCTCCTCACCCACCCATACAAAACCAACACGTTCATTTACTTTGGGCGATAAAATCTCTTTGATTGTCTTTCTATTCTTGCCTTAGGATCAATTTTAGGACATAGACGCCTGGCCTATTTATGTCTCTAGACCATCATCGTGCTACCGACATGTAGGTGGTGTAGAGACCCTTGCAGCTAAGGGTAGCTAGCCCTGCTCAAGTCCTCGAATAATCGGCGGCGTGTTCTTGCCTAACTACCTTGCTTCCCTCCTAGGCCGATACGGTCATGTGGTCCCAGGCTACCGAATCGAGGGCGCGAAACCTTGTCGACAAGTTGTCCATGACCATGCACCTACGAGAACTTCTAGACTCAACGTAAATGCAAGGCCTAACCGTCACAACTTACTTTCCTTTGGCTTACTTCTTTTCTTTTCCGTACTTCTTTTGCAGAGTCCAAACCAGGGTTACCTCGACGACTGACCTACAGTCCTGACATCTTTCCTCGGCGACTGGCTTACAGTCCCGACATATTTCTTCTCGGCGACTGACCTACAGTCCCTACATGGTTTCAGTGTTTCCATACTCTTATTGACTCAACTCATGAATGGCTAATTTATAGCCTTCAAGCGTAACTTGAACATAACGTGTTCTATATGTGCCATAGACCGTGGCTAACTCTTCATCGAATCAACCGTGGCTCGTGCCTTAAACCAACTTGTGTTCTATGCGACACTATCGCCAAAGTCATACTTTATATGACGAGCCTTGAGATCGTGGGACTAAGTGACTTGACAACCGCAGATAACATGGGATAGTGCTTGGTATGACTTCGATAGCCCAACATAACTTTGTCTAACTTAATCGTGCAACAACTTGACGAGCAAAGGCTATGCCAACCCTCGCATCGTGGGAACGTGCCGTGCACGCGTTCGACTTGAACAACCAAGTTCTTTGGGTGCCTAGACTTACGCCAAAAATCGTGCGATACAACTTAACCCGTGGGACAAGCAATGGCTATGCCAAGCCTTGGACGATGGGACCGTGCATGCTTTATTGAGCATTTTTGCGTGTGACGCCTATGACTTAGGCTAATTTCATTGCTTTGCGGCAGCATCGACCAACTTTTCTTCTACCAAGCTACGGGACGAAGGACCGAGTGTCATTTTGAAAGCACGTCGTGCATACTTCTAAGCCGACCGTGGGACCTTTTTTCATGTTCTAACTCAGTCTGACCCAACTTGGGATTATTCTCTTAGCTATGTGGATTCGTCTATTTTATTATCAAGCCTACTTGTGCAGTTGAAAACTTTCGATTTATTAGTGTGAAGGCCAAGCTGAGGCAAGTTCACCGAAGCCACCCACCTGAGCGAGGAGTCGCCTCGACCGAGCAGGTCTTCTTTCAGCCGTTGCATGGCTAAGTCCGAACGTCGTTGGCGTTTCGATTCCTCCGATTGAGCTGAGCGGGACGGGGCATTACATCACTAGCTCAATGCAACCCCCAAAGGACAGGCCCGCTGCCTGCTATCCTTCTACCCTCCTCTGAGCATACTCTACCAGGCCCTGACAGTCTAGTTCCCTCGCATAGTTAACTGTCAGAGGCACCCCCAGGTATTTGACTGGCCGCTCCCCTTTTTCAACTCCTAGGATTGTTGCTCTTTCCTCCTTCAGCGTGCAAAGAGAGCTGAAAAAGACTCGGCTCTTTTTTCGGTTCAGTTGAAGTCCAGAAAGCTTGCCGAACACACCCATAGTCCAGATAGCGTGGTCATTCCACCCATAGTCGGCCGAAGGAAAACCAGGAGATTATCCGCATATATGAGGTGAGAAACATGTGGCGTGATTTGCTTGTACAACGACACAACCTGTCCACTATGCACCGCCAAATCCATTAGGCAAGAGAAGTACTCTATGACAAGAGTGAACAGATAAGGAGACAGGGGGTCCCCTTGCCTCCCCCCTATGTTGCTGCGGAAGAATCCATATGGGATGTCCTGTATGAGAACTGAGAAAGTAGGGGTCGAGATGCACTCCCTAATCCTCGATACCCATATCTCGTCAAACCCCATAGAAACCATCAAGTGACACTGGAAGTCCCTGTTAACCATGTCATAAGCTTTCCTCTGGTCCAGCTTCACACACGTCTTCTCACCCCCCGGTTTGTTGAACTTTCGCACCATCTCATGAGCGAGCAGGCTGTGCTCGATCGATCTGCCCTTGATGAAAGCCGCCTGGTTTCGGGGAGACCAGGTCTTGCATAATCCCCTCCATGCGCCGACACATAAGGTGAGTAATTATCTTATAAAGATAATTGCAGCACACAATAGGACGGAAGTCAGCCAGCGAAGTCGCCCCTTCTTTCTTTGGCAACAGGGTCAAGAACGTGTGGTTGAGTTCCTTCAGCAATTTCCCTCCGTGAAGAATTCCTGTACTGCTTCAAGAACTGGAATCTTCAGGGAATCCCAGTGGCGTTTGTAGAACCCACTGCTAAACCCATCCGGCCCTGGGGCCTTGTTAGGGTCCGCCTTCATGACAATAGCCTCCACCTCCTCCAGCATGACCGGTGCAAGTAATTGGTTGCTATATGGCATCACCAGCTTCTTTGTGATGATATCCGGAAAAACAGACAGATAGTCAGATTGGAAATATAACTCTGAATAGTACCTGATAGCCTTCTCCTGGATCGCAGTTGGGTCGCCAACCAGCTTGCCCTCTCCATCAAGTAGTCGAGAGACACTATTTCTGTGTTGTCTGGTGCGAATCACATCATAGAAGAACTTGGAGCAACGGTCCCTCTCCTTAAGCCAACGTTGTGCTGCGCTAATTTTCTTCTGGAGACGGAGAATGTTGACTTCTCCTATCAATTCCTTTTCCCGTGCCGCTAAGAGCCCATTCAGAATATCAGATTGCATAGAGTCCTGAGTAGCCCTGAATTCAGCCTCCTTGTCCTCCAGAGATGGTCGGGGCATGTTCTTCACCCAGCTTCGGATAACCCTCTTAGTACCCTTAAGGATGTGCACCATACGGAACTGAGTCGTTCCCTCCTACTGATAGTGAAGCCCCTCGTCCACGGCCTCCATGTAACCCTCGAACAAATACCAGCTGTTGTTGTAGCGGAAAGGGCGCGATTTCCAAGTGGGTCGCTCCGTGAAGCCTACCCTGATCGGGGAGTGATCACTAGTCCCAGCAGCAAGACCCTCTGCCATTGAATTCGGGAAGCAACAGAACCACTCACTATTACCCAGGGCCCTGTCAAGCTGGCATGCAACTCTGTGCCAGGTCCAGATGTGCCCTGCTCTCTCCAGCTCCCTCGGGCCAGACTGCAGGAGACACCGTTGAAAGTCATAAAGGATCTGATCGGGTACAGGACGACCTCCCACCGTCTCGTGCCCGTAGAGTAGAGCATTGAAATCACCCAAAAGAAGCAAGGGGAGGTCACACTGTCCGCCAAAAGGCCCACCTGGGAGATATCCCTCCATAGGCCCTCCCTGCACCGTCTATCGTTGTGACCATATACCGCGCCAACCATGAATAGGAATCCTCCCCTGTTTCTGAAAGAGATCGCAATAAGCTGCTCCGACATCAGGGTCAAATCACAATCCCAGTTATTGCTATTCCATCTGACCCAGATCCTAGCCATGTCGTATATCGCCAGGTTGTGGAGTTAGACCCAATAGGGGGAGTCCGTCGGGCTAGCGTCGTCTCTCCTTTAATCTTAGTCTCCAGCAACACAGAGATGTCACACTTCTCTCTGCGTAAGATCTCACAAATCTCTCTCCATCTCCCTAAAGAGCATGCACCTCTGACATTCCAGACGATTACCACCATTAATTATTAAGAGGGTGGGCCCCCTGAAACCCTTCTGGACCAGTATCCGGGGATGGTACCACGTCCGTCGCCGCCATGTCCTCCTCAAAGCCAGGAGTAGTATGCTGGTTCGCTGTTTGGGTGAGCATCAAGGCCCAAGCCGGGTTGTCCATACAAAGCGACTCGCTGTAGCCAGGCATATGGCCTTCCTCTCGTGGGTGCCCGTCGCGTAGTGGGCCAGCACGTCTCTTCCTGCTATGGACTCTCTTCTCGGACCCACTACCTTCTCCCTGTTGCTCTCGTCCCGACGCCGTCATGCCTCTGGGGACCATACTCCTCTTGGCGGTAAAAGTAACCATAACCCCATTGGGATGCTCCGACTGCGGAGAAATAGTCAGACCCGGTCCACTGGCATCCTCCATCTGCCGGTCCCCCTCCTGCAAGGCACCCTCTACCCTCTCTTCCACTCTAGAAGTCTCTGCCATCCAAGATGTTCCAGGGTCCACAGCTGACTCCGGGGGGATCCCAGTCTTCTGTCCTCCATTTTGGCATATAATGGAGAGGTGCCCGAAACATGTGCAGTGGGAACAGTCAGGCGGTACCTATTCATACTCAACTTTCTAAGTGAGAACCTCACCAGACGGAACCTCATACTCCAGCATGCTCGGGAGCTCTCCACTGGCCCTGATCTCCACGAACATCCGAACATACATCAGCCTCGACCGAAAGGCTGTAGCATCATCAGCCTTAATCGGTTTGCCCACCAAGTTGGCAAGCCTCATAAACAGGGATGCTCCAATATCTGACTAGAAACTCCGAAAAGCGGATCCAAACATGGATAGCATTGAAGATTTTATAACCCGACCTGACATGAATATCTGACTGGGAACTCCGGGAAGCGGATCCAAACATGGATAGCATTGAAGATTTTATAACCCGACCAAACATGGATAGCCTCATAAGCAGGGGGATGCTCCAATATATGTATTATATGTTATGATATATGAATATTCATGTCTGAGTATAATGTAGCATCATCAGCCTTAATCGGTTTGCCCACCAAGCTGGCAAACCTCATAAGCAGGAGGATGCTCCAATATCTGACTGGGAACTTCGGGAAGCGGATCCAAACATGGATAGCATTGAAGACATCCTTCTCATATCGCAATTCCGTGGTCCACTCTTTCAGAATAATCAGTCTTCCATCAAACGTCCAAGACCCTCCTTGGGTAATCTTGACGACATCTTCCGCCAGTCCAAACTTCACATAGTAGAAGCCATTTTTCCTCGCAAAAATCTACATGCTTCCTTTTGGCTGCCAAACACGTGCTACATATGTCCAGATCTGTCCATAGAAGGGCTTGTTCCCCAGCACATATAAGACTAACGTATTTTTCCAGAAAGCTGTCACCTCCGCAATCTCATCCGCAGGGAAAGAGGCTCGAAAGCTACTCCTTACTTTCTTTGGCTGCACATACTCCATTGTCGAAGGACATTTTGGTCCAACCGGCTTGCAAATGTCTGTCCAAGACTTCCCCACAGGGCGAGTATACGTCCCCAGGGGCCATAAGGCCCCCCGTGCCAGAAGCACTCCCTTTTCCTTTCTCCGCCGCCGTTGCCTTGGATCGCTACCCCTGCGTCCTACCACCAGCACCATTCCCCGAGCGTGGGGGGCCGTCTCCGCCAGGAGATTTCTTCCTCATCCCTGATCCGGCTCCCGTCCTCCTGTCGGGGGTGTAACGCGCCTTTGGTAGCATCTGTCCTCTGCTCGTATCTTGACGTGGACCGCCATCCTTGCCCACACTCCTAACACCGCGACGCCTCGTAACCGTCGTCCATCCGCCGTTCTCCATCTGACCACCCTGAGATCCAGGCATAGGTCCAGGTTGGAAAGCCGGCGATCCCGACAGATCTGGGACCCATCGATCGGTTCCAATGCCCGTCGTCGCCGTCGAGCCCTTGGAGCGTTAACGTGCGGGGGGAACCACCGCTCCGCTCGCCGTCGAACCGCCCACGGCAGCGCCGCCGACCCTGGCTGGCCTGTTCCCAGCCAATCCGCCGCTAGCTGCGCCGCCACCGCCATCTCCTCCGCCCGCCCCGGATCTGGGCTGCCCGTCGCCTCCGCCAGGGCCGCCTTCGCCTCCGCCAGCGATGGCATCCCTCCCATTCAACCCTCTTCCACCGCCCGCGCCGCCGCCATCAACGCACGCGCCGCCAACATCCTCGCCACCCTTGGCCGGCCTGCCCCTAGTCGGGCCGCTGCTGGCCACGCCGGCACCCGGGAGGGACCCCATGGGGTTCGCCTTGTCGCCCCGATGCGCTCGCTCCTTTCATATTATATATATATATATATATATATATATATATATATATAAAAGAGATGGGCGACTCGGGAGACTCGGCGAGTGCGAACCCTAGGGGGTCCCAACTTTGGGACCCCGGCGCTGCCGGGGGCGAGACCGGGGGAGGATCGGCCGGAGGTGGGCCGACGAAGGGGTGGGGGGCGGTTGCAGGTGGAGCAGGCGGCGCGGCGGCAGGCAGAGCGGGCGCCGGTGGTGAGAACCTGGGACGCGGGGCTGCATCTGGCGCAGGAGGCGCGGGTGGCGGTGGCACTGGCGGGAGCGGCGGTCCGGCCGGCGCAGGAGGTGGTCCGGCCAGAATTAGTGGGCCGGGCAGATCTGTTGTGGGGGGCTCGGCGACGGCGAGAAATTCCGCGGCCCCGATCGGTTCGACTGGATCTCGTATTTTCAACCTGGATCTGGGTCTCGTCTTCAAGACGGACAGATGGATGGAGGGGGGTGGACGACGGTTACACGTCGTCGAAACGGAAGGGCTGGTGATAAGGAAGGTAACGTTCAGACCCCCTTGCGGCCACGTTCCTCCTTTGATAGGAGGGCGGGGGAGGGGATGAGAGCGCAGAAACCGGCGAATGCGCCTGGGATCTCTCCCCGGGGGGCTGCTGGTGGTGGCGGGAGAACAGCTGGGTGGCGACCGAAACTGGCTGTGGCGGATAAAGGGAAGGGCAAGGTGGGGGACTTGGGAGGTCAGGGGCCTACGCCTTCTCCAACACCGGTCCCCCCACGGGCTCAGGAGACGTTCCCTCGCCCGGTGGACAAGTCGTGGGTGGACATATGTAAGCCAGGGGGGTCGAAAAGCCCCACAACCATGGAGTTCGTGCCTCCTAAGAAAGTGGGAAGTAGTTTCAGGGCCACGTTCCCTGCGGAGGAGATCGCTCAGGTGACGGCGTTCTGGGAGAATACATTGGTCCTATATGTGCTGGGGAACAAACCCTTTTATGGGCAGATACGGGCTTATGCGGTGAGGGTATGGCAGCCGAAGGGGAGCATGGAGTTCTTTGCAAGGGAGAACGGTTTCTTCTATGTGAAGTTCGGGCTAACAGAAGATGTTACCAGGATCCTCCAGGGTGGACTGTGGACGTTCGACGGGAGGCTTATTATCCTGAAAGAGTGGACTCCGGACCTGAAATGTGAGAAGGAATTCCTCAATGCTATTCCGGTCTGGATCCGCTTTTTGGAGTTTTCGGTGCGATATTGGAGTATTCCATTGCTCACGAGACTTGCTAGTCTGGTGGGCAGGCCGATTAAGGCAGATGATGCCACAGCTTTCCGCTCGAGGCTGATGTATGTGAGGATGTTCGTAGAGATCTGGGCTGGAGGGGAGCTGTCGAGCATAGTTGAGTACGAGGTCCATTCGGGTGAGGTTCTATCTCAGAGAGTGGAGTATGAATGGGTGCCCCCTACCTGTTCACTTTGTGCATGTTTTGGGCACCTGGATAGCTCCTGCCCGTCTGGAGGATTGCAGAGGGGGTCTGCCACGGCTACTACTGATACACCTGGATACTCTCGGGTGAGGGCGCCTACACCTGGGGACGACATAGAGGGAGAGCTTATGCGGGAGGGAGATCAACCGATGGAGGAGGCTTGGGGCCAGACTATCTCGCCTGTGACGGCTCCTTCTGGGGGCGCTATGGTCGTCTTCGCGGCGCAGAGGAGCATGGTCACCAGAGGCATGGTGACTTCAGAGATAGAGGGGCGTGGAGTTGGCAGATCGGCTAGTGAGCAAGTTTACAGCAGGAAGAGGCGGACGGGCCCTCTGCGGGATGGTCCCCCAAACGGGAGGGGGAGGGGAGGGGTCACTCCCCTGTAGGGGGGAAGAGCTTTGTGTTGACAACCCTGCCTGGGCCCTGTTGCTTACTCAGTTTCCCACCCAACATGCCCCAACTGTTGAGGTAGAGGAGGATATGACAGAGACGGATATGGTACCTCCCCCGGGTACCAGTTCCGGTGATGTACAGGGGGACCCCTCACTTAATAATTAATGACGATTATAGCCTGGAATGTGAGGGGTGCTTGCTCACTAGGAAGATGGAGGGAGATTTGTGGGGTTTTGCATAGGAAGAAATGTGATATATCTGTGCTGCTGGAATCCAAGATTAAAGGGGATAAGACTCTTGCACGTCGGACCCCAAATCATTGGGGCCAGCTTCACAACTTGGCTCTCTGCGACATGGCGCGTATCTGGGTCAGATGGAGCTCGAAGTGCTGGGATGGGGACTTGATCTTGATGTCGGCGCAACTGATTGCCATCGTTTTCACTAACAAAGGTGGCTTTCGGTTCTTACTAGGAGCGGTATACGGCCACAACGACAGGAGACGTCGGGAGGTCTTATGGCGTGACATTGCTAGAGTGGCGTCCGTTGCTAATTCCTCTCGCCTCCCGCTCCTCCTAATGGGTGACTTCAATGCTTTTCTGCACAGAGGGGAGAAGATGGGTGGCAGACCGGTTCCAGATCCGATATTACAGGATTTTCATAGTTGCCTTCTCCAGTCGGGTCTTCAGAGCCTATCTCGCTCGGGGTATATCTGGACTTGGCACAACAAAGCAGCCAGGAACAGGGTGGCTTGTCAGTTGGATAGGGCCCTGGGCAACGGGGAGTGGTTCCGCTGCTTCCCTCACTCTCTGGCTGTGGGGTTGGCCGCTGGGACGAGTGACCATTCCCCTATCAGGGTAGGATTCACTTCCAGTCCCTCAGTGCGGTCACGCCCCTTCCGGCACAACAATAGCTGGTTTCTCTTTGAGGGCTACTCAGAGGCGGTCTTAGAGGGTGTGGCACATCAGGTTGAGGGGACCGCTCAGTATCAGATGGTTCACCGGCTCTAGTACACTAAGAAGGCGCTCCGGACTTGGGTGAAGAGGTTGCCTAAGTCCTCTCTTGAAGATAAGGAGGCGGAGCTTCGGGTCATACAGCATTCCATGCAATCTGATATGTTAAATGGGGATCTTGCGGCTAGAGAGAAGG
>JANAVB010003177.1:22500-76823 GCA_029216955.1 Iris pallida
TTAGATGACTTAAACAAGATCCAACGGATGTGAAAGAGGGGATGCAAAAGTGAGAGGATGTTGATCCCTCATATATATATATATATATATATATATATATATATATATATATAAGAGCATCAGTCAATGCCTCTTGGCTCTGGTGGTCAGTAGATAGAGACAGCATATCCTGGCTCGATGGGTTTGAACATCATGGGGAAGCGGATTATTTTTCCAATTATGGTGGGAGTTTATATATATATATATATATATATATATATATATATATATATATATATATGGGAGCGGATCAAAAGCCCCCCTTAGAAAGCCCCCCAAAAACCCCCCTCGCTCTAATTCGTAATATTAATGTTAATATTAATGTTAATATTAATGTTAATGTTAATATTTTTTTTTTTAATTTTTTTTATATTAATGTTAATGTTAATGTTAATATTAATGTTAATGTTAATATTAATTTTAATGTTAAGTTTAATGTTAATTTTAGTATTTAATGTTAGTATTAACATTAATATTAACATTAAATTACGGATTAGAGTGAGGGGGGTTTTTGGGGGGCTTTCTAAGGGGGACTTTTGATCCGCTTCCTCTATATATATATATATATATATATATATATATATATATATATATATATATATATATATAATTTTATTTTTTTGGAAAAAGGGTAAATTTTATTCCAAACTCCCCAAATAATCATACAATCATACAATCAGGGTAGATTTCCACCCGTCAGATGTCCATAGCTTTTACATCAAACTCAATGTTATGGAGGATGCATATAGGAGGAGTGGTAAGCCCCTCGAAGATGCGCCGATTCCTTTTCCTCCATACATGCCAGACCGCTGCAGCCAACCAAATCCTCGTGGTCTTGAGCCAGACCAGTCCTCTCCCTCTACAATCCCGGATCCAGGCAATAATATCTCCAGTCTCCCTACAAGTGACACCGCCGTCCAGCACGCGGCATTGCTCCTTCCAAATGTATCAGGACTCCTCACATCCAAAGAACAAGTGACTCATAGATTTATTATCCAAGTCACAAAGCACACAATTCGGATTTGGAACCTGGATCCCAAATGATATACCTAGAAGCAGACGGTAAATACACAGCTGCATCTTCCTGGCCAGGCCCTTACACTATATGAAATCACAGTCCGCGCTAGGTGGGAAGGTACTACGCACAAGATTGTAGCAGCTTTGGAACCTGAATTCACAAGAAACCCCAGTCTCACCCGGAGGATCCCAGACCCAAAAATCAGCTGGCTGAGACGGATCAATCCCGACCGCGCAAATAACCTCTCCAAGCTCCTCGGTATGGCGATAGGACTCAGGACTCCAAGCTTCATTCCTGATGATATGCTGACAAGTCAGACCCCTCCCCGCCTGCCTGTCCGCCCAGTCGCCCATAATCTCAGCCAAAGACTAATGCTCTAACCAAGGATCCAGCCATAGGTCAGTCCCAGCTCCATCTCGCATGATCCTCCGGATGGAAGATTTAAGAACATCTCTCTGTCGCAGGATATGCTTGAAAGTAACAGAGTGATTGTTGTTAATTGCGCAACTCCATAATTTGCTTTGCTTCACATATCGACTATTCATCCAGTCTGCCCATAGAGATCCCCCTTTAATGAACCTCCAAGCCAGCTTCATGGCCGAGGCCTCCCTGATCGCCAACAGGGGTCTCAGCCCCACTCCTTCCTCCTTCCTCGGCCAACAGAACTGCTTTCAGGAGATAGCATGGATATCCCCCCTCCAGATAAAGTCGGCACAAATACTCTCTACTTTCCGGATGGTAGCTACAGGGATCAAAATAGATTGGAGCTAAAACTGCGCCACAGCCGTGATGACTAATCTAACCAACTCAATCCGTCCCCCAAATGATAAACCCGCAGCCTGCCATCCTTCAACCCTTCGCTGGACATAATCCACCCGACTGTAACAGTCAAAATCACAAGCATAGTTGACTGTCAGAGGGACTCCAAGATACTTTACCGGCAGAGAACTCTTTTCTATGCCCAGAACAGCTGCTCGTTCCTCCTTCAGGGAGCAAAGGGAACTGAAGTAGACCCGACTCTTCTCTCTGTTCATTTGCAGTCCAGTTAGGGTTTCAAGATCTCCCATAATCTTCGATAACATAGTCATACCCTCCGCAGTGGGCTGGAGGAAGACCAGTAGATCATCAGCATAAATGAGATGAGTAACGGGTGGCACGATCCTCCTGAACAGCGGGACAAGTCTCCCCCTATGGACCGCCATATCCATCATGCAAGTGAAGTACTCCATGACAAGCATCATCATAAAGAATCATCAAGCATCAACTCACAAATTCATTTTAAAGTCAAAACTTAAGAGAAAATTTACTAGTATCGTACAACATAATTATTCATGAAAAAAATCATTGCATCAGTAAAACTTAATTATTACGTGCTATTGACTTGACATCAAAAATGACATCTCATACACATTATAATATCTAAACAATGTATAACTTGTTAAAATCCTAGAAAGTAAAGGTGGAAAAATCCTCCAAGAGGAGATCCTAACCAAATCATAGAGAAGACTCAAAAGGTTCTCAAAATGAAAAACGATATGAAAACATTCTTTTTTTGAGAAATCAATTATTTGAGTTCTTGAAATTTCTAGGAATGTTAATTCCATAGTTGAAAAATGTTGGTTGTCATTGGAGATGGAAAATCAATTAAGAACATCTGAAAGGAGACTCATAGAACTTCGAGTGGAAAGTCGGGTTCTTTGCTAGATGAATGGCACTCTGTGAAGAACAAATCTCTTTAACACCTAGTTCCTTCAAGAACCTCTTCATCCATAGCAGCTCGTTGCTGCTCTCAGTCGCAGCAATGTACTCGTTCAGTTGGATAGGGCAACACACTTCTACAACATGGACTGCCATGACATAGCTCCCCTAGCAAAAGTGAATAAATATCCTGAAGTCAACTTCCTCGAATCAATGTCACCCGCCATTTCAGCATCAGTATATCCTTCAAGTATTGGCTTACCACCTCCAAAGCCCAAACAAGACTTTGAAGTGCCTCGGAGATAGCAAAGTATCAATTTGATAGCCGTCCAATGTTCCTTGCCTGGATCGGCAAGGAAACGACTAACAACGCCAAAAAGATAAAGGGAAGAGTTATGACAAGAGTTCGAACTATAAGAGTCGTAAGCCACCTAGAGAATCTTATACCAGTACCAGCGTAGAATGCCCAGGAATGACCGAATAGTGGACTGAGCTTCGAAGGTGACTGTTATAAAATGGACAAGAAGGATTTGATGATGGACATTTCCACTGTCTTTCACCTTTTGTGGTTTTGAATCCTGAACACACCTCCACCTTTTGTGCTTTTGAATTCTGACACACCTACCTAACGTCGCTCAGATAGGGTTCGAATGGCTTGATTCATGGAGATAGAAAATCAATGAAGAACATCTGAAAGGATACTCGTTCGGAAAAAACCTCCTGGAAGAATAGGTTGTTTGGCAGGAAGAACTTAGAAGGATTTTAAATGGTGATATGAATATTCATGTCTGAGTTAGAGATGTCAGGTCGGGTTATAAAATCATTAATATATTACCAACCTAAAATCAGGCTTAACCCATTTAGATTCAGATTAACCCTGTTACTCTGGTATTAGTTGATACATCATACTTGTTATATGTATCATATGTTATGATATATAAAGTGTATCGTATATTGGTATTAGTTGATACATATGTTATGATATCTGACCCGGAACTCCGGGAAGTGGATCCAAACATGGATAGCATTGAAGGTTTTATAACCCTACTCTGTATTAGTTGATACATCATACTAGTATGTGATGCATGCGAGTTAGACAAACTTACTAGAGTTCATATATTGGTACGGGTCATAGGAGCTCTTCTATTTTTGAGGTAGTACACTCTGATGTTTGGGGTCCATGTGCCACTAATACTATGAATGGTTATAAGTACTTTGTTTCCTTCATTGATTGTGCTTCTCGTGTCACCTGGTTGTACTTGATAAAAAATAAGAGAGATGTACCTACTTGTTTTCGGGATTTTCACAAACATGTCCAGACTCGGTATGGGGCAATTGTGAAGGTACTGAGGTCTGACAATGGAACGGAGTATACAAATAGAACACTTGCAGAATACTTGTCAGCACACGGAATACAGCATCAGACCACCTGTGCATACACACATGCACAAAATGGCATAGCAGAAAGGAAGAACAGACACCTTCTGGAGGTCGCAAGAAGCATAATGATCGACGTGAATGTCCCACAAAGTCTTTGGGGGCATGCAGTGTTGACAGCAGCTCAACTAATCAACAAAATGTCTTCGAAGGTCCTGGGATAGAAGTCCCCAGTGCCAGTGCCAAGTCCCTTGCCTGTGTCCTTCTCGACTCCTGAGACACCTACACTACCACCACCATCCCCTTCAGGTGATATCATTCTCCCTACTCCTCCCACACCATTATCAGTACGGAGGACCGCTCGCAGCAATGCAGAAAATCCTCCGGACCGATATGGTTGGGACCTTGTTCAGTTTGTTTCTTATGGCCACATCTCCTCTTTTCATGGAGCATTTATTGCATCTTTGGATAGTATTATTGTACTTAACAATTGGCAGGTTGCCAAAAACGATCCAAAGTGGAAAGCGGCAATGCTCGAGGAGTTAGGAGCTCTTGAGAAGAACCACACTTGGGAGCTGGTGAGACTGTCAGAGGAAAAGCGCAGTCGGATGCAAGTGGGTCTTTTCTGTGAAGCAGAACCCAGATGGATAGGTTGAACGCTACAAAGCTGGACTGGTGGCAAAATGATACAGTCAGACGTACGACATCGACTTTGACGAGACCTTTGCACCAGTCGCAAAGATGAGTACTGTCAGGATCCTGATTTCTTTGGCAGCGAATGGTGGATGGAAGCTACACCAACTGGATGTGAAGAATGCATTTTTTCATGGGGATCTGGTGGAGGAGGTATACATGGAGATACTACCAGGATTCGGCACCAACCAGACAGTGGACAAGGTCTGCAGGTTGAAGAAGTCCCTCTATGGACTAAAGCAGTCTCCTCGGACGTGGTTTGACAGATTCAGGAGAGCGATGATAGGGAATGGAATATCAACAGATCAATGCTGATTATACTGTATTCTTCAGACGGAGTGGAGGCCACATCACCATGCTTGTGGTGTATGTGGACGATATGATTATCACAGGAGATGATGAGCAGGAGATCGTCCGACTCAAGGAGAAGCTTGGTAGAAAATTTGAGGTGAAGGACCTTGGTCTTCTTCGCTACTTCCTTGGGATAGAGATCGCTCGAGACGCAGAGGGGATTGTTCTTTCTCAGAGGAAGTATGCACTGGACCTTCTTACAGAGACAGGGATGTTGGGGTGCAAACCTGCAACAACACCAATAGACCAGAGGTTCAAGTTGGAGGTAGAGGCTGGAGACCCAGTTGATCGAGACAGATACCAGAGACTGGTGGGCAAGTTGATCTATCTGAGCCACACACGACCAGATATCTGCTTTGCAGTGAGTGTGGTGAGCCACTACATACACGACCCATTGAGGGGTCATATGGATGCAGTGTACCAGATTTTGAGGTACTTGAAGGGTGCTCCCGGGAAGGGGCTGATATTCAAGAAGAACAATTATGTGAGCATTGAAGGCTACTGTGATTCTGACTAGGCTAGCTGTGCTGATGACAGAAGGTATACCTCAGGATATTGCATATTCGTAGGAGACAACCTAGTCTCCTGGAGGAGTAAGAAACAGTCTGTGGTGGCCAAATCAACAGCAGAAACAGAGTACAGAGCTTTGGCCCTGGAAGTTGCAGAACTGTTATGGTTGAAGAACATGCTGGTAGAACTGAAGTTGGATCAAGGAGCCAAGATGAAGTTGTGGTGTGACAACCAATCAGCTATTAGTATCGCCAACAATCCAGTACAGCATGACAGGACCAAACACATCGAGATTAATAGGTTCTTCATCAAAAGAGAAGCTGGATAACGGATTGCTGGACCTTTGGCCACGTTCCGACCAAGGATCAGGTAGCAGACGGACTAACCAAGGGACTTGCCTCTGTGAGCATGATTAGAGGATGTGACAAGATAGGCTTAGTGAATATCTTTCGCCCATCTTGAGGGGGAGTTAGAATATTTAGTATATCATATTTAGTAGATTGTATTAGTATAAAGGATATTGGAATATCCTGCGGACATATTTGGTATGCCAGAATATGCCACAAGATATTCCATCATTGTAATATTGACTGTAAGGCTATATAAAGCCAAGAGGACTATCAATAAAATTATCAATCAATTACAACACTAACGATAAATGAACTTATTGAGAATCAATAAGTGACTTTTAGTCCCACATCGGAATATGTTATATGTAGAGGAGCTAGACTCCCTATAAGTAGTGAAGTACTCAATCAATAAAATCATCCAACCATTATTTTCTACATGGTATCAGAGCCATAACTCTCTCTCTCTCTACAAAAAAAAGGCGTATTTCGAAGACAGTCGAGATGTCAAATCTTTATTTGCACTGACTCTGTTCCTAGATTGCGCCGTTTGGAACTAACAAATGTTTATTTTGTTATTCCTCCTTCACATCGGGATCTATACAGAGACTGATCATGTCTTCTCTGGTGTCCTGACGTGTTCACTTTACATGCACGTGCCGGTGCTGGCCAAGTTAGTAGCGCATTCGTAAAGTCTGTGACGTCGAAGAAGACGACGAAGACGAAGAAGACGACGAAGTTGGGGAAGTTGCTGACTCCGACGTCGAAGAAGCCGGCGAAGACGACGAATAGGGTTCACAGTTGAAGCAGCCATGGATTCGATCAGTGGCAAACTGACGGCCGACGAGATGAAGGCCTTGGTTGATGATATCTTATCGAAGAGATTAACCGAGGTAACCCCACGTGTGATCCATACTGATGTGGATCCGTCCCCTTACAAAATGGAGAAATTGGAGAAGCTGGAGACGAAGTTAGATGGAACGTCCAACTACTTAAAGTGGTCGCGACAGGCGATGCGGACACTGAAGGGACGTGGCTTGGTTGGCTATGTCACTGGCCAAGCCAAGGCGCCGGCCGATCACTCCGCCAAGGAGTTTGCTGTTTGGGAGATTGTCAACAACGTCGTGGCTGGGTGGTTGACTGCCTCTTTAACCGACCAGGTGTCGGGCAATGTCGAGGCAATGGAGGCTGCTGCTGGTATATGGCAAACTCTAAAAGATATGTACTCTGGCTCCGGCAACCCTATGCGAGTCTTTTAACTGCAAGATGAACTCGATAGGGTGGCCCAAGACGAACGTACCATCTCTGAGTACGCGGCCCTGTTGAAGAAGTACTGGTCTGATCTGGATCATTATGATCCTCTTGGGATGGAAGATGCACAAGTCGAACCGGCATTCGCGAAGTACTTTCAGACGTTCCTGGCTTATATTTCCCGGCAGCGTATGATGAAATTCCTGAAGGGACTACACCCTGTATTTGAGCAGAGAAGGAATATCCTCCTATCCCAACCCACACTTCCGACCTTGGAAGAAGCTATAGCTGTTATGACACAGGAAGAAGCTCGACTGAAGTTGATGCCCAACAAGGGCTCCTACCAGGGGGAGCAAGCCGCGGTTGAAAAGTCTGCCCTTGCTGCCTTCAATCAACCTCCATCTATGGGTGGTGTTTGCCACAATTGTGGTGACTCCGGACATTACATCCGATTTTGTCCAAAATCCTTGCGCAATCAGTCTAATGATCGAGGACGGGGTCGTGGAGGCCGACGTGGTGGTAGGGGAGGATATGCTGGTAGAAGGGGCGGCCACAAAGCAAATCTGGCGGAGGAAGGGGGAGAGAATCAACTGGCTGAAATAACCCCGCTTGAGCGGGAGTTCCTTGAGAAGTTGCGAGGCACAAAGCTGGGTTCGGCCGACAGTCCTGGGGCGTCTTCCACCTCGGGAGATCACATCACTTGCTTTGCCCAAACTAGCACCGATGATTCTGCACGTGCTCTTGCATCTATCCATCAGTCAGGATGGATTATGGACTCTGGGGCATCTCGCCATGTCACGGGGTCCCGTAGTACGTTTCGGGAATATACTCACCTACCTTTGCCGGAGAGTATTCAGACCGCTGATGGTACATCCAGCCCTGTAATGGGTAAAGGCACTGTCGCATGCACCCCTTCCATCACTCTAACCAATGTCCTACATGCTCCGTCTTTTCCTGTCAATCTTCTATCCATTAGTGCCATTATACTTGATCTTAACTGTACTGTTTCCTTTGACATTCCTCAGGTGACTTTTCAGGAGAAAGGGACAGGACGACGACTTGGGACTGGCACATGGCATAAGGGGCTGTGGTATTTAGACAGGACTGGACTGGACAACGCATTGGCATCCTTGGTAGCAGACGCACCACCAGAAGCTTCCTGTCGCAGTGTTGAAGCCGACTTGCTCCTCCACCACCAGCGTATCGGTCATTCCTCTTTTCAAGTTATTAGTCGCATGTATCCGTCCTTATATCAAAGGGCTAATAAAGAGAAGTTATTTTGTAATGCATGTGCTTTGGAAAAACATACCAGAAGCTCGTATGTGAGCACGGGGAATAGGAGTTCAGCTGCTTTTGACATGATACATTCGGACGTATGGGGCCCTTGTCCTACAACCGGGATTAACGGCTTTCGATGGTTCGTCACCTTTATTGACCGTTATACCCGCGTGACATGGGTCTACCTTCTGAAGAATAAAAGTGACGTCCTTGAGGCCTTTCAGGACTTTCATCGCCGGGTGAAAACACAATATGGCGCTAAAATTAAGTGTTTCCGGTCCGATAATAGGACGGAGTATACTAATAAGCGGGTTGCTGAGTATTTTTCCACTCATGGAATACTTCATCAAACTTCATGTGCTTATACTCCAGCTCAAAATGGTGTGGCGGAACGAAAGAACAGACACCTGTTGGAAGTCGCACGGACGATGATGCTGGCTATGAATGTCCCGAAACACTTATGGGGGTAGGCTATATTGACGGCCTCTTATCTCATCAACAGAATGCCATCTCAAGTATTGGCCTGGAAGACACCATTGGAGATGCTTACTGGGGCAACTACATACATTGTTCCACCAAAAGTTTTTGGATGTGTGTGCTTTGTCCAGGATAATAGGCCAGGCGTTGACAAATTGGATCCTCGGGCAGTTAAATGTGTCTTTGTCGGTTACACGGCGACTCAGAAGGGTTATGCATGTTGGAGTCCAGTCGAGCGGAAGATGTTTGTGAGCATGGACGTTACATTCCGAGAACTCGAACCATACTATGGTTCGGATGAAGGTTCAACATTTGGTGACACACCTACTACAGATGGTGTTAGATGTGAGAGGGAGATAATAAGCCCAAATGTGGTCGTCGGATCGGTTCCGTGTCCGGTTGTAGAAAACTGGACGAAAGGGAGAAAGCACAGTGACTCAGATACAGATGAAGAAGAAGAAGATACATATGTTACGCAGGAGGAGCAACAGACAAGGGAAAATGAGCTCCAAGTCTACAGAAGGAGACAACAGAAGTCCAGTACTGTGCCTATGCCATGCCCTGTGCCTACTGTACCAAGTCCCTCGTCTACTCCTGCTCCAACTCCTGAAGATGTTGCCCCTGCACTGAATCACTCGGATTCTGATGCGGATCTCTCCGACTCGGATGGTATGATCTTTCCACCATCTATTGCTCCCTTAAGGAGATCTTCTCGCATCAATGCGGGTAAGGCTCCTGCTCGTTTTGATGATTACGAACATGAAATTGCCAACTTCTTGTCTTATTCTAACATTTCTTCGAATTATCGAGCCTTCATTGTATCGTTAGACTCTACTTCGTTGCCCAAGTGTTGGCAGGAAGCAAAGAAAGATCCAAGGTGGAAAGCTGCAATGATGGAAGAATTTGGGGCACTGGAGAAAAATAAGACATGGGAGCTGGTTCCATTACCCAAAGGGAAGAAAGCTGTGGGATGCAAATGGGTGTACACAGTGAAAGAGACGCCAGAAGGAAAGGTCGAGCGATACAAGGCGAGGTTGGTTGCAAAAGGATTCACACAATCATATGGCATAGACTATGATAAGACGTTTGCCCCAGTAGCAAAAATGAGCACCGTGAGAACTCTGTTCTCCATTGCAGCGAACTATGGGTGGAAGCTGTACCAGCTGGATGTGAAGAATGCCTTTCTTCATGGGGACCTGCAAGAAGAAGTATACATGGAGCTCCCGCCAGGATGCTACGCGACGGAATCAAACGGAGGGACGTCGCAAGGAAAGGTGTGTAAACTGAAGAAGTCGCTATACGGGCTCAAGCAATCTCCTCGAGCCTGGTTTGACAGATTCAGAAAGGCTGTTACAGGCATGGGATACCGTCAAACAAATGCAGATCATACGGTCTTCCTCCAGCATGCAAGAGGCAACATCACTATACTTGCTGTATATGTGGATGATATAGTGATCACAGGTGATGATGAAGTCGAGATCACTAAGCTGAAGTCAAAACTCGCGAAGGAGTTTGAGGTGAAGGATTTAGGAGCGATGAGGTACTTTCTAGGTATCGAGGTGTGTGAAGGCGAACAAGGAATTGTTCTCTCACAGAGAAAATACACACTAGATCTGCTGAAGGAGACAGGGATGCTGGGATGCAAAGCAGCAGTCATTCCAATTGACCAGAAGTGCAAGTTGGGAGCAGAAGCAGGAGAGCCAGTTGATCGTGAAAGATATCAACGACTTGTAGGAAGATTGATTTATCTGGGGCACACTCGCCCTGATATCTCATTTGCGGTGAGTGTAGTGAGTCGCTACATGCATGATCCAAGAAAGGGTCATATGGAAGCAGTATTTCAGATCTTGAGATATCTGAAAGGAACGCCGGGAAAGGGGCTATGGTTCAAGAAGAATAGACGCATAGAAGTTGAGGGATACTGTGATACAGACTGGGCGAGCTGCATAGACGACAGAAGGTCTACCACGGGATACTGTATTTTTGTAGGAGGAAATCTGGTCTCATGGAGAAGCAAGAAACAGTCAGTGGTAGCACGGTCGACAGCTGAAGCAGAATACAGAGCAATGGCTCTGGGAGTGTCAGAGTTGGCTGTGGGTGAAAGCATTGCTGACAGAGTTGCAGCTGGATAAGGGAGCACCATTGCGTCTTCTGAGCGATAGTCAAGCTGCAATAAGTATAGCTAACAATCCAGTTCAGCACGACAGAACGAAGCACATCGAGATTGATCGATTCTTCATCAAGGAGAAGCTGGAACAAGGGATACTGAAGATTGACCATGTCCGCTCAGAAGAACAAGTTGCAGACTGTCTGACTAAGGGTCTTAGTTCATTAAGTCTGTCAAAGCTATGTAACAAGATGGGGATGATCAATATCTATCGCCCATCTTGAGGGGGAGTGTTGAGAATCAATAAGGGACTTTTAGTCCCACATCGGAATATGTTATATGTAGAGGTGCTAGACTCCCTATAAGTAGTGAAGTAGTCCATCAATAAAATCATCCAACCATTATTTTCTACAGAACTGTCAATGACTTTTATGGATGTTTATAGACACTCAGGCTGTTGACTATTATGGACCCTTTTCCCCCTTATTTTGCTTGCATATGATCCTGCTTGTTCGAATAGCTCTGTTAGACAAAAATTGATCCTAGAATGTCAGAGGATCTTATATTAGTTGGTACTTGGTAGTTACTAATCATTTGTGTACACTTACTGCAACAGGCTTGTTGGGGTCCTAATTCTTCTGGTAGCAAGAACATGGCTAGAACTAATAAGCAAGCTGCTACTCAGGCTTTCATTAAACGAACATTAGCACGTTGTCGAGAATTTGAGAAAACGAAAGTAAGCTGCTTCAGTGAATTCAGGGATATGTTCCTTTCTGCATCTTCTCACAAAGGCGATGCCAGAAACATAGATATGTCTGCAAAGGCAGTCGCTGCTCATTTCTCTGATCCTTCCCGACATCCAGATACATCTCTGACAGGTAAATTTGTTAGTAATTCGTTGTCAGCATATGTGAATGTGAACAAATTGCATGTAGATCATGTGATGTCTGATTTCTGTTTTTGAACTTTTTACAAGTACACAATGATTTTTGAAAGATCATCTTTTCCAGCTTTCTCAATTCACTTGTCATTGCTATGTTCTGATGTTCTGTTTTGCAGATCAAAGCCGTTATTTAGTCTCAGATTCTGCACAAGTAGATACCCATGAAACTTATCCTGATGCAATTCGACCAGCCAAACAGTTGACAGATCAGATATATGATACTGAGGATCCATGGTCAACAAAATTGAAGAAAAAGGAACTATTGCTTGACGATGTCATTGGAAGTGCTCTAAGAGCACCTTCAGGTCTTGGAAGTTCGCTTGTAAATGGTACAAAAGGAAAGAGGAGTGAGAGAGAGAGAGAAGGAAAAGGTCAAAACCGAGATGCTGGATTTAGAATTTGCACTGCAAAAATTGGACGGTCAGCTATATCTAATGTCAAGGTAGAGAAAAAGAATAAATCAAAACCCAAACAGAAGACAGCCCAGCTATCTGCTTCTGTCAACTGCCTTATTGGTAAGGCTACAGAGAACAAAATAACACCTTCAGCCCCAAAATTACACGAAACTGTTGGTGGAAGCAATAGGAAGGATGAATTCGGCTTACATTCTAGTTATTCAGGGGCACAAGATTTGTCAAACGATGCTGAGGCCATGGACTTGTGTAATTTGCAACTACCGGAAATAGATGTTAGTGATTTTGGTGCTCAAGGACAGGATATTGCTTCATGGCTGAATATTGAAGAGGACGGACTTCAAGACCATGATTTTATGGGTCTTCAAATTCCAATGGATGACCTTTCTGATGTATTAACATGATGGTCGAATCTAGCTCCCCTGTATATTACTGTGCAATACATTGGTTGGAATACATACTGCCGCAGTTGTCAAGAAGCAATCGTATATGTGGTTTAACATCTAGCAGCGAAATCTGTAAGTAGTCTATAGATTCTTTTAGGGGTTCTAGGAAAGTTCACTGGGAGGAGACTTTGATCACTAGCTAATTTGCTCCCCCCTTGTACCATTTAGGTAACATTGGTTTTAAATATCTTGCGCTTCAGTGTACAGGCGAGTAATGCTAGATTTTTTTTTATCTTGGCGGGTGCTGTGCCCTGAAATTGTACATACATTTATATCAATAAAAGAAAGCTGTTTATATACTGAAGTGTAGTAGTCAGAGTAATTTATCTTCCTATCCGTGTTCTTCATCGACTCCTAACTCTAGGAAAAGTGCTAATTGTTTTAGAAGTGCTCATTTTGTAGAAAGACTACTATTTCTTATTAGCTCTATCATATATGTTTATGTAACTTGTGTATTGATGCAATCACAAGAAAACGTGTACAATCTGTCTGCAACTAGAATAAACAAACATTATAAATCTCTTCTTCTTCTATGCCAAGTATGCCCTACAGCGTTTTGTACATGCTGCTACCAATCCTGACACATCTATGTTGTTCTGAGTTCACTGTCTCACACATTTCTTCTTGGTTTTCTCTTACATTTTTTCTTGGTTACATTTCTTCTGTTGTTCTGAGTTCATGTTCTCACATTTCTTCTTGGTTTGTCTGCTGACGGAGGTTAGCCTGCTCCAACCTTCAGGAGAGGCCCCAGAAGAAGAGATTATAACAGCAATTCATGCTCATGTTGGCTATACACTTGTCAAGGCCAATCAAGAATTAAGACCACGTACAAGCAGCAGATTGGACTACTTTCTTCCAGTTCCCTGAGCGACACTTTCGTCTTGGTCCAACTGCTTCTAAAGTGTTCACTCCCGTATGTTGTTTGAAGTTTTCTCGGGATTACTTCTATGCGACTCCCTTGTCAATGCCACGGAGGTAAGAGCTAGCAACAGAGTTTCTTATTCTAAGTTTTGGGTTTGAGATTGCTTTTCATGACTCTCTTGTTTTTTTTTTTTTTTTTTTTTTTTTTTTACCTTCTTCTTCTTCTAAAGCAGTCCAAATAAGCTATTTCGTAACAACAATTTATGAAACATCTTTTGTTAAATCTTGACGATGTGAACAGTAGAGTACTGCCACTATGGCCCAATTTCTAACTACTTGTTTGGCGGATCATAATAATCTTAATAACTTCAACATCCTCAATTGTTTTAGTTATTTAAACTTGATATCCCAAACTTTAAAAGCAGACAACTTGATACTGTGTTAAAAATAAAAAAAAGTAAATGACTAAACTACCCACATTCCCCCCCCCCCCCCCCCCCCCCCCCCCCCCTCGCGCTTCTCCTCGTCAGCAGCGGCATGGGGGTGGGAAGCAGCGTGGTGGCCGGGGGGGGGGGGGGGGGGGGGGGGGGGGGGGGGGTGGGAGGTAATTTAGTCCTTTTATTTTAACGAAAAACTTAACCCCTGACTGACGAAGGGTACCAAGTTAAAATATTCGATAGTTGACGGTATCAAGTTGTAAAGTAAAAATATATAGAATATTAAGTTGTCAAGTAAAAATATATAGAATAATAAGTTGAAAAAGTAGAATATTTGAAGGTAAGGACTCCAAAAGTAAAGTATCTGTTTTAGTTTTGAAATCTTCTACAACACGATACCATTACTCTAGTGGTACACTCCTGCATACTAAGATTGAGACGTGGCAGTGTGTCATGGACTAGTCTAGTGGTAACATGAACAACGGAAGATAACTAATTTGGCCAAGGACTTCTTGCTACTAGTAACTACTAAGATTAATAAGGTTCAATAAAGATGTAATTAGAAATTACTTGATAGAGGTTAATGTAATTAGCCTTCAAAGATGCCTTCTTCCCTCTTCGAGGCATCTATTGCTCGTAGTTCCAAAATTGGTGTATGACAAAAACGACAACTATGTCAATAGGGTTGTGACAAATTGAATACCTAATAGAACATCAATGTTTCATTCAACATAAAAAGAAAGAAAAAGCACTTGCTAAGTAGCCCTCCAAAATTCTACCTCAAGTTGTAGCGGCTTATTCGAGTGTGATGTTGAACTCTCACAATTTTCTTCGTTGATGATGGTGCCAATTGGCATCAAGATTTAATATTAGATTATTAATGAAGTCAAATAAATCACATGATTAGTTGCTAGCGTTAGTTCGAACTACCAATCTTAGGCTAATGTGGTGCTAAATTTAGGTAGACTAAAGTAATTACATTTGCATAATGATTGAAGATAGCAATTTGGAAATCGACTTTTAAATTCAATATATATGTCAAAAATTTTGGAGATACAAAAACCTAACTAAAATATGTTGGAATTTTGGCCTTTGCATTGGAAACTTTAGTCCCACATCGGCTAGGCCAAAAGAAATGTATCTCTATATATAGCTATGCTTGTTTAGAGATGCACAAGTGGTGTAGAGGTGCACACAGGTGTGCCATGTGGAAGTATTTTTCTAGTGGAAAAAAAAGGCCAAATCAACAATGAAGTATTCATGCTTTTTGCTCTTGGGAATTAATTTCCAATGGAACTAAGCCCCAAAGGGGCTTAGCGACTCGGGCTCATGGGCTCATGAGGCGTAATGTGATATTTTGTTGGCGCACTTTACACTTGCGCGGCCGATTGCGCTACCACTTGTGTAGTCGATCGCGATGCCAGATGGCACGATCAATTAGCACTGACCAATTGGTGCGGCCAAGTGGCGTGCCCAGTTGCGCGGCCAAGTGGTGTACCCAGTTGCGCGGCCCAGAGGCACGTCCAATTGCGTGGTCCAGTGGCGCGCTAGTGGGCGCTGCCTGTTGGCGCAGGTGGCGCAGAGTGCGCAGGTGGCGCAAGTGGCGTGCGTTGTGCGCCAGTCGACTCAGATTGTGTCTGTGCATGATCTGAGCGGTTATAGCACGTTCGGAGCGATTTTTCCCATGTCCCGAACGGTCTGATAATTGGGCAGTACTGCAGCGCGGGCCTATATAAGGTCTCTTCTCTCTCACAGTGCATATAGATAAGAACAAGACAAGTGTTCAGAATTTCTTACGAATTTTCACAGACTTTGAGAGAGAAGAGAAGCGGTGCACCAGCGTTACTTTGCACAGGAGTCCGTGCGCCATCCGAGGAGTCAGAAGAACGGATGTTCCAAAGTTCTCCGTCGAATTTTCTGGTTCCTGGAAGTTGTTCGTGTGGGCGAATTAAGCTTTGAGCAACGGTGATCATTCACCCCAGTAGGCTGTTCTTCCATCGATTGCCTGTCATCGCTGCTGCTGCTAGCAATTCGATTGGATACTTCTTTTTAGAAGTAATACTCTCGTTTGCTGCTATAACAAAATCTTTGTAGATTTTCGTTATCCAGAATCCTCCAAGGATCTCTATCAAGCACCTTCTTTGAAGTGTTGCTAGAAACATTATTTTTACAATCGTTTCATTTTTTCAGTTTTCCATCGAAAATTGTGCCCCGAGACTAACAATCTCAAAGCTTAATTAACGAGATGGAAAACCTGAATGCTGGACTCATCAATCCTAACTTCACAAAGTTAGAACAGTTTGATGGAGAGCATTATCAAGTTTGGAAGAGGAAGGTTACTCTCATTATTCAACTCAGAGAAGTTGATTACGTGCTGTATGAGGAGGAACCTATTGTTCCAGAGACTGGATCTGCAGCCGCAATCTCTGCGGCTACTAAGAACCAGGCCAAATGGAGAAGGGACAATAGCATTTGTAGGCTTATGATCCTAAATGCTATGGAAGACTCCCTTGCTGAATCATATTCAAAGAAGACTGTTGCCAGAGAGATTTGGGAGTCTCTGGAGAAACTGTACGAGGATGATAAGAACCGTAGCAAGATATTTCTTGTTGAGAAATATCACAAGTGGTTTTTTGAGGACGAGAAACCAATGCTGCCGCAGGTGAAGGAGTTCCTGAAACTACGACAGAAGTTGGAAGATGAGGCGATGCCCCTTTCCGACAAGTTTGTTGTTGGAGGGATCGTTTCGAAGCTCCCTGCTGGGTGGAGCAAGTTATATGCAAACATGCATAGGAAGAAGTTAGAGATCACTCTCGACGATCTCCTGCAGGAAATCTACGTTGAGGACCAGATGATGGCTCAACTGCAGGAAATCTACGTTGAGGACCAGATGATGTCCAAGCAATTGGCTAACGCCAATCTGGTTCATACCAGGGAACCAAGGGGAAAGCATGCGACTTTCCACAGCAAGAAGAAAGACCCTAACAATCTGAACGTGAAGGGGACTTCCTTCAAGCAAAAGAAGGCAAAGTCTCAGATGTCTTGTTTCAAGTGTGGCAAGAAGGGCAACTTCAAGAATGAATGCAAAGTAAAGACCAAGCAATCAGAGCAAGAAGAGCCTAGCAAGGTATCTATGATCACTGACGTTGTTGCTATGATTGCGCAGGTCGATGCGGTGGAGACTGACTGGTGGGTAGACACTGGAGCCACCTGTCATGTCTGCTCCAGCAAGGAGTGGGTTCACCACCTATACACCAACTTCTGAAGTGGTTATGGTGGCGAACCAGGCACAAGCTGAAGTGCTCGGAATCGGGACGGTGGTTTTGAAGCTGACTTTGGGGAAGTCTCTGACGCTTCAAGGTGTGAAGCATGTACCTGCTATCGCAAAGAACCTGATCTCGGGAGGCCTACTCTGCAATGCAGGCCTCAGGATAGACATCAATGCTGGCCAGATGGTGATATCTATTAAGGGAACATATTTCGAGAAAGCTTTTTATACCGAAGGAATGTTCAAAATTCAGCTTGTAAATTAGTCCAATATAATTAATGCAATCACTATTCTGCTTATACTCTTGAGTTGTGGCATAATAGGCTAGGACATGTTCATTGTAAACGAATAAACAAAATGTCTAGTCTAGAACTTATCTCCAAGTGTGGGGGTAAGGTAGAGAAATGTGAACTTTGTGCTCAAACGAAGATCACAAGGAAACCCTTTCCTCGGGTTAATCGAAGTACAGATCTTCTATAGTTGGTACACTCTGATATCTGTGACTTCAAACAATTCTCTACAAAGGTCGAGATGAAGTATTTCATAACCTTCATCGATGACTTCTCAAAGTATGTGTTCGTCTACTTATTGAAGGCTAAAGACGAAGCATTCGAGAAGTTCAAGGAGTTCAGGGCCGAAGCTGAGCGGCAAACTGGACAACAACCCAAAAGAATAAGAAGTGATCGATGTGGAGAGTACAGGTCTCATGAATTCACATTGTTCTGCAAAGAACATGGAATTGTCAATGAGACTACGGCTCCGTACTTTCCTCAATCAAATGGAGTAGCAGAGAGGAAGAACATAACGTTGACAGAAATGATTAACTCAAGGTTGTTGACTGCGGGTCTTCCAAAGTGCTACTGGAGAGAAGCTGCATTGACGGCCACTTTTATTCTAAATAGAGTGTCTCATGCAACTTCAGACATTACTACTCATGAACTCTGGTTCAAGGTCAGACCTAACTTGAATGCCATTCGAGTGTGGGGGTGTCTGGCATATGTCAAGCTTCCAGATCTGAAGATTCAGAAGCTTGGAACAAGGACTACAAAGATGATCTTCTTGGGTTATGCCGAGAAGAGTGATGCTCGAAAATTTTTTGATATTGAGTCAAATCATATCATTGAATCTCACGATGCATAATATTTTGAAGAAAAATTTACAAGGCACAAGAACATTGTTATTGCGGATATTCCGGAGAACAATAAGAGTGCGCAGGAAACTGAAGTCTTCAATGAGGATGTAGTCCAAGAAGATGTTGTTATTGAAACAACGGTTGAATCAGAACTAGCTGAGCCGTCAGCTAAGCGTGTGAGGAGGCCGAAGGACTTCAGAAATGACTTTGTCACCTATCATGTGGAAGCAGATCTGCTTACCTATGATGAGGCGATGAAGACCAGAGACACGATTTTCTGGAAGGAGGCAATTGACAATAAAATTGATTCCATCACCTCAAATAACACTTGGATGTTGGTTGATCTTCCTGAAGGAGCGAAACCCATCAGATGCAAATGGATCTTCAAGAAGAAGATGAAAGCAGACGGAACTATTGACAAGTTCAAGGCTAGGTTGGTAGCCAAGGGATTTTCTCAGAAGCAGGAGATCGACTACTTTGACACGTATGCTCCAGTAGCCCGGATGACCACCATCAGAATGTTGATTGCTCTTGCAGCGATACATAAGATGGTGATACATCAGATGGATGTGAAAACGGCTTTTCTAAATGGCGAGTTGACCGAAGAGATTTACATGCAACAGCCAGAGGAATTTGTCGTCAAGGGTCTTGAAGACAAAGTCTACAAGTTGGTGAAATCCTTGTACGGTCTTAAACAGGCTCCCAAGATGTGGCATGAGAAATTTGACAAGGTTATAAGGTCAAATGGCTACATGGTCAGCGAGACGGACAAGTGTGTTTACACAAAGTTCGCTGATGAAAGAGGTATGATCGTTTGTCTGTACGTGGACGACATGCTGATCCTAAGTACGGATATGGACTGTGTCATGGAGACAAAGAAGTTCATCTCGAGCAAGTTCAGTATGAAGGACTTGGGGAAAGCTGATGTGATCTTAGGGATCAAGATCATCCGGACAGACACTGGACTAGCGCTGTCACAGCCTCATTATATTGAAAAGATGATTACATATTACGGGTATCAGAATCTTCCAGGGACCGATACGCCTTACAAGTGTGATCTGAAGTTGAAGTCTAATTCAGGAGAAAGTGTCAGGCAGCTCGAGTATGCAAGCGTAATCGGGAGTTTGATGTATGCTACTACTGCCACAAGGCCTGACATAGCTTTCACCGTGGAAATGTTGAGTCGTTTCACGAGCAACCCATGCATTGAGCACTTGAAAGCTGTGAAACGGGTTATGAGATATCTCAAGAAAACTCAGACATATGCATTGCACTACAGTGGAGATCCGCCGATAGTGGAAGGCTTCAGTGATGCCAACTGGTGCTCAAAGGTGGATAGCGAGAGGTCCACAGGTGGATTCATTTTCACAATGGGTGGAGCTGCTATATTGTGGAAGTCAAAGAAGCAGACTATACTCTCGCGGTCATCCATGGAATTTGAGTTCTTTGCACTTGATACCGCAGCGGAGGAAGCAGAATGGCTTCGGGAGCTCATGCATGATCTTCCAGTGGTTGGGGGCAAATACCGACAATACCGATATACTACGACATTCAGGCGACTGTGGCGGTGGCATCAAATGACCTCTTCAACGGAAAGAAGAGAACTGTGCGGTTGAAGCACATGGCAGTACACGATCTTATCAAGAGAGGTGTAATTGCAGTGATTGATGTTCGGAGTCAGGAAAACCTGGCGGATCCATTCACCAAGGGCCTCAAGCGCCAGTTGGTCGATGACATAACAAGTAAAATGGACTTGAAGGCATTCTGATATTGTATTATTGCAATCCTACCATAAAGTTTTATGATATTAGTTCAAAGAGAAATCTATTAGGCATCTAGCTTTTGGTTCAAGGGAGGACCATTAATCGGAAGAATATCAGGAACGGTAGGTACATGTCCTATTGGGCATGAAGAGGTTACGGACCTACAACCACTGTTGTTTTCTGCGAAAAACGGATCCTGTGGGAAGGTTGGCTTAAACGCCTTAATGAGTTCTTAGGCAGAGTGAATGACTGGTGTGCTTTACAGGAAGCACGGTAGCCCAGTACTACAAGGAGTGAAACTCCATGCTACTGTGGGATGACTCCACCATAAGGTTCCCGAAAGGGGTAATGTCTCGGCTTTGCGAGCTAAGTCACAGCGACGTAGCACCGTAAATAGACAGGTAGCCTAATGTTGTATGTTGAAATTAAAGAGGGGTGTAGTCAGCACAACAAAGAGGATGAGTTCCTCATGTTACAGTGACACGACACCACGATGAGGTACCCGGATAGGGGTAAAGCCTCGGCCTTGCAAGCCATGTCGTTGCGGCGTAACACCGCAAGGGAGCCTAAGGCTTCATGCTGGGTAGTATGGCACTACAAAGAGGCGGTGACCTCATGCTACAGTAGTATGACACTACGATGAGATTCCCGGTCCGGTGTAAGGCCTCGGCTTTAGGTCATGTCATAGCGGCGTAGCACCGCAAGGGAAGCGCAAAGCGCTTCATGCCATGTCTCTTTAACAAAGAACTCACCTATAGTGTATGGAAAGAGATAGTAGGCCGTCTCTTGAGGGTAAACTTGTAGACGTCCAAAATTATAAACTGAAATCTGGCTGGCACAGGGCCTTTAATGTGTAGCCAGAAGCACATGTAACTACATGATGTGAGTGTGAAGAATTTCAGCTATGGTGCAGAATTCAAGACTTAGTCCTTTGCATTATAGTCTGTTGTTTGACCCATGCGAAAAGATTCAAGTCGTCAGCGACATCTCTCCTAATGCATGATGGACAGTTACTGTGGGGAACACTCAAACCCATATATAGAGATATGTGGGGCATTGTTGGAATTTTGGCCTTTGTATTGAAAACTTTAGTCCCACATCGGCTAGGCCAAAAGAAATGTATCTCTATATATAAGCTACGCTTGTTTAGAGATGCACAAGTGGTGTGGAGGTGCACATGGGTGTGCCATGTGGGGATATTTTTCTAGTGGGAAAAGAAGGCCAAATCAACAATGATGCATTCATGCTTTTTGCTCTTGGAAATTAATTTTCAATGGAGCTAATTCCCGTAGGGGCTTAGCGACTCGGACTCGGACTCATGGGCTCATGAGGCGTAATGTGGCATTTTGTTGGCACACTTTGCACTTAGCACGTCAGCATCGTCGCTAGGCGCATAGTGCGCTTAAGTTGCGCTCGTTGCGCGAGCCACTTGCGCAGCCGATCACGCTGCCAGATGGCGCGGCCAATTGGCACTGACCAATTGGCGCGGCCAAGTGGCGTGCCCAGTTGCGCGGCCCAGAGGCGCGCCCAGGTGCGTGCCAGTGGGCGTTGCCTGTTGGTGCAGGTTGCGTAGGTGGCGCTATGCGCGCTGTGCGTGCGATGTACAAGGTGCGCGCGGTGCGCAAGGTGCGCGGGTGGCGCAAGTGGCTCGTGCTGTGCGCCAGTCGACTCAGATTGTGTCTGCGCATGATATGAGCGGTTACAGCACGTTCGGAGTGATTTTTTCCACGTCCCGGACGTTCTGCTAACTGAGCAGTTGCAGCGCGGGCCTATATAAGGTCTCTTCTCTCTCACAGTGCGTATAGATAAGAACAAGACAAGTGTTCAGAATTTCTTACGAATTTCCGCAGACTTTGAGAGAGAAGAGATGCGTTGCACCAGCGTTACTTTGCATAGGAGTCCATGCGTCATCCGAGGAGTCAGAAGAGCGGAATGTTCCAAAGTTCTCCGTCGAACTTGTTGGTTCCTGAAAGCTGTTCGTGTGGGACGAATTAAGCTTAGAGCAACGGTGATCATTCACCCCAGCAGGTTGTTCTTCCATCTATCGCCTGTCAACGATGCTGCTAGCAATTCGATTAGATACTTCTTTTTAGAAGTACTACTCTCGTTTGCTTCTATAACAAAATCTTTTTAAATTTTCGTTATCCAGAATCCTCCAAGGATCTCTGTCAAGCACCTTCTTTTGCTAGAAACATTATTTTTACAACCGTTTCATTTTCTCAGTTTTCTATCGAAAATTGCGTCCGGGACTAACAAAATATAATCCCAAACTTGGGATATTAATGTTTTGAGTTCTTTCTTCTTTAACGCAAATCCTTCCGTCTTTCCTTGAAAATATCGTGTGATATACTTATAAAAAATGTTGATAACATAGAATAAATGGAGCATACCTTCTTATCAGAATCTAGTTTGGTGTTTGTGCTGACTTCTCCTAAACAAATTATTACTGTAACCCTATTAATTGTAGAAGAGCACTTACTCTTACACTTGTCTGAATTGGTTTAATAGTCCTCCTATGAATGGAATTAAAATTACAGGAAATTATAGAAACAATAGATGAATGAAAACACTTCTTCTACATTTCAAGTATTACATAGGACTACAAAGAGGCAAGATCAATTGTTTGGTGCGGAGTTGCTTTCTTCCTTGGGATCATTTTGGATTGTTGAACTATCTTCCTTTATATCTATCATAACCTCAGAATAACTTACCTCTTCATAATAATTTCCTCTTCCTCTTCTTCTTCTTCTTCTTCGGGATATTGTCAATAGATGCAAAAATCCACGATCGGTTGGTGGTTGTCATTTGAACATGTTTCAATCAAAACCTTCTCACATATTTCAAACCCAAATTCAAGGAATAAGATAAATTAAGAAAATAAGTACCCTTTTTTGCTCTCTCCATACATTCATGATGGATTATTTCCATTACTCAAAACCCCAAATGGCACTTCTTCTTTAGAATTATCACTTGAATCCACCATTATTGAGTTAAAAGTTAATTATCTATCTATTATTTTGGCAATCATGTTAAGTCTCAATTCTTCCATGTTATGTAATATCGAGTGTAACCTATCTTCGTAAGACATCAAGCACCACTTAACTATACCAGGACGTGTTATATGATGGGACAAATAACCTCATAAATACAAACTGGAATAAAATACAAACATATAGTTCAATACTTTGTTAGCAATTCGGCAAACGGTAAAAATTCGGTACGGCAAATGTATGAGTATAAATCGGTACTATATAAGTAAAATTCGGTCAAAAATTCAGTTAAACATTCATCTAACGGAAAACATTTGGATTAGATTTAATTCGTGTTTAGTACAACAAATTCGGCACTAAAAATTCGGTATATATATATATATATATATATATATATATATATATATATATGTGTGTGTGTGTGTGTGTTCTCCAAGATCCAAGCCTCCAAAAGTTATTAGTAGTAGCCAAAAACACTTGTGAGTCACTGTAGGATTGTAATTTGTGCTCTTACAGGGAAGAACGAGGTTCATTGTGAATTTGTGAGAAGAGGAAGAGGTTGGAGGAATATTATATAAAGAAAAGAAAATAAAGGTGGGATGGAAACCGAAGTGCGTTGCTTTGATTGTTGCAATTAACGTGCAGCAGCATGCTGGAATTATGGAATTGGAAAGACTTGGGTTTTCTTTGGTTATTGTGAGAATTTTTTTTTTTTTTTTTGCTTTTGATAATTTTTTTGAAAATTGTGTCATCTTAATACTTAATAGCAACAAGAGACTGAGCATCCAAGAGACCAAGACTGTTGGGTCATATGTAGGTTTTTTCCAAGGGCACCACCCTTTTTGCTAGGGGCTAGTCCAAAAAATTTCCAAAATATTACAAGTTCGCCATCAAAATTTTTTACTTGGGGCTAGCCCAAGGAAAGGTATAAATACCAACTTTTATTTTCATTTTCTCTCTCCCTCTTCTCTTTTCTTTTCTCCCTCAACTCTTTTCTTCTCTCCCTCAACTCTAGGTCTAAGAATTTAACCCCAACCCTTTTCTTTTCTTCCTACATTTTTCTATATTGTTCCCTCCCTCAACTCTAGGTCATTGACTTCTCTCATTTATTGGTAAGTCAACGAATTAATATATGTTTAATGTTTTAAACATGAATTTCACATATAAAATTTAAATTATGTGTTTAATGTAGAAAAATATTGAACATGGAACAACCGGGATCATCAAATGTTCCTGGGAAATGTTTGGTTTACAACCAAACTTTTACAACATTTTTACAACTTACACCCATTTGCTGGCATGTGGGCCAGGCCACCACCTGGCCCACATGTCAGAAAATGGGTGAGTGGTTGTAAGAAGGTTGTAACTGTAGCATTGCTCAATGTTCCCGCCACGTCTGAAGAACACGTTCCGTCACGTCCGAAGACCACTTTGATGCATCGGAAGCCCTCTTGGTGACTAAATTTTAACTTTTCATCGGGTTAAAATTCGTGTTGTGACACAGAGGACTGTCAACACTCTGGCAGTCCCGATCATAGATTAGGACTGCCAGAGATGTGACAGTCCTTCACTATGAAGGACTGTCAGGACCCTGACAGTCCTACATATGTGTAGGACTGCCAGGGTCCTGGCAGTCCTTCTTATGTGAAGGACTGCCACCTCTCTGGCAGTCCTAATCTGTTATACCTAAATGCAGAGTTTTAGTCAATACATTTAGTAAAGGTGTTTGCTATTTATGGACACCAATTGCTGTACATAAGACGGTCTTGCTATTAACACAATTTGCTATTTATGGACACCAATCTTATGCACGGTCCTAATCTATGAAACCTATTTGCTTTATGATGTTGTCTAATTGTACTAACTTTTAAGTTCTATTGTAGGACTTGAGATCTTCCGATTTTGCGGTACCGACTCCAATTGCAGTCAATGTAGCCCATTTATTCTGGACCGATCTTTGTTTTGAATCAAGCGAGGGTGCGGTACATTGGTGTCGAGAAGTTGGACGGAAAAACAACATAGTGCTTGTGATATCCAGATCGGCCCGAAATCGACCGGGACGACAAACTGTGGTGGTTGGCTGTGAAAGAGGTGATGTGTTCAGAACGCACAAGAAAAACACAGTTATCCAAAGTAAAGTTCCAAGAAAAAATGTTGGAACGAGAAAATGTGGTTGTCCATTCATGATACATATTAGAAACGAAGAAGAAGGAAAATGGACAGTAGAAGTGAAGAATGTAACCCACAACCATGAGATTGCCGAGACACTATTGGGTCATCCGTATGTCGGACGGTTGAACCATACGGAGAAGAAGATAGTCGAAGACTTGTCCACCTCCGAAGTTGCACCGAGACAAATATATTCCGTCATACGACGTGAAGATGAGAATAACAAGTCTATAATGAAGTCAATATACAACGCCCTATCTTCTTCAAACGCTGTCCGGATGTAATGCCTGTGGTCCGTATTACGTATTTCTGGAATACGTGTACGTATTTTTTTCTGTATTGCATGATTCCTTGTTTAGCTTGCATCTTGGCTTGGTTATTTCTTGGCTTGGTTCGGCTTGGCTCGATTTTCTTTGGTTCAATATGAACCAATGTGAACCCCTACCTACCACCACCATTGTATTTATTAATCCATTCTCTCTATTCTCTCTCTTCATTAATCATCTTCTTCTTCCTCATTTACTTCCTTACCTACCAGAGAGAGAAGAGAGAGGTCTAGGCAAGTACAACTTGCTTCATGGAGGAACTCTGATTTTATTGCTCCATTCTCTTCTTTACTACATTCTAAAGCACTTTAGTATTTAACATTTCTCATTTCCATGGCTAGATTCTTGTAGATCTAAGTTTGCATTATTTTTGGATTTCTTGGGTTTTGATCTACTAAATCTTGTTATTTTCGAGTTTTGATGGTTCCATGTTGTAGAGAATTTCGTTCTACCCCATTTTGACCTATGGAAGTTCGGATTTAGGCTCCGGATGATGGAGTTATGGAGCTTGAGGACTTGGCTCTCATGGTGTTCTTCTTCTCTGAAATTTTGGAGAAGATGAACAGTGCTTGACTTGACCGCATGAATATTCATGCGGCAAGTGTTCTCTTCAGCCGCATGGCTGGAAGTACTTGAGCCGCATGAGGGCCGAACTCATCTGGCCGCATAACTCACTCAATTCCCAGCCGCATAAGTTCTGAACTCTATAGCCGCATGCGCCATTCCCGCTGGCCGCATGAGACTTGCTTGACCCAGCCGCATGAGGACTTCACCCTGAGCCGCATGAACTCAACACTCGCGAGCCGCATACGTACACTTGCTCCCAGCCGCATAGGCATTGCTCCCCGTAGCCGCATGAGTACTCTTCCTTTCTGAGCCGCATATGGTTCCCTTCCCCCGCAGCCGCATGGGTTGCTTCTTCTCGAGCCGTATGGAACCACACTCCCTCCCCCCGGCCGCATGTACCTAATTGGCCAGCTAGCCGCATGAGACCCATTCCTCCAGCCGCATGAGTTTCCTATCTTCCTGACCGCATGCGCCCCCTTATCTTAGCCGCATGGGATCCAGTGACCCTGGCCGCATGCGCTCTTCTAATTGGGCCGCATGAGTCTACCCTTTCCTGACCGCATATGACTTAGCCGCATGGCTCTTCTATAGCCCTGAATATTGATATTTTATTAGATATTTTACGTCCATTTTATATCCTTACGCCTTTTGTCATGAACTTGATAATCATGGATTTGTTTAATATGTTTGGAAATGATACCTGAGCATGACACGATAGTGACCCGTAGTGGTGCACTCTTGACAAGAAAACCTGACATGACCTGATAGTGGCCCGTCGTGGCGCACTCCTGACAAGAACACTTGACATGATAAACCTGACATGATATATCTGATAAGCTGTTGCGACGGCTACCTGACATGACATGACCTGTATAAATTACATGGACACCGTGGGCGATTGTGCTTGTACAAATAATCCAGTCCTGTCTTGCATCATGTCTAGGAGGGGACTCCTGAGTACCACGGTCAGGAGTACCTACTAAAATGGACTAAGGCTAATAACTAGATTAATATATTAGTCATGAAGAGATTTTCCAGCTACAGGCAATCCCGTTACCTGGGCGCGCCTGGGATCTGTAGCCTGCCGTCGAGTAGGGCACATTTCCAGCACACTGTCATGTGTTGCACCCTTCAAGCTACTTAAGGGTACATGCGTTTCCTGGACGATGTACCCACCTGAATTCAACCCTAATCTTTCGTCCTGGGTAACCTGGATGGTCTGCAGGGCTTGTGGCTGTGGAGTAATCTCACTGCATCTTGTTAGTAATTAGGCTTGTGACAACCCTAGTTAGTTAAAGTATCAAGCCGTAGGTCTTGTTTGGCCGTGAAATGATTGGATGGAGTTTAACCAGTCTAGTCTTGTCCTGATCATGCTCCAGATTGCTATATGACCAGAATGCTTGTATTTATTTTACCGATAAATGGTGAGAATTCCAAGTTCTGTTCAGACGAAGGGTTACAACCCCGGTCCTTATTTGGTTTACGGGTTGTAACCTGGTTATCTGAATAGTTCCATGGTTATCTCGTCGTATATCATCCTGATGTATTTTCTTTATTTCCAGTTCTTACTTTTATTTATACTCTTGTGCTGATTGATGGTTTTAGTTCCTAAGTGAAGCTTCCTTTGTGGTACTTGCTCTTTCTGGGATCTGACCCAGCTGGTTTTGTATGGCCATATTTCGGAGCAGCTCCAGAGGATCCACCGCTTTTCCAGCCCGATGGTGAACACCAGACGTAACCCGGGCAACGAGTGGGTTTATTTTTGCTCTCCCACTTTATTGTAAAAATATTCTTTTGAGGCGTTTAGCCGACGAGCACCTGTTTAGCTCGATTGTATTTACTTACTGTCTGCCTACGGGCTGTAACATGATTGACAGATCCTAGGGTTGATCATGTATGACTAAACACTTGCTAGTCCTAACATTTTGTAACGACTAGCTTCATGATCAGCTGAATATGTAATATTTGGGACGCCTTATTATTGTATATTTAATGATCATACATCTTGTAACATCTATTTACTTGCTTGTGATTGAGACAATAGGCTTGTTCATGACCATAGGAGACTGTTGGCTTGTAGTAAACCCTCATGTATCTAGACAGCCGTGACCGTATAGCGAGATGGAATCCATTTCAATATACGTAGCTGGCTATGTCTGCCCCCGCTCTCCAGTATTCTGGTTCTGGGGCGTGACACCGGACGAAATCAAGAATGGCGATGCAAGAAGTGCTCAAGTTGCTTGCTGATAACCATTATGTTGAGTTCCATAGAAGACATCCCCAGAGTAATGAAGTAATTTTAATCTTTTGGGCTCATCCCGATTACACAAGTTTGGCCAGGTCTTTTGCCGATGTGTTAGTCCTTGATTGCACATACAAGACCAATAAGTTCAAGATGCCTCTCTTTCATGTTGTCGGGTTCACCTCTACTTGAAAAATATTTCCAGTGGCATTTTGCTTTATGAAGAGTGAGAAACTTGAAGACTACACCTGGGCGTTGGAGAAACTGAAAACACTTTACACTGGTCATACAGAGCCGTCAGTATTTGTTACCGACAGAGAGTATGTCCTAATTAATGCTATTCGCATTGTTTTTCCTCAAGCGGATACATTGCTATGAACTTGGCACGTCAATCGTAATATCCAAGCCCAATGTAAGTTGAAGTTTCGGAAAGAGGATGGTAAAATCGACATGCAAATTTTTGACGAATTCTATAATGATTAGAATTGTGTGTGGCGAGCCTCTACGATTGCCAGTTACGACGCTGCATGGTACTTGTTCCAGCAAAAGTGGGAGGCGAGGAAGTCGGCATGCATTTCTTACATCAAAGATACATGGCTTGAACCGCACAAAGAATAATTCGTCTTAGCATGGTCGAATGTGGTGAAGCATTACGGCACGACAACTACCAACCGTGTCGAAGAAGCACACTCTTTATTGAAGAGACACCTAAAATCATCTCTCGGCAACTTTGTCTCTGTTTGGCAAGCTATACATTTATCAGTAGACCGGACGGTGAATAAAATTAAGGCATCATTTGAGATGAGTTTGAATATAGTCAAGCATGAACATAGAAAGGAAGTACTCTTAGATGCTTTAATGCGCGTGGTATCTCACAAGGCGTTGGCCTTAATAGTTGATGAGATTGAAAGGTCAAAGTTTGTCGGATTTGATCCTGAGATTTGCGGGTGTGTATATCGACATACACTGGGCCTCCCTTGTGCACATCAGATTAATGAATATCGCCGTGAATTCATTCATATTCCAGTAGATGCTGTCGATCAACGTTGGAGGCAGTTGTCTATGATGCCCCTGGTGAAGACGGACGATGATTTCTTCTCTTTGCCACAAGTGAAACTTCTCCACGCAAGGTGGTGTGCCTCAGTAGGAGCGGAACGGATGTCCATTGAGCTTAAAATCAAAAAAATTGCATGTCCGGTGACTACTAGAATGCATGAGTCGTCCGTTGTTTCCAATCCTAAAGGCATGCCTCAAACAAGATTGACTAGTTCACAGAAGAGAAGGCTGGAGTCGACTAAGAGAGATCCATCGTCCTTTGAGCATGTTGAACGAAGCTTACAGCAACCTTCGCCTGCATGGAAGGACAAGCTTGTCGTTCGCCGAAAAATAGAGAAAATGGACCTCCCAAGAGAAGATACCGTTGCAAGCCAAACAACGAGTTTGTATATTGACAAATTTCAACCTGCGCTTCGAAGTTACATTTGGTCTATTGTCAATGTCCCCGGTGATGGCCATTGCGGATTTCATGCGCTTGCAAGGCATCTTGGTTATGATGACAAAGACGGATGGAGACGGGTGAGGCAGGAGCTGTACGAGGAGTTAGAGACTCGTCTTCCATTCTACTCCAGCATCCTAAGTGAAGAAACGGTTGCAAGTTTGTTGTTAAGTATCCCTTGCACCGACAGTGTTACCGAGAAAGATCACTACATGTCAGTCCCGTCTGCCGGCTATTTATTTGCAAATAGGTACATGATACCTGTTGTACTTATCTCGCCGGATATTAACAATCATTCTTTCCGATGTGCGCTCCTCCGACGGACCACGGAGTGTCTAACCTATGTACTATAGGTCTGATCGGGGATCACTTCGTTATACTAAAGATGATCGCTCATTCTCCGATTCCTCCACCTTCAACAGTTTGGTACAAAAGAGCACCGGTCGAAGCCATCGCTTAGACTACACCTTTCGTTGATCAGATCAACCATTGTAAGAAGTTGTTGAAGATTGAGGAGCCAAGAGACTTACCTGCTGACCACTACGACGTCTAAATCGACTAAGTATAGATATATTTATAGTTTGACATTTTGTATATGGAGGACCACTTTTGTATACAGTGAAATATGAAGTCCACTAATCTATATGGAGTAAATTTTGTGTTATATGTGTTTACTGTGTGCTACCTGTGTTATATGTGTGTACCTGTGTGCTACCTGTGTTATGTGTCTACCTGTGTTATATGTGGCTACATGTGTGTTATCTGTGTTATATGTGTGTACCTGTGTGCAATTATGTGCGACAAAAGTAGGACTGTCACAGAGTTTCAGTTTTAGAAACTCTGTCACAGAGTTTCATAGGTAGGACTGCCACCCCCTGGCAGTCCCACACTGCTGGCAGTCCTACTTCAGTGTAGGACTGCCAGGGGGGTGGCAGTCCTACCTATGAAACTCTGTGACAGAGTTTCAGTTGAGGAGCTCCTCACAGAGTTTGATAAGTAGGACTGCCACCCCCTTGGCAGTCCTACACTGGAGTAGGACTGCCAGAGTGCTGGCAGTCCTAACTGAAACTTGTTGTTGCAGCAAGTTTGAGTTAGGACTGCCAGCACCCTGCCAGTCCTACTCCAGTGTAGGACTGCCAGAGGGTGGCAGCCAGCAAGTTTGAGTTAGGACTGCCAGCACCCTGCCAGTCCTACTCCAGTGTAGGACTGCCAGGGGGTGGCAGTCCAACCTATGAAACTCTGTGACAGAGTTTCAGTTGAGGAGCTCCTCACAGAGTTTGATAAGTAGGACTGCCACCCCCCTGGCAGTCCTACACTGAAGTAGGACTGCCAGGGTGCTGGCAGTCCTAACTCAAACTTGTTGTTGCAGCAAGTTTCAGTTAGGACTGCCAGCACCCAGGCAGTCCTACTTCAGTGTAGGACTGCCGGGGGGGGGGGGGAGGGGGGTGGCCGTCCTGATACTGATACTCTGTACATAAAAAACAACAATTCATCACAAGTACATAAACAACAATAATTCATCACAACTACATAAATATTCCACATCCAACTTAAGATTCATCACAATAATTCATCACAATAATCCAACTACAATAATTCATCACAATAATTCATCACAACTACAATAATTCATCACAACTACTTAAGTTTCAAGCATTCCACATCCACAATTAAGTTTCAAACAAGTACATAACTATTCCACATCCAACTTAAGTTTGAAACAAGAAAAATATCCAGATCCAACTACATGTGATCATGTCGGGCCTTTGAACGAGACTCCCTATTGTTCATGAAGAGGAACTCGACCACGTCGTCGATGCGATCAAGCTCGTTGGCGACCGCGACACTAGTGTCACTTTGGCATCCTCTCCGGAGTGTCTAGGCCAATTCCTTCACCTTTTGAGACTGAAAATGAAAGTATAAATGAATTAAGTCTACAAACATGGAAATTTCAGTCTTATTACAAATATGGAACTCACCATCCTCACCAACCCAGCATACAAGACGTTTTTGGAAGGAAGAGCTCCAATTGCTCCGACGGCCACGGGACCCGGATTTGTAGGGTTCGACAACTTAGGATGTCCGATCCCCAGGAAGTACGGCATGTAGTCCTCGCTGCAGTCGGCTATCTGGGTGACCGGTCGTCTTTCAGATTCCCGAAGTACATGTCGTTGCCACTCGGAGTAAAAGTCGGTCACCCAGTCGAAATTCGCCGGTTTGTAATTTAAAGGTTGGGTTCCGCGCGGAGGCTCCAACAGTCGTAGTGTGCGCTTCGACACAGTTTACACGAAGCCAAACTGACGAAGTACTCTATCGGGCATGTACGGCTCCGTGATATCATAGCATGTGATGATGCCATGAAATAAAGAAACTGGTTGGACCTCACGATTCAGCTCACGTAAATTCCGGTATGGATTCCAAAAAATCTGTAGGAAAACAGTTAACAACAAAACAAAATTAACATAAAAAAGTAAGTCAAAAATTAGTACCTCTTCTGCCACCAAATTGTCTAGTACTTCACGAATGGAAGCCAGTGTTTGCCAGTTTTTGGTTTTCAGCTGGGATGGCCTCCATCGACACTCTAGGAAGGTGTTCAACATACTCTGGATTCAGGTCACCCCGTCTGAGCATCGGAAAGTGCTCGTATATCCAAGCCTATTCAATTTATAAAAAAATAGTAAAAAATTAAACAACAAATTGAAGTATACAAGATTAAATTGTTAAAAATTTTCTTACATGTAGCAGAGTCTGACAGCCGGCCATTGTCTTAGTCCCGACACGGGATGCGATGCCGAGCTCGCGGTAAAGATTGGCTAGGATACCGCTTCCCCAGGATATATCAATGAAGTCATCCACTTCAGATAAGTTGAGCATGTACCTAGCATATATCGACGTTCCGGACTTGTCCGGAATGCCGACCGTTCCTAGGACGAACAACATATACGCACGGGCCACCGCGTCGACCGTATCATCGTCATCGTCATCCACCTCCGTATCCATGAAGTGGTCCACCAGAAATGGTAGAGGAATTCCGTACTACTTCTTGAAGCCTGGTAGAGTTGTAAAACTCGTAGCCTGAAGTCCAAGGTGGATTGAGACGAATTTGACGATCTTCTCGTACCATTTCACGGATTTCTCATTGGCGTAATGTTCTTTGGTCATTACGCGCCCGGTCACTGGCAGCTCCAGTATCTGGTAGACGTCGTCAAGTGTAATGGTCATCTCCCATGCTGGGAGATGAAATGTGTTGATCTCCGAGTGCCATCTCTCCACAAAGGCGGATATGAGGGCACTATCCATTGTCCGGTAGGCGTTTTGTGCCAAATTGTGCAAGCCGCTCGGTATGATTTTGCTCCGGACGGCCTCCGATAAGCTTGCAAACTGCCAGGACACGATTTTCTTCCCGTGACTCACAGTCCTAAGGATACGATATGTCCTCTGTATATCGAACAACAGAAAAACATATCAATTATGAAATACATATATATATATATATATAGTATACTAAACTGTTAGCTTACAAACGTCATGTACATACAGGGTTCTTCCATATTTCATACGCAATGTGGTTCTCAAAAGAAACCAACATTGAGCAACCGGACGGACGGACAGGCGGCTCAGAAGGACCGCCTCCTCAAATGGAGCAGAACCGTCTTGACGTGATAGGAGTCGGGCAATTGGCATGTCGTCGTCGTCATCGGAAGAACGCGTAGGAGTAGGAGCTCGTTGCTTCGACCGAGCTTGACGTGCCGGTGGCGACGTCCGAGACCGAGCTTAGGACGCCGGTTCAAAAATTGTTATCGGATGCTCGAGAGGACGTCCTGCACATTCCTTCCGCTTTGACGCGGTGGACCGTATTCTTTTGTTAGCGGCCGGTGGACTGTATGACAACATACAGTTATTAAATAATACAAACAGCATGCAGTTACCCAACCCCATATGTCATAAAAGTAGGACTGCCAGGCCTGTGGCAGTCCTACTGAAAATCAGGACTGCCAGGACTGTGGCAGTCCTACTATTATGAGATCCTAACTGCCACAACAACATGCTAGTTTGTCGTGTTCTAGGGTTAGAATTTCAACATAAAATGCGTTTTTCTTTTGATCGAAAATTAGGAAAGAGAACGTGAAGGAGATTCTAAACCTATTTTATCAAAACTTTTTCAAGAATTAAAAATATTCTAGGGTTTCGAATAGAATGTACAAAATTCTCGAATAAATTAGGGAAGAACGTACCTGGATTCCGGTTGCTTTGACTTGCGTGTCGTCTCTTCGAGAAGGTTGTGAAAGAAATCTTGGTGGAGGAATTGGGAGTGGAGTGGTCGAGAAGAAAAAATTAGTATTTTAGGAGGGGGAGAGGGAGAGAGCTCTTTTTTTTTCTTCTTGAGAAGAGTGTAAAATGAAAATGAAAGTGAAATGAAAGGTTTGGGGGGTTGGGCTGCCCCCTAGCAAATTTTGGGTGTCCCCCTAAGCAAATTCTCCACCTTCTTGGGCTGTCCCCAAGTAAGTGATACCCCCAAGCAATTTTGGTAGTGCCCTTAGAAAAAACCCATATGTATAGCACGCGTTTAAAACTCTAGGGCCTTAAAATTCGCATACAAATGCGAATCTTTCAAAAATACGTATTATACGTCTATGTAAGATACGGAAAAATTTGCGTATAATACACGTTTTATTCGGGTGATTGCTAACAAGGGTTCAATATGCAGCATGAAATAAGTCATTTACTATGAACAATGAATCTGTATTACTATGAACAATGAATCTGTATTTGGGAGCAGAACCAATAAAAAAAACTGCCAGATTCACACTTTTCCTTGCGCGCCTTCGAACGTTCTGGTGAAATGAAAGCTCCCATACCTCAAGATAGACAACAAAGACTGCTGCTGTTGCTTCTGAGCTGGTACATTTCTGTGAGATGCAATCAATAACACCAAACATCCTCGTTTTCTTCTGAATCTATACAAAACACCTCGTCTTTGCAATCTCCATATAAGACTTACAACGACCACTTAGGTTAAATTATTCAACCAAAGTGGTTGAAAATCCAAAACTGAGCACCTGAAGGAAAAGGATGCAGCATGTCAGATATCACCAAAATAACCTCTAATTGCATATATAGCAGAAAAAGGTCATAACTCACAGAATATGCAGAAGAAATAATAAACAACCCCATGAACACATCCAGCATTTAAAAGAATAAAACCATGCCGGATATTCTCTAAGCCATCCTCAGTGCCTGCTGTAACTGTGCATATGATGACGGATGTATCTTGTTTAAAGCTGCATTAAAGGAAGCTTCTCCATGGAGAGCTGCACATGCTTTAAGGTTTTCTCTTAACATATTCTCCAACGATAATTGCTTGATTGGATCAGAATCTTTGATCTGGTGCAAGAATATAATTATTTAGTAACAGAAGATACTTGGAATATCAGATTCGGCTTTTATGCTGTATATTAATAATATGAATCTAGGCATTTCAATTATTCAAGCCCTTACTTGTTTTCTTCTCGACTCTTTGCTTGGAACACCCCCATATGCAAAACTTTCATTGCTAGCCAAAGAACTTGTAGTATCACCACTGCCAAGAATTAAATTGATATAAGAAATTTATGGACTAAAGTAAGCTGATGCTTACTAGGAAGTTCTGAGGAAACTCACCTGGAATCATCCTCATTTATTTCTTTGTTTTCTCCCAGGATGACAGTAGTACAAACACTGCAAGTAAAACGTAAACACGAAAGTTTCATGCAAACAGGTAAATGATGAATAATAGGTTTTCTGGAGGGAAAAAAAAAAAAACCTTAGAATCTCTTCAAGTTTATCAATGACTTGAGGGAGTCTTAAAGTCAAAATGATACAAAGAGCAAGTGCGTATGTCTTTTTCTGTATGAATGTTGCATTGTCAATCTGTTAAAATGAGGGGAAAAAACATGTTAGAAGCAATGATTGAGGCACCTGATGCTGGTCATTGGGATAGTTGACGGGGGTATTTTCTGTGCTACTACTGCAAACAATTATAGGAATAAGGATTATTTTCCTTTATGAATAATTCAGGGAAATAATTCTTTTTAGCATAGAAGAGACTTGGCACTTTTGTACTTCTGCACCATGCAGCAAAATCAGAAGGGATGATTACTACAGTTCCTGGATGTCCTCAAATTGCAGTATGCTATTCATCATCGTCCAAGCCTTTTTCCCATGAATGGGGTCACTTATGAAGAATAAGAAAGCTCCATACAAGATTTGAAAAAGTTTTATGTCGGGCTGTCGACCTGCCATCAACCCTCTACTTTGGAGCCAAATTCCTAGCCAAGATATATAGCATGAGAGGGCCTAAATTGTAGAATGCTATTGCAAGGTGGAATTTCATGACATTCTTTCTGCTCATTTGAGAGCTGTTTCGGCATGTCTCCTGTCTTTGATCTAAGTTCTTCGTTAACGAAGTGAAACATTCTCTTGGGAGGATTGTAACATAAATTTTCAGTCATGTTATGGTCTTGACTTTTAATTGTTCTATAGTTAAACCTGTTATTATGCAATAAACTGGACACTGGTAATTGTGGTGGTAGAATTGAAATTGGCACAGCCACCATTTTGACCATGTGAGCATAAAGGTAGCCGATTTTCATGATAATATTGATGGTCTCGGTTCTGCAAAAACGAGTGCAGAACTTGCAATTTTTGACACAAAATTGGCAAGTTCATGGCCTGTGCAATTTTCACCCTTTTGGTTGTGGGCGACCAGGAGACTTAGGGAAAGCCTCTATGTTACTCAGAGGAAACAGCTTTTTTACATGTTGAACATTGTATCAAGCTATGTTAGCTGGACTCGGGTACGGGTACGGGTGCATATCCAAGAGTATGGTCCTTCAAACTCATAATTGAAGGATACACGGACTCGACTAAAAAGGATCCAAATTTTGGATACGGGTATGTGGATATGACTAAGGTTTCATAAAAAAAAAACCTGTAATTATAAACTACTAGTAAACTTTACTGAACTAGTTGAATAAGTCCCTAAGGGACCCCTTCAACTCCCCTACTAATTTACTACCAGTCTACCATATCAAAATAAACTATCAACTTAAATACCAGTCTCCCGATTGTTACTATGAAGGATCCGATTGTCACCATGGAGGATCGGATACGGGTTCCATACTCAAACCCATGTCCTATCGAGTCGACACGGGTACTTCTCCTTAAAGTGGAGAGTCCGGATAACATAGGTATCAAGGTTCACAGTAACAGCCGACAATGAATCTTTGGTCGTATCATATTGGTTTTGGCATGTCCTGTCCGATACTGATCCCAATGCTACCGTCATATCCAAAATTTGGCTCTTTCCCGACCAATTCAGCAAAAATAAGTTAAAGATAAAGAGAAGTATGGCAAAAACAATGTCAATACGATCATTTGATCATGACAGAGATCAACATGCTACAGTGTATCAATAAAATTCCTTTTCGACACACTGTAACCATTAGAATTTGTTATAATATAAATTCACAATGTTAATCTCTCTAAATATTATTCCGTGTAAACTACATATCACAGGAGTACTTTGTTAAAAGCGAGTAAAATAAACAACAAAATCAATTTCGGGTGACAATTCAACAACGTCGAATAATATTTTGTTCAAAACTAATGGAAAACAACAAATAATACATGACATTATGCCTAAATCTATCGAATATATTTCTAGTTTTTAAAACAATTTCTTATTATCTTTCTGCTTTCCTAACCCAAGAACTCCAAAACTCCGGTCTCAAAAATCTGAAACTGCTGAAATTGCCAACACAGTTGCTTATAAGAAAGTGCGAACCTTGATCTAAATGTAAGAAATTTTGTTTAATTTGAAAGGATCCTTGTACACACAATTCCAGTGCTACGATAGTATTGTTAGGAAGGTAATATCAAGAGCAATAAATGAACAAATAATATATGAGATTATACCTAAATGTATTGAATATTTTTCTAGTTTTTGAAAAAAATTATTGTTATCTTTTCAGCTTTCCGAAACCAAGAACTCCAAAACTCGGTCAAAAAACTCTGAAAACTGAACCGCCGACATCAATGATCATAACAAATATCCGAAACCGATACTGCGAACCTTGATTTCAATGTAAGATAGTTCATTTAATCTGAAAGAATCCTTGTACAGAGTCCCGGTGCTATGATATTATTGTTAGGAAGGTAATCTCGAGAGCCAGAAAGACTGCCAGTTCCTTCTGTCAGATTTAGATAATTTACATAATAATATATTCACATGACACAATTGGAGGTATGCAAACTATGCTTTGATATCCATGTCATGCATTTCATGCCTGAACAGAGTTCTGTAGTTGGCACCTTAGCAACAGGATAATCATCACTGAGAACAATGACGTTTGCTTATTTCTGAGTTAAAAGACACTTTATACCTTAGCCTGGGTATGACCAGAACAAATCAAGGTCTGGACTGGAGAACACCTATAACAATGATTAGGATCTTATTTTGGAAACCTTCTACAAAACCAGAAGTCAGAGTACTCAAAATCTTGTTGACTGTTGTGCAAAGAGAAGTAGGAAAGTAGCATTTCATGCCAATTGTCCAAACATTGCCAGGTGGGATGATACGGAATTATGCTTCCCTATCTACTATGTTACACGGAATATCTCACGACACAGAACATGACGATGACACAGTTACGGCTCTTAGTGTATTTTAAAGTGTCGATGCCGTGTCCAATACAGACACACATGACAAGGGCACATTTATTTTGGAGCATCCGAGCTTCCTAGCTTATCATCAAAGTATCTAGCAACAAGCAAATACATACATGTCCAAATTTCAGTTCAAAAACTCAAAAGTTATATAAAGCAGCTCTAATAAAGAAACTTTATGTTCATCATAGAAAAAAAATACTGCAAGTAAAAGAACACCTGGGAAAGCTTCTCTAGCTACTTCAATAATTGTATGATCTCTTATTCTGATAAAGTTGAGATTATAAGACTTCAGTGATCTTCTAAGCCCTAACACTTCTAAATCAGTGCCATGGTCATTTCTGTCATGTCAGACATGTATTGGACAGGTCATTCCAAAAATATGCTACGACGTTAAAAAGAAGTCGGTGCAATACCTGTATTATGTCGTTGTGGTCTTAAAGACGATATGGTTGAGACTCATACCATTTTAGACTCCAATCTTAATTAAAATCTAGTTTATGTATCTCGTAGATTACCCAATGGCAAGATAGGTAACTCATCAATAGTATATGCAATTACCTATAATTGCTAGAGAATGAGGATGAAAGTCATGAGACCATATTAAAACTCAGTTCTACTTCATTGATAGGAATACTATCCAAATAGAGATGCTTCTAAACATCAAATTGAAAGATTTAAGTTAAAAATAATTAATGTCTGCAGCAAACAGAAGGTCAAAAGCTGTATCATGAAGAACAGCAGGAAAGCCTCAGTATCAATCAACTGCTAATAAAAATAAAGGCATTCACAGAAGATAACCTCTACCAAGTACCAAGTTCCTAGATTTAATCAGATAGGTTTTTTGCAATATTGGATTGAGAAGGCTATAAAATAAAATTTTACTGAAGGCTTTCCAAATTTGTTAATATTTGCAGGTTTCTATTAAAAAAAACTGAAAGTCGAATGCAGAATGAAAGATGACAATACGCCAAAAGAAGGGTAATAACCCGTACCAATCATTTGATCCTATTACCTTGTCAATCCATATATCTACCAAACAAAGAAGAACATTTTGGTTGATAGAAAGACCAGCTTGTTGAAGGACTAATCCCAAAGACGAGTCAGATGCTAAATGGGCAAGATAGTTGGTATTCATCACAAGGACACGTGCAAGTACTGCCCCAGAAGACGCTTGCACTGCTGTTTTGGAAGGATTATGATCATCTTCTCCACTTAAGCAAATGACAATGAGTTTCTACAATGGCATAATTAGAAGTCAGATCAAATATCATGAAAAAAGAGTGGTGTATCTAGCTTCATAGTGTAAAGAGAGAAGAAAGTACCTGTAGTACTCCACATATTAAAGGAGGTGATTCCACAGGAAAGCACTGCATATTAAGGTGCAGTATGTCACTACTTTGGTGCATATGAATCATGAGATGGTTTAACTCTAAATAACTCTGGTTCTCCAATGTAGCAGTGAACATACAACCCTCGATTACCATCTTCTCTCTCTCTCTCTCTCTCTCTCTCTCTCTCTCTCTCTCTCTCTCTCTCTATATATATATATATATATATATATATATAAAGCGAATTGGTGTTTTCAACCAAAAGGTCCAAAACATAAAAGGATAAACAACGGTCACGATTAAAAGATAGTGGGCATTTCAAATAGCTACAAATATAACACGTATGTCAATAAAAAAATCTTTAAACTACTATAAATATTATTAAAGATATTATTAACTGATATATAAATGAGAAACGATTCCAAAACTGAATTACCAAGGAGCGTTTTGGAGGTACGGGTATATGTGTGTGTGTGTGTGTGTGTGTGTGTTATACAAAGCACCATCCCAAGCGGTCATGACTTGAATACATAAGATCCGGGAAATTACATGAGAGGTTTGTATCCTCTGGGCATGTTATGTATTTAACTATTAAAGGTGGAATAATATGGAATATTTAAGTAACGGCCTATCTATTGAGAGCCGGACCCAGAGGAGTGCTCTAGCCAAGCAAGAGGATCAAGAGCTTGTTCGCACCGCAAAGAATAGTGGAGTTGAAGGGGGCAGTTAGTTGGTTGCTTCATAGATACGAGAGACTTGATCTAAATTCTCAATGAAAATCTCTTAGGAGACTCGAGCTATTCCACGTGCATAGAACAAGACACAACACAGTATTAGCTAAAGAGACTCGAGCTTTATATATATATATATATATATATATATATATATATATATATATATAATTTTAATATATATATAATGGAGTCGGGCCTGGGCGATGGTGTGACTAGGGAGCGAACGGCTAGGGTTCCTCCCCCGCGGCCGCCGGACCCCCTCGCCGGCGGGGGGAGGAAGAACGGGAAGAAGGGGTGGGCCGGGCCGCCCCCCCCCCCCCCCCCCCCACAGGTCAGAGGCGGCGCCCCCCCCAGGCGGAGGGGGGGGGGGGGCGACGGGATCGGCTGTGGGAGGGTCGGGCGGACCCCCCCCCCCCCCCCCCGACCTGCGGACGGCAGCGGCGCCCCCCAGGCGGTGGGGGGGGCGGGAACATCCGTGGGGGGGGGGGGGTCGGGCGGACCCCCCGGTTCGGCGGACGGCGGCGGCGCCCCCCCCAGGTGGTGGGGGAGGGGGGGGGGGGGGCGGGATCGTTTGTAGGGGGGTCGGGCGGACCCCCCGAATCTGTGGCAGGCGGCGGCGCACCCCCCGGCGGTGGGGGGGGGGGGCAGGAACGACGGGATCGTTGATGGCAGATCTGACAGGGGGATCGGACGGGGATCGGATCTTGCGGGGTATCTCCAACGTCCCGAATTTCGAATTTGGAGCAGGATCTGGATCTCAGGGGGTCAGATGGAGGGAGAAGGATGGACAACGGTTACACGTCGTCGCGTGGCGAAGACCGGTGGAAAGGTAGGAGGACAGGGCCATATTAGGGATCGCCACCCTGCTGATAGACGACAGGGAGGATCAGGGGCGCGGCCATCGACTCGTAGCCCTGTGGCGTCTGCTGGGAGATCGGTAGGCTGGCGGCCCAAGGCGACCGCGGCGGATAAGGAAAAGAGCAAGGTGGTGGATCTCGGCGGTCAGGGGTCTGGGTCTCCCCCCCCCCCCCCGGAGGGTGTCCCAGGCCACAGGGGGCGATTTCTCGCCCGGCTGGAAGGTCCTGGACAGATATCTGCAAACCTGTGGAACCGAAGAGTCCCACATCGATGGAGTACGTCCCGCCGATTAAGGCAGGGAGGGATTTCCGGGCCTCGTTTACTGCGGAGGAGATAGAGAAGGTGACTGCCTACTGGAAGAATACTCTGGTCCTGTACGTCCTGGGCAACAAGCCTTTCTACGGACACATCCGGGGTTATGCAGCACGAGTCTGGCAGCCTAAGGACAGTATGGAGTTCTTTGCTCGCGAGAACGGCTTCTACTATGTGAAGTTTGGACCAAGGTTCACAGTATCGGTATCGGAATCGGTATCGGGTTATTCCTATGAGTATTGGTATCGGCGATATCGGTAGTATCGGCAGTTTCGGATCGGAGTATCGGATTTTTCGGTATCGGAAAACAAATAATTATTAAAAAATTAAATTATTTACATTTAAAAACATATATTCTATACATTTGGGCATAATTTAAGTATTTTCGGTGTTATTTCTTAGTAGTTTTGAAATTAAATGAAATAGTAGTCACCCTTACCGATTGGTTTACATACAATAGATTGATTTTCTTCTTTTACATATTTTTACAACTTTATTACGGTTTAAACCCTTGTTGATTTGTCTTTTTCTCTTTGTCAAATTGATCAAAAAAGAGACCATCAATGTCGGTATCGGTCAGTATCGGGTATCAGTTGGTATCGGATCGGGACATGCCAAACCGTATCGGTATCGGCCGTATCGGATCGGTATCGGCCGATACTTTAAACCATGGTTTGGACTTGCGGAGGATGTCGCAAGGATCCTGCAAGGCGGCCCCTGGACGTTCGACGGCAGGCTTATCATTCTGAAGGAATGGACCCCGGAACTTAGATGCGAGAGGGAAGTCCTGAATGCCATCCCTTTATGGATTCGCTTTCCTGAGTTTCCTGTCCGGTTCTGGAGTATTCCATTGCTGATGCGCCTAGCGAGCTTGGTGGGCACCCCGATCAAGGCGGATGAAGCTACTGCCTTTCGGTCGAGGTTGATGTACGCCATAATTTTTGTGGAGATTCGGGCTAGGGGAGAGTTACCGAAGATGGTGAAATATGAGATTCCTTCTGGAGAGGTGCTAACCCAGAGGGTAGAATATGAATGGGTCCCACCTACCTGTTCACGCTGTACCTGTTTTGGGCATCTGGCCAGTGCTTGTTCGGCGGTTGGCCCTCAGATGGAGCCTACTATTCCCCTTAGTGAGGCTCCTGACTCACCCTGTGACATGGATTCCAGAGATGACAGTGGAGAGGTCTTGGTGGGAGGGGTTACCCATCCAATGAGTGATGGTGGGATGAGCCTCATTGTCTCTACCCAGCTAGCTCCCACGAGTGGGGCGTTGACCGCTTGCCCGGGACAGAGTAGTATGATTACCAGAGGCATGGTGGTGTCGGAGATCGAGGCGCGAGATGGTGACGGATCGGCAGAGGGGCAGATTTACTGTAGGAAGCGACGTGCGGTCGGTCCGCTGAGTGACGGCCCCTCCAGGGAGGGGGGGCATCCGACTGACAGAGAGGAGGCGGTGTGTGTTGACAACCCTGCCTGAGCGTTGGTGCTCTCTCAGGTCGCTCCCCAGCTGGCCATTCCGACTGGGATGGAGGAGGATCTATTAGCGTCGGATGTGGCACATTCCCCAGGTGTCGATCCGAGTGTTTCCCAGGGGACCCATCCTCTCATTAATTAATGGCCATCATCGCCTGGAATGTGAGGGGAGCGTGTTCGCTAGGGAGGTGGAGAGAGATTTGTGGGGTTCTCCACAGAGAGAAATACGACATTTCTGTTATATTAGAATCTAAGATCAAAGGGAAAAAGACTCTTGCTCGGCGGACCCCTTCCCATTGGGCCCAACTGCACAACCTGGCTCTGTGTGACATGGCCAGGATTTGGGTTCGATGGAACTCGACGAGCTGGGATGGTGACTTGATCTTGATGACGGAGCAGTTGATTGCTATCTCCTTCTCGAACAAAGGTGGTTTTCGGTTCTTATTGGGGGCGGTTTACGGCCACAATGACAGAAGGAGACGGGAGTCCCTGTGGAGCGACATCTCCCGAGTTGTTGCTGCTGCAGATTCATCGTCTCTCCCTCTTCTTCTGATCGGGGACTTCAATGCCCTTCTACACCGAGGGGAGAAGGTGGGCGGTCGTCCAGTTCCAGACTCTATCTTATATGATTTCCAGAGATGCCTCCTCCAGGCGGGGCTCCAGGGATTGTCGCGCTCAGCCTTCATCTGGACTTGGCATAACAAAGCAATCCGGAACAAGGTTGCATGCCAGCTTGATTGAGCCCTGGACAATGGAAAATGGTTCCGTCATTTCTCCAATTCTTCGGCTGAGGGCCTGGCCGCTGGAACGAGTGATCACTCCCCCATCAGGGTAGGCTTAACTTCTCGGTCTCCTGGGAAGTCCCGTCCTTTCAGGTACAACAACAGTTGGTATCTCTCGGAGGGCTACCTAGAGGCTGTCTCGGAGGGGCTTACTAGCTGTCATGAGGGGACGGCCCAGTTTCGCTTGGTTCGTCGTCTCAAGGTCACGAAGAAGGCTCTTCGGAGTTGGGTGAAGGGGTTGCCCAAGTCTACCTTGGAGGATAAGGAGGTGGAGTTGCGGGCTATCCAGCAGGACATGCAATCTGACATGCTTAATGGTGACCTGGCGACAAGAGAGAATGTGCTGATCGAAGAAGTAAACATCTTGCGGCTGCAGAAGGAGATTAGCACGGCTCAGCGTGCCAAATGCTTCTGGCTCAAGGACGGCGACCGTTGCTCCAAGTTCTTCTATGATGTCATCCGGACCAGACAACATAGGAATCACATCTTCCAGCTTCTTGATGTGGATGGCAATCTTGTGGGAGAGCCGGCTGAGATCCAGGACGAGGCTGTCAAGTACTACTCTGAGTTATATTTCCAGACTGACTACTTGTCTGTGTTCCCAGAGATTGTTACGAAGAGATTGGTGACTCCGTATGGGAATAGCATTCTTCTTGCCCCCGTTACTTTGGAGGAGGTGGAAGCTATTGTCAAGCTGGCGGATCCCAACAAGGCTTCCGGACCGGATGGTTTTAGCAGTGGGTTCTACAAACGCCACTGGGACACTCTGAAGTATCAGGTCATAGAGGTGGTGCATGAATTCTTCACCAAAGGGAAGCTGCTGAAAAAGCTGAACCACACTTTCCTGACATTGGTGCCAAAGGAGGGCGCGACAACACTGGCGAATTTCAGACCTATTGCGCGCTGTAATTATCTTTATAAGATAATTACGCACCTTATGCGCCGGCGGATGGAGGGGATCATGCAGGACTTGGTTTCTCCGAACCAGGCTGCGTTCATCAAGGGGAGGTCGATTGCTGAGCACAGCCTCCTGGCTCATGAGATGGTGAGGGGCTTTAGCAAACCCGGAGGGGAGAAGGCATGTGTGAAACTGGACCTGAGGAAGGCGTATGACATGATCAATCGGGACTTCCTCTGTCATCTGATGACCGCCATGGGTTTCGAGGACCACTGGATTGCATTGATCCGGGAGTGCATTACATCCTCCACTTTCTCTGTCCTCATCCAGGGTATTCCTCATGGGTACTTCCAGAGCAATCGTGGGCTTAGGAAAGGTGACCCCCTATCCCCTTACCTGTTCACGCTTGTCATGGAATACTTCACATGTTTGATGGACCTGGCAGTGCATCGTGGGAGGCTGGTCCCATTGTTTCGGAGGGTGGACCCCCCAGTTACCCACCTTATATATGCAGATGATCTCTTGGTGTTTATCCAGCCATCGACGGAGGGTATGCAGACGCTTGCGGAGATTATGGGAGAGCTGAATTCCCTCTCGGGCCTTCAGATGAAAAGAGAAAAGAGCAGGATGTACTTCAGCTCCCTATGTCCCCAGAAGGAGGAGCGGGCCGATGTGCTGGGTATTGAGAGGAGTGATCTTCCGGTGCGCTATTTAGGAGTGCCTCTCACAGTCAACTATGCACGAGATCGGGACTGCCATAGTCTGGTGGAGTACGTCCAGAGGAGAGTGGAAGGTTGTAAAGCCGCTGGATTGTCATTTGGCGGACGCCTCGAGCTGGTCAGATCGGTGATTTCGGCTGTGGCTCATTTCTGGCTGCAATCCATCCTCCTTCCTGTTGCCACTGTTAGAAAAGTGGAGTGGATCTGTGCAGATTTTATTTGGAGGGGGGTATGCATGCAATCTCCTGGGAGCAGCTCTGTCGACCCAGGAAGGAGGGAGGAGTGGGGCTCATGCCGTTGCTGGAGATTAGGGAGGCCTCCGCGCTTAAGCTGGCATGGAGATTCATCAACGGGGGGTCTCTCTGGGCTGACTGGATGCACAGCAGATACGTGAAGCAGGACAACTTTTGGACGTGTGCTACTGACAACAATCACTCTGTCACATTCAAGACTGTCTTGAGACATAAGGGGGTTCTCAAATCTGCAATCCGGAAGGTCATGAAGGATGGGGTCTGGAACGGACCTCTGGCGGGATCCTTGGATAGATCGGCGCTCGCTATTGGACATCAGGGGAGCCCCGACACATCAGGAGGACATGCGTGGTCTGGCGTGTAGTCGTATCATTCGCGACGGGGAGTAGAGGCCGGAGTCTTATCGGTTTACCGAGGAGCTGGGTGAGATCATTAGTACTATTGCCATTGATCCGGACTTGCCTGTGGATCGGTGGATTTGGGAGCCATCAGGAGCAACTACGGGAGCTGGGGAGTTCCAATTCCGGAGCTGCTACAACCTCATCCGGCGCACTTTTCCCCAGAGTTCTGACTACGAGTTTGTATGGTGCAAGGGTCTGGCCAGGAAGATACAACTTTGTGTCTACAAGCTTCTATTGGGCCGTCTTTTGACTAGGGATCGTCTGAGTTCGTTTGGAGTGCCGGTTTCCGATCCCAAGTGTGTGCTTTGTAGTCTGGAGAATGAATCTATAGGGCACATTTTCTTCGAGTGTGTCGTGGCATGGCAGATCTGGTCTGAGCAGAGTAGAGCGTTGGAAGGATGCGACTCCGGGAAGGGTATTGAGGACATCATCACGGTGCTCCGGGATAGCAGGGGTCGAGGGCAGGACTGGTTCCGGACCGCCAGAGTTCGACTGGCTGCTTCAGTTTGGCATGTATGGCGGGAACGAAACCGTCGAATATTTGAGGGGTTGGTCATCCCTCCGGTAGGCATTCTCCATAACATCGAGTTTGATGTAAATGCTATGGAAATTGATGAGTGGGAGTCCCACTTTGATTGTATGTTGTAAGATTATTGCATTGCTTTTGGAATAAAAAATTTACCCTTTTTCCAAAAAAATATATATATACAACTTAAGCTCACGTCTATTTTATTCCATCTGTCACCTCCGACAATGTTGTGTCTGTTGGTGCTAAAAAAAGACCAAGTTCCGATTCCGTGATCTTCAAAACTCGCATGAGATATCGTCCGACAGGTGGCACGAAGCGTCCCCCCTACCAGGTTTCGCTGACCGGTCAGCAGACGGGGATCGAGGGATCAGCGCCCCTCGTGGCGTGCGGGGGCGTAGCACTTGTTAGAAAATTTTCTCACCGAAGAGAATGAAAAAAGACAATCTTCCGCTGAATTGGACAAGAAATTCTACATTGTATTTCAGCATGAAGGGTATCCACGCTGAAATCTCTGTTCCACATGGATAGCTCCCATGCTGATATTTCAGTTCCGTATGGATAGCTCCCACGCAGAAATATCAGCTCCGGATAACCCCTACGCAAAGAATTATCTTTCGTCGGCTCTTGAGATGTATGCATTTATGAAGATGTTACAGATTTCGAGACAACACAATATTCAATGAGAAATGTTACAAAAACGAGTCGGCCATAACTAGGCGGCTGTAATCATTGCACTTTATTCGCTTGATGTAACAGCCAGCTGCGTGGAAATCAATCCACTAGCCAGGTGGAAACGTCTATCACACTGGAAGAACGTTTTGTTGATGAAGTCTAAGCGGCGCAAAAACTACTTCCCTCGTGAAGACAACCCATGCGAAAATAGACTACCTAGCAAAAATACACTACTTTTGACGTTGAAGCTCATTTCCGCATGAAAATGAACAATTAGCCTTTTTTTCATTGGCTACAAATAGCCTCGGTCTTTTGCAACCAAGGTACGAACCCTAAGCATTCGAGCACATTTTCCAAGAGTACTCTACCCAACAGTGTTTGTGAATATAGATTTCTTACCAATGGAATAATTTTGAATATAGATTTCTTACCAAAATAATTTCTCCCAATTTCCAATTGTCAAAACAAGAACTTTATGTAAGAGTAGAAGCACCAAAAGGAGAATTAGGAATTTATTTGATAGGAAATAGTAGTGTGTTTTCCTGGAGATGAAAAATTCGTCCACCAGGTTTCATAAATTTGCAAATTCTTCCTCAACTAGTTAAAAGAATGAAATTGGCTGATATTATGACGATACTAGGTAGTATAGATATTATTATGGGAGAAATTGATCGTTGAAATAATAATTGATATGATAGAAATAATAATTGATCGTTGAAATAATAATTGAACCGTTATACGAGTGCTCATTGTCTCCGCCCCTGTGTTCCCAACACTCGTGTGTCAGCACTGATATTCACCTCAGTGTTCGACATCCTTCATATTCTTGATTCGACTATCGTTGGTCGGCAATTTTATAAATTTTGCTAGGCCGGCTCGGCGCACCAAAGGGACGCCTAGCGTCTAGGCGGTCGAACTGAATTTAATTTTTTATATAATGTAATAAAGATAAGTTATGTATATAAAAAATAACACGACTTTAAATGCTCCTGTGATTAATAGGCATGGGTTTAAGATAGGTCAGTTGGTTGAAAGCGCTAGGGTTCGATCCCTGGCTTTCAAATTTTTTTGGGCAAAAAGGAGATGAGAGAGATAGAGCACATACACACTACACCTCCCTCTCTCCCTCTCCTCCTCTTCATAGCCGCCGCCACCAACACCTCCTCCTCTCTTCCCCTCTCTACGTAGCCGCCATCGTCGCCACCATCACCACCAGATGCAGCAACACCACCACCACCAGAAGCAGCAACACCACCACCACCAGAAGCAGCAACACCACCACCACTAGTAGCAACACCACCACCACCACCAGACGCCGCCCCGCCGCAGGTAAGTTTTGATATTTTTTTGTTTTTGATTTTTTTTAAAATTTCAAAACCACGTAGGGTCGCCTAGGGGGTTTCCGGTGCGGCCGGAGGCCATCTAGCGCCTAGACGGCGCCTAGGCACCCGAGTTGACCGAAATTTAGAATATCGTTGGTCGGCCCAACTTGATATTCACATCAACTCTGCTAATGCGCGATGTTCGCATCAACTTCGCCAATACTGGCTCGCACATTCTTAACCGAAATCAAAGATGGATCACACAAACCAGATTCATGCAAAACCAGTTTGTTCTCTGTTAAATTCTGATGTGAATGCCGAGTCAGGAACAAAAATTCACATAAATTATCACAGTTTGCTCTCTGTTAAATCCCAATATTGTCGAGGTTCAGATATTCAAACAAAAATAGTTTGCTTTTTGAAGAAACTCAACTCCAACATTTTTTTAAACAATATCATGTATTGGGGGGGCTGGGCAGCAGCGCAGTGCGGTGGCCGGAGCAGCAGCTAGGAGGGGACAGGCGGCAGGTCGGAGCGATGGCTGAAGTAGCAGCTAGAAGGGGACGAAGGGGGGCAGTGGAGGCGGGATATAGGCGATGGAGGTTGCGACAACGGTAGATGGCGGCAGCCGTCAGGTAGCGACGGCAGTGATGGATGGCGGCAACGGCAGGATGGAGGCCGCAGCAATGGTGGGATGGAGGCGGTAGCAGTGGAAGAGGAGGGAGGAAGAGGCCGTCGACTAGGGTTAGGGTTGAGAGAAGGGGAGCGGCTAGGATTAGGATTTTGGTTGTGATACCATGAAGAAAATTATAAATCCATCAACTCTTTAGAAATGATTTGACCTCGTATATAAAGAAATGAAAATATCACATTTACATATAGGTCTACACTTATTGAAATATTACGTAATAGTATCAATATCTTAACAGTTTTCTTGACAATACTCATCAAGGATTTCATCTAGAAAACAATCAACCTCATTATTGTCCCCCATTGAGCTTAAAATTGCTAAAATAATTCAAGTGTTTTGAAGTGTGCCACTATGTCCAATAATATCATTGAGCCCACTTAGAGACATCATCTTGTGTTATGCATTGTACCAGTTTTTCGTCGTATCTTTAATTCTCTTTTAAATGCTCTTAGGTTGTAAGATGCTATGGAGTGTGAAGGGAGGACTCTGGATTCTTCCAAGGCTCAATTGGTGTAAGAGAGTATTGGCCAACCAATTGGTTGGATTGTGACATAAGGCACCAGTTTGGCCCTTGGATATTTGAGTGCTCGAACTAAACTAGTCCATGGCTCGGTTACCATGATAAATCTCTTTGTTTGCATTTTGATTTCTCTATCATTTACTTTGTAATTGCCTTTTAATGTGCTAATTGTTCTTGAGTTTTTAATTGTCTGTCATTTCCGCAATAACACTAGTCAACCCTTTCTAGGCTTGCCCTAGTACTTTTTAAGGTTGCCCCAAAAATTATCGATATCAATTTTGTCTGTTCTTGTCATTGTGTATTATCAATTCAAAGTCTGGCATGGAATATATAAAACGTCACTGGAAAATAATATACATCTAATTCAAAGTTAGTACATACCTGGACTAGGATTTCAATAACAGGAACAGTTGAAACCAATCCTTTATCATTAACATGTCCGACAATTCCGTCTAGTACTTTAGCTAAACTTGATGCATGCCTACGAAGAAATTCAGCCCCGCCAAAAATAATATAACTCTCAATGATATCTATGGCCACCTGCATATGAAAAAATGGAATTTCATCAAATATTCTGGCTTAGGTTCCTCGTTGTAGGACTATCTATGATACCTTACTGTGGGACCCTTTCGCAAACAGCATTGCAATTTCATGTCATTTCCATAGGAGTAGTTACTTTAATGATCCTTTGCAATTCGTTTACAATAAAATCAAGAAATGTGGTATGAATTATGTTTTGTGGTAGACTAATTAACTGATTGAAGAAATAAACTTGTTAACTGGTTGAACTAGTCATGCCTAAAGCCTCTTAAGAAACCTAATTTCAGATCCAAATACCTTCTCTCTGTCGAGTAATTACATGTCAATTAGCTTTCTCATGAAGAATATATTATTTATTTATCCGCATTCTGTTTTAAAATATACTCAACGTTAGACTTGCCAATGTATGAAATATAAACAGGGTATAGGAACCCCATTGTACATTTGATTGGTTGGAAAGTACTATAAAGAAAGAAATATATACATAGTATGATAAGAAAATGGATATGGAAACAGCTAATAAGATGTGGTAAGGCAACAAAAAAAAGTACACACAGATAGGAATATGAAATGTAGTACAAATAAAACAAATATTAAAAAATAGTTGATTCTATGAAAATAATATACAATAAAAAAGACGAGGAAACTTGTCAGTTAGTAGTGGCAAGACAATGTGTTCTTGCATATGGAAATCCCATTTTCTAACCATCATAGAAATGTTCTTTACATAAACAAAACAGTTGTTTGAAGTGTTTCTCATAAGTAATAATGCTCCTTCAAAGAAACACGAGGTGGGGATGTGGGGGGATGTTACTCATCGTCAGTCTTCTAAAATTTGCTATGCGGATTCGGTGTGGTGGAGGGCCGCCTAGGCACCGAAGAGTTTTTTTTTTGAAATTTGAAATCCATAATACAAATTTGAAGTTTGTGTAGAGAATAATAGTTGTGTGTTTTTTATTGATGGACTACTCCACTACTTATAGGGAGTCTAGCTCCTCTTCATATTACATTTTCCAATGTGGGACTAAATCCCTTATTAGTTATCAACACTCCCCATCAAGATGGGCGATAGATATTAATCAATTCCATCTTGTTACATAGCTTCGACAGACTTAAACTAAGACCCTTAGTCAGACAGTCTGCCACTTGTTCTTATGAGCGAACATGATCAATCTTCAGTATCCCTTGTTCCAGCTTTTTTGATGAAGAATCGATCGATCTCGATGTGCTTCGTTCTGTCGTGCTGAACTGGATTGTTAGCTATACTTATTCCAGCTTGACTATCGCTCAGAAGACGTAACGGTGCTCCCTTGTCCAGCTTCAACTCTGTCAGCAACGCTTTCACCCACAGCAACTCCGACACTCCTAAAGCCATTGCTCTGTATTCTGCTTCAGCTGTAGACCGTGCTACCACAGACTGTTTCTTGCTTCTCCATGAGACCAAGTTTCCTCCTACAAAGACACAATTCCGTGGTAGACCTTCTATCGTCTATGCAGCTTGCCCAGTCTGCATCGCAGTATCCCTCGACTTCTATACATCCATTCTTCTTGAACCATAGCCCTTTCCCGGCGTCCCTTTCAGATATCTCAAGATCTGAAACACTGCATCCATATGACCCGTTCTTGTATCATGCATGTAGCGACTTACTACACTCACCGCAAATGAGATATCAGGGCAAGTGTGCCCAGATAAATCAATCTCCCTACAAGTCGTTGATATCTTTCACGATCAACTGGCTCTCCTGCTTCTGCTCCCAACTTGCACTTCTGGTCAATTGGATGAGCTGCTTTGTATCCCAGCATCCCTGTCTCCTTCAGCAGATCTAGTGTGTATTTTCTCTGTGAGAGAACAATTCCTTGTTCGCCTTCACACACCTCGATACCTAGAAAGTACCTCATCGCTCCTAAATCCTTCACTTCAAACTCCTTCGCGAGTTTTGACTTCAGTTTAGCGATCTCGGCTTCATCATTACCTGTGATTACATATCATCCACGTATACAGCAAGTATAGTGATGTGGCCTCTTGCATGCTGAAGAAAGACCGTATGATCTGCATTTGCTTGATGGTATCCCATGCTTGTAACAGCCTTTCTGAATCTGTCAAACCAGGCTCGAGGAGATTGCTTGAGCCCATATAGCGACTTCTTTAGTTTGCACATTTTTTCATGCGACGTCCCTCCGTCTGATTCTGTAGCGTAGCACCCTGGCGGGAGTTCCATGTACACTTCTTCTTGTAGATCCCCATGGAGAAAGGCATTCTTCACATCTAATTGGTATAGCTTTCACCCATAGTTTGCTGCAATGGAGACCAGAGTTTACGGTGCTCATTTTCGCTACTGGAGCAAACGTCTCATCATAGTCGATGCCATATGATTGTGTGTATCCTTTGCCACCAACTCGCCTTGTATCGTTCCACCTTTCCTTCTGATGTCTTTACTGTGTACACCCATTTGCATCCACAGTTTTCTTCCCTTTGGGTAATGGAACCAGCTCCCACGTCTTATTTTTCTCCAGTGCCCCAAGTTCTTCCATCATTGCAGCTTTCACCTTGGATCTTTCTTTGCTTCCTGCCAACTTTTGGGCAACGAAGTAGAGTCTAATGATGCAATGAAGGCTCGATAATTCGAAAAATGTTAGAATAAGATAGGTAGTTGGCAATATCATGTTCATAATCATCAAAACGACTAGGAGCCTTACCCGCATTAATGCGAAAAGATCTCCTTATGGGAGCAATAGGTGGTGGAGAGATCATACCATCAGAGTCAGAAAGATCCGCATCAGAATCAGATTGATTCTGTGTGGGGGCAACATCTTCAAGAGTTGGAGCAGGAGTGGACGAGGGACTTGGTACAGTAGGCATAGGGCACGTACAGGCACAGTACTGGACTTCTGCTGTCTCCTTCTGTAGACTTGGAGCTCCTTTTCCATTGTCTGCTGTCCCCATGTTTAACATATGTATCTTCTTCATTCTGTATCGGAGTCACTGCTTTCTTCCCCTTTCATCCAGTTTTCCACGACCGGGCATGGGACCGATCCGACCACCACAGATGGGCTTATTTTCTCCCCCTCACATCTAACACCCTCTGTGTTAGGTGTGTCACCAAACACTGAACCGTCATCCGAACCATAATATGGTTCCAGTTCTCTGAATGTAACGTCCATGCTTACAAACATCTTCCGCTCAACTGGGCTCCAACATGCGTATCCCTTCTGAGTTGCCGTGTAGCCGACAAAGACACATTTAACCGCTCTAGGATCCAGTTTGCCAACTCCTGGCCTATTATCTTGGACAAACATATACACCCAAATACTTTCGGTAGAACAGTGTACGTGGTTGCACCAGTAAGCATCTCCAACGGTGTCTTCCAGTCCAATACCTGAGATGA
>JANAVB010003178.1:0-56612 GCA_029216955.1 Iris pallida
GCATTTTTAGACCAAAATTTTTCATGATGTTTGTTTCATCATTCAGCATTCGGAGTCGTTGTGGGATTTGACTTTTCGTTGCTACCATTCTGATACTGGACTTGCTATTTCGATGCACCCCCTCAGGCAAGTATGTGAGACTCGTCTCATATTATCGGTATTTACATACAGATACGTATTTTGTAGTGTATTCTTACTTTTTGGTTTTTGAAACACTTTAATATCTTTCATAAATTATAAAATTTTCTCTTGACCGGCATACCAACGGTGTACCGGTGTGTACCGACGTGATACCGCCCGGAGGATATTTTCCACTTTAGATATTTTGATGAATAGTATTTAGATATTTTGATGATATATGTAGATATTTTCGTGAATAGTGATGATACATTCTATTATCTATTGGTTTCTTGGTTTTTTGGACAGTCAGATTAACTGATCGAGTCACGATCGCGATCCAAGGGTCACGATTAATTCACCCCTTATATATATATCCTTTAATTTTCTCTCTTCTCTATTTTTATTATCTCTACTCTCTCTCTCTCTTCATTCTTCTTCTCTTCTCTCCCTTGGGCTTTGCATGGGAGCCGACCTTGAGGCCTTGGGTGTGGTGTCTAACCCCCAAGAGAAGGAGTAGAGGCTTAGGTTTGGTTGCTAGAGAGTCTTGGCAAGTACATCTTGCTCAAAAGTGATATGACCATGCTATTTTTGGTTTTCCATAGAAATTAAAGTTTTATTGTTCTATAATATGCTTCTCTAAATTGTTAAAATCTTTAGTATATAGCACTTGAGGTTTTGATCGATGGTATTGCGTAGATCTGAGTTTCTAGATATGATTTTGAGTATTTTGTGGTATTCATCTATCTATTTTCAAAATCAGTGAAACCGAATGCTTCCATGTTGTAGGAAATTTAATTCTATGTAAATTTGACATTTAAAAATCTGAATTTGGATTTAAAATGAGATTTTAAGGTCGAAACAAGTTTTGACAAATTCTGAAATTTTGTTGCTGTCTAGAAAAATAGAATTCCGACGGTATACCTGTGTATTTCGACGGAATACCGATTTTCTGCCTAGAAATTAGCTGTCTTTTGGCCGGAATACCACCAATATACCACAATATATCGTCGGTATACCGAATTTGGTTGTTTTAGGCTGATTTGAGCTGTTTTTGTCCGTTTTTGCCCCTTTTTGTCCATTTTTGCTAATTTTATCGATTGAAATGATATCTTAGCATGCTCTAACATTGTTGTATAGATTGGAAGTGATTGTACACCATATACACATGACTTGGGCTTATGTTCAGGTATTGTTCTATTTTCCAGATTCTAGCTAGTGGCTCGTAGTAGTGCACTCTTGTACTGATTTCTCGATTGACCTCTAGATTGAGATTTGAATGTCTGATTGACTTCTATATTGAGATTGAATGCATGTTCTTTTTTGACACCACGGATTTAACTTGTTATATGACTAATCTATTTGCATCTTGGCAATGGACAATTCTGGCACTCGTTTCACAGTATCGGTATTCATATACAGATACATATTTTGTATTGTATTTCGTATTTTCTTGGCTTTTGGAGTGCTTTAAACTTTTTTCCAAATTGTAGATTTTTTCTTGACCGACATTCTGCCAGTATACCGGTATATACCGACGGTATACCGCCCAGACAGATTTTCCATGTTTTAGTTGTTTTCAATTTTAGATACTTTCGTAAATAGTGTTTTCGATATTTTTGTGAATAGTATTTTGGATATTTTGATGAATAGTGTTTAGATATTTTCGTGAATAGTATAAATGCATCCTATATATTATCCATTGGACAATTGGTTTTTTTTCAATGGCTAGGATTGACATAGATTGTGACGTGGATCACGATCCAACTGTCACGATTAATTTTCCCTTATATATATACCTATTGAGTTTCTGTCTCCTCACTCTTTTCTTTCCTTCTTTATTTTTCTTTTTCACTCTCCTACTTCTTTCTAAAGCTTAGAAAAGCTAGGCCTTGAGGCCTAGAGTGTGGTTTCGGAATCCCTCTTGGTGGTGGAGTGGAAGATTAGGCTCGGTTGCTAAAACCTTGATAAGTACATCATGGTCAAAAGTGATATGACCATGCTTTATTTTTTGGTTTCTCATAGAATAAAAAGTTTTATTAATTTATATTATGCTTCTCTAAATTGTTAACATCTTTAGTATATAGCACTTTTGTTTTGATCGGTGGTATTGCGTAGATCTGAGTTTCTAGATATAATTTTCGAGTATTTTGAGGTATTTTGCTATCAATTCTCAAAATTAGTAAAAACTAATGCTTCAATGTTGTAGGAAATTCAATTCTATTCAATTTTGACTTTTAAAAATCCGAATTTTAATTTAAAATAAAATTTTTACGACATAAACAAGTTTTGGCCAATTCTGAAATTTTATTGCTGTCTAGAAAAATAGAATTCCGACGGTATAACCGGTGTATTCCGACGGAAATACCGATTTTCTACCCATAAACTTACTGTCTTTTGGTCGAAATACCGTTGGTATACTGCAGTATACCACCGGTATACCAAATTTGGCTGTTTTCGACTGATTTGAGCAGTTTTTGCCCATTTTAGCCCCTTTTTGTCTGTTTTTGCAAGCTTCTTCGATTGAAATGATGTCTTAGCATGCTATAGTATTGTTGTATAGATAGAAAGATATTGTACACCATATATACATGACACATGCATATGTTCAAGTATTGTTCTATTGTCCAGATTCTAGATAGTGGCTCATAGTAGCGCACTCTTGTACTGATTTCCTGATTGACTTCTAGATTGAGATTGAATGCATGTTCTTCCTTCACACCGTGGATATAGCTTGTTAAATGTTTAATCTATTGCATCTTGGCACTGGACAATTGAGTGTGAGTATTGTTTTATTTATCATGTGATGTTAGTACGGGGATGTCGCTAGTGATAACTTGCGAATTACTCGTACATAGCACACGTCATCTTCGAAAATTCTTGAGTGTCCACGACTTAAGAATTTGACATGAATATGATAAGATAATTGACTAATAAATTCAAATAGATCATTATAGAAGGAAATTTGTACTACCAACCTCGAGCTCCAAGGGACCCATGAGGCATGGCTCAACCCTGCTAGGCAAGGGCTCCATGACCTACCAAGTTTGCGCGTATTGATACACGATCGAGTCATATGTCGTGCCGGGTTACAGCGCAGTCAGTTATATATTTTTTTACAAGTATATGATATGGTTGTTCAAGTTATAAGTCAAGACACATTTCATCTGCCAGCAGTTTTGTTGGGTAATAGATGCACAAGTACTCGTACCCCTGGATATTCGGGTATCCGTAGTCATGTAGTTACAAAGATCCTCAACTTGCATACTAGTAATTAGGATTGTGATAACCCTAGCTAGTTAATGATAGCTAGTAGTTGGTATTGATTGGCCATGCGCTTTTGGTTGTGTGTTACTTTATATGCTCTTTATGTCAATGAGTGGACACAGGCTAAGTTCTGCTTGGGAAAAGATCTATAACCCCGGTCCTTGTTTGGTTTAAGGGTTGTGGTTTCGATTTCTAGTAGTTCCTAAGTCCCTTGTTGCTCATCGTCTTATTCTGTTCCATAGCTTGTTCAATATTTCTATTCAGTCATTTATATTCTCGAAATATGTGCATTGGTACCGCACAGGTCTCAACCCACATTTATTTATTTATGTCATTATGTTGTTGTGTTGTTGTTGGACTTTGTCATTCACCTCGAGCCTTCCTTGTGGTACTCGCTATTTGGGGTATGACCCCACTGGTTTTGTTTGGCCAAATTTATAGCTGGAGCCCGATGATTCTCCCTACCTTTCTCTGGATGACCCTCCGCCTACTTAGAAATGCGGTTGTTCCTCCTCGTGAGTGGGTTCCCTTTTTGACACTTGTGATTCTTTTCATTTTGATGGTGTTAGCTAGGGCTTGCGTTAATCCTATTATTTTGAGACTTTCTCAGACTTCAGTCAACATGATGTATTATATTAGATCTAGACTAATATAGTGATCATGCATATTGGTACATTACTAGTGTAGCATTTTGTATTCACCAGCTTCATGATCATATATGATATAGTAATTTGGGACACCTCTGTAAAAGTATGGAATTTTCAGGCGCATCTAAGGCTAGAATTCTTGTGCGTCCTGAAACATCATGCGCCCCAAATTGACATGCGCCAAGGAAATCAAACTAAACACTTGGCACAAAAAAATAGCAAAGGGTAGAGACATAAAAGTTAGGCTTTTATTTCATATGAAAATCTATTACATGTCCAAAACAATTTTACAAAGGAAATCCTACTAGAGAGAAGAAAGCCTAAACTACAGCTAGGCGCATTACTTCGCAGGCGCATCACCCCGACATCTCAGTGTAGGTGCACCACTCTTCCTTGTCAGAGCGAATCACTTCTTCGAGTGCTTCGGCCAATGAAGCATTTATTGAGAAGAATGCGGGTTAGCAATCAACCCGACCCCGGTGGCTCTTCCAGCATAACGAAAATCGGGGCACGATGACCCCGATCTTTGGATGCAACAGGCAACCAACGCCATATTGTAGAAGAACACTGCCAACAAAGGGTTCGAACATAAGCTGTTTTGTCCGTAGCAAATTTGGCACATCTTAGTCTTCTGAAGGATTTCATCGTCAATGCTTCTTCGAACGAAGAGATCTGCAACCCACAGGGCAGCGTCTCTCCAAGGTGGAGGATCGGTCGAGTTCGTCTCCATGAGGAAAGCCAAGTAAAATGAGAAACATAACTCTTCACAAAGCTATTTATAGGCCGGCACAACTCGTACCCATGTGCCAAGTGGCAGCCTCTTCGAATTCAGTGTAATGAACTTGCATTAATGTCGATGAATCTGCCTCTTCGAATTCAGCTGTCAAACGGCCATCAATGCCTCGAAGAACTTAACAGACGGACCAATAGGGATGCGCCACACAGCAAATGCGCCCGTCAGCACCATGCGCTATGTAGTGATGTGTCCAATGGAGCACAGACCCATGCGCTCCATTGAGCACAGACCCATGTGCTTAGTGGGGCACAAATCGATGCGCCCACACGAAGCTCGCCATCCGTCGAAGCATTTAATGCTTAAGTGACTGAAACGATATCAGCCCACGCCTAGATGTCAGAACAATTAGCAACTTTTACAGAAAACGAAAGCCGCCAACGTCATCTTTATCATTACTTTCTGTTGGTTACAGATGTGCTTTGCCACGTGGCCGACCGACCACTCGCATGCGCCTCCACGGCCATGTGCCCAAAAATCTGCATGAGCCTCCGACTTACTCCCGATCCCAAAACACAGAAAGCAAGTCCTTGCATGCACCTCCACGGCCATAGGCCCGAAATCTTTGCATGCACCTTAAAACCCATGCTCCCAGACTTGTTTGTGACTCCTAAAATGTTATGGTCCAAGTCTCCTCATACGCCGGATTCTAGGCGCATCCTGACAGATCACTCTCCCCCAAATTCGAGATCTTTGAGCAATGAACACGTGCCATATGTCATTTGACTCAGTTTTGCCTACGAATGGGTGCTAACCACTCAAGATCTCAATAACAACAGAATCTCAAAAACTGCCTCGTGTCAGCTCCACCACAGCCCAATAGTGCAGTTCAGAACGGATTCTGCCTCAACTTTTGGGTGCATCATCCATGCGCCCAACAACATCAGTCACGTGGTGTCCCTACATGCAAGCTCTCTAGGCACATACCGTATATGCGCGCGTAAGCAGATCATTCTACTGTCAATAAATAGAAGGATCATTCCTTTATCACAAAAAAAATGTCTAACAATGCAAGTAAAAAAGCCCAGAGCTTCCACTTGTTGAATACTCCTGAAATGCTTCGGCATCCAGAGCAATCCAGACTTTCAAAGAATTCAAGATCGTCGTCAGGTCATCAACAAAGTCAACATACTACCACTTGCTCCATCGACCCGATTTCCAGATAAAAACAAAAGTGTACTCCTAGAACTACAACTAAGTCCTACATTATACTCTGTTCTGTTCGTAATTAAAATGCATAGTTCAATAACAAAGATTGTGCTTCTTTTTTTAATAGAAAACAAGCTGGGGACTCTGCTGGGGACGACTTTCTCCTCTAACGAGAAAGTTGTGTCATAATCTGACGACATCAAGCTCGGCTCCTCCCACAAGATACTCGTGGTGCGCCTCAATCTACAGGCATATGAGGAGTTCATCTCTAAAGGCAGTGTGAGTCCTTCAAAGCGACTGCCAAAGCCGAAGAAGACTCGCCAAGTCTGGGTACGCAAAGGTGATGCGCTAAGCACCACCAATGAAGGGGATACGCCACTACAGCCTACCCTTCCTGCTGACGTTCTCAGCAAACAAGATACGCCTATTGGTGCAGTGCATCTGCCAGAGAAATGCGGTGTTGACTGTAATTCCCAACCTTCTTCTTCCCAGTCGAAGAAGATGTACTGACGGAGCAAGGGCGCATACAGCCTCCCGTATATGGGCTCTGGCGTACAGGAGAGAACTTCTGTCTTTGACAGAATCACTAGCTATCATGGCGAGGATGAATTGGATTCTGAGTATAATGCGCCTTCACGGGCTAGTACGAAGAAATCCAAGGAAGCACGGGACATGCACCCTGAACGTGCTATGCCAAAAGTAAACCAGAGATGTACGCTGAAAGTCATGCACACAACCGATGGTAAACTGTATAGAGTTAACTCGGGTGCCTTGGCACCAGCCATGAGCCGACTCTCTAAGACCCTTTCTCGCTTGGGCACATCTTCTGCGTTTGGAACAAAGTCGTGCAGGGCAAATCGCGTGACTTCGAACCCATGCGCCCACGTGGGCTGTGCGCATGAAGTTTGTAATGCCCCAGTCCCAAAATATGTAGGACTAGGAACGTAGACATGCCAGATGTATACATACGAAGTACACTCCAATATATAGAAATCTCGTATGAATACATAAGCTGTAAAATACAGTAGAACCATAACTAATCTCATCCACACAAAATAAATGAATAGAAGATCTCAGATAATCAACTATAAAATTGTCATTTGGTACATGTAGTTGGGCGGAGACAAATCCATTACCAACTATGAAAAGAAATACGTAACAAAAAAAAGATTTTGGCGAGCGAAGCGAAGACGATCCAAATGCAATCATCCACGAAGAAATAGCGATGATAACGGCTAGAGCTAGAACACCTGCGAAAGACAATAGCACACACCTGGAGAGATAACCAGGTCCTCAGAGGGACGTAACAAGACACATAATATCATGCCATATAAACTGAATAAATATTGCTCAAATAAATAAGTTAATTGAATTATAACATGGTCCAATACGCACCTATTGAACGAGCGTACCATCCTCCTAACCAAACAAGGACATGAGATGGTAAACTAATTCACGGTGGCGTATCTTTCCATGCTAAGAATCTAATATGGTATCCGGACCCCAACAAGGTTCAATACCTTCTTATCGAAGTAGTAAGTCACACCTACAACCAAACAAGGACAAGATGTGACAAACTAATCCGCGACAAGTTATTGTCCCAAGCCACGGTCAGATACAAGTACCCAAACCAAAAGTACTCGTACCTAACGGATAAGGGCGCCTAACCAAATCTAGGTGAATGCAGTTTTAAGAACAATTCATGGTCGCATGACTACCCGGTCAATACCAATGCAGTACCTCAGTAGCGAGTCACAACACCATATACTATTCCTCAGTACCGAGCGAGTCTATAGCATATAGTCTACCTATCGTTCCTCAGTAGCGAGCGAGTCTACGATAGATAGGGTTGTAGTCAACTTTCAATCATGTTCTTCCTGCCCAATGCCAACTCATAACTACTAAGTCTTCTAGCATGCAATTCTATTAGCAGTTATTTTCTAACGTACGGCTTATACGTACTGGTGGCCAGCCAATCACGCATGTCCTAGTCCTATATGTGACACACAACAACATGGTATAAACGTGTCAAGGCCTATGAATGCAACACACAAAGGGTGGTCCCTTAACTCTAAGTTTAATGTGTAAGAAAATAATACATAGCAAAAAAACTGAACAGTAAATTTTAACAGGTTATGCCATGTATCACAATTTATTTTGCATAAAGAAAATAATGAACATGCATGAAATATGAGCTAAAATAATTAAACAGCAAATGACAAGGTGTCTTGCCTGGTAGGACGCCTGGTGTACTGCAATGATCAATGTGGCACGAACTGCAACTTCAGCGCAACAACTATGCAAGGTGACCTCGGATGGTGGCACGGATGGTTCCATTGGGTCCAGAAGGGTCAAATTGGTTAGGGTGGACATAAGGTTGTCTCGAAATGGGCGAAGAAATAGAAAAAATAGGGCTTGGATACGGACAGAAGAAAAATCAAAGAATAATGGATAAATAAATATTTTATATATATACGAAATTTAGAAAACTACAATAAATGAGAACTTATACTTTTTCCAGTTTAAAATAGTGTTTAGATAAATACTAAAATATAAAGAACTGTGTTCACAGAAAACCCTTGAGTTTGTAGAAATACAATTTAGGTAGAAAGCTATATTTTCCAAAATATTTTAGGTGAAGAAAATAATTATAGAAAATTACTTAATGCTAAAATCCATATTTGTAAAACTATAATTTTGTCAAATAATTTTTAAATAGATAGAAATTTTACAGTACATCATAGCTCATAATATTCGATTACGAATATATATATATTTTTCTCGTTTTTAAGTGATTATCTATTCTAGTAAAAAGTAATTAGAATAAATAACTGGTAGTACTAGTACAACAATAATAAAAAAATAATGTTTAAAATATTTTATCAAATTGCTATTACCTACTATATAACAAGAATATTTTAAACTCATAAAAATAACACCTAAAATAATAACACAGCAACAGCAACCCTAATAATAATAATAATAACAATAATAATAATGATGGTGTTCAAAAAGGGAAACAAAGGATTTCAAAAAACTAATAAACTGAAACAATGATAAAATAAATTAAATATTACAACATATTAAAAGTAAAGAATGAAAACTAACAGAGAGAAGGGTCTCTCTCGACTGTACCAAAAACCAATGGAAAGATAACAAGAAGAAAGGAAAGAAAAAGAGAAAGTGAAAAAAAATTTAAAGGAAAGAAGAAAAGAGAGCGGAGGAGAGAGAGGGAAAGAGGGCGGAGTGAGAGTTTCTCGGTGGCGCAGGCGGCGCGCTCGCCGACGCGGGCGGCAGGGACGCTGGCGCTCGTCGTGGGAGCTTAGCGACGGCGGCTAGGGCAGCGAGCCGGCGGGTTTCCGGTGGCGGAGGGTGAGGGTTCGAGCGGAGGGCGTGGCCAGCGCGGATGGGACCGATGGCTCGACGCACGGAGCGGCGGTTGGTCGCCGTGGCTTGGTGGAGGAAGAGGAGTTAGGAAAAAAGGGGTTGGAGCTAGGGCACATGGCGGTTCTCGGTCGAGCGGAGTAGGGGGCGATCGGGATCCGGTCGGCGGAGGGTCGTTTAGGAGAGGGGTTTCGGTGGCACGGGGCGACGATCGCCGGAGACGGCGAAGGGCGCTCGGCGGCGAGATTGGAACAGCCTGGGCTGCAGCGCTGGCTCCGGAGGATGGCGCGGAGGCGCTGGAAGGCGGTGGAGGCGGTTCGCCGGAGGTAATTTTTAAGGTTAGGGTTTTATTCTTTTGGGTTTTTCTTAGGGACTTCAGTGGTCTGGTGGTAGCGCGGCTGGCGATGGCCGATGGCGGTGGACTGGTAGGTGGTCGGGGGTTTTTCGGCAAGTGGTCGAGGTGGTGGTGTGTTTGGTTTGTGTGGAGGTGGCGGACGATGGCGTTGGCAGGTGACGTCGAGGCTGGGCCGGGCGCCGGGGAGTGATGGTGTCGGTGAAAATGACGGTAGTGGTGGTCGAGTACTCCAGGCTGTTGGGAGTCGGGACGGAGGTTGGCTGGGTGTTGGAGGCAAGCGGTCGGAAGCACAGACACGAGGAGACGGTGTCACAGTAGAAGAATTAGGATTATGGTCAGGGTTAGAATTAGGGTTAGTGATTTGGGATTACTGATTGTATCGTGTCCTGCTATTAGGACACGAAGAGGATGTTGTGGGGATTTGGAAACTAGGGTTAGGGTAGGCGTGTCCTGCGGGACACATGATCGGTTGGACGTGTTTGGGGTTGTCGGACACAAGAGAGAAAATAAATGTATTTGTAATAAAAATAGCGGAAAAAAAAAAGATGGACAATGACACGATGCACACACGTTGTGGAAAATTTTATGGAAGATGAATATTGTGGAGAAAATATTGGAGGAGTACCTGCCTATTTATAGGATGTGAGAATTCCCAATTGGATAGGGATTAGGAGTAGATTAAACCCAATTTGATTTAAATTAATAATCAAATCCAAATTTCAAATTAAATATCCAATTTAAATCAAATTAAATTTCTAGTATAAAATCAATGAGATAAATCAAATTTCAAATTCTTAACGATTTAAATAAATCCAAAATTTTAAATCAAGGTTTAAATCGCCATAATAATTTCGAAATATATTTTTCCAAAAATACTAATAATAATAATTTCGAAAATTATATTATTATTTAGAAATAACTTAAATAAATATTTATGAAATATATATGTAAGCACAAATAACGCATACTTTTTCTAGTGCACAATAAAATATTATTTATGATTAATAACTCTTAAAAACAAAAGGCTTTTTATAGCAAGAATAATAATTATATGTAATATTTTGAAAGTGCATAATAAAATAAAAATATTTTTCTAAAATATGTACGCTCGCACATTTTCGCACTCGACGAGCAAGAAAAATATAATTTCGTGCGCGACGTAAAATACGACTACGCGACGTACAATACAAAATTTTAAATCAGTACCAAATTTAATAAAAAAATATAGTAGAAATTTAGGGGGTTTACATCCTACCCAACTTAAAATAATTTTGTCATCGAAATTAAGAATTCGTAGGGGGTGAGAAGGCACAATGGTAGATAGAAGGGTTCGAAGTTTATATAGTCGTAGTCTAGGTTGAGGATATAATTAAAAGACGATTGTAATCACTCTTAAATTTAAGTGATTAAAAAGTCAAGATTGTAGATTTAGGGTCGAGGGAAAGGTCGAGTAGTTCAAGACAAAGATATGGCAACATCGAGTGATAATGGTCATAGGTGATAGGATAGCTAGAGGAAGTTCTGGTATAACGCCTTCGTCCTTCTAAAATAGGTGAAGGCGAAAGCAATATAGAGTTTGAAGAAGGCGTTATCGAATACGAATACGTGGTCCAAAGGCGACCGAATAATTCAAAAGGAGTTGCCAAGGCAGTCGCAGATGGGATTCTAAAGGCCGAGCTTAATTATGTTCCATCCACGTAGAATAATAGACAAAAGCGAACCAAAGTACACTTGGTTGATCAGACCATTATATACCTGTTCTGATTAGACAATAGGCTAGTGAGCGCTCAATAGCATGTCATGAACAAACTCGATAAATGGATGAGTTTGCAAAAACTAGATTATCGTAGCAATATTAGTCAAGGTGGTAACAACATAGGCACGGGAGACTAAGATTGGAAGAAAGTAGAAATTGGTTCGAACTTCTAAAGGATATAAGACATGTCATGTGATGGTCTTCATACAGTCATCCTATAGTCTTCTTGTCCAAGTCTTTGGGTGGCTAGATGGGTTAGGGTCTTCTAAATTCTAGAATCTAAGTAAATTTACTAATATAGGTCACAAGGACAAAAGGGATTGCTAGGTCATAAGGCATTCTACCCAACTTAAAAGAATTAAACTAATGGTGTTTTGGGACATCCAACTAGTAGGGTCAATCTCTAGCAAGCACGAAGGGAAGACAAGAATAGGGATGGAAGGAAGCAAGCAAGCAAGATGCAATTGATGAGTCAAACGGTAGATAAAATCAAGAAAATAGTTCAAGTATGTGGATGAGATCCTAGACTTCAAATCCTATACGCAGGCTTGCTTGGTACGGTAAAGTAACCAAACAATTTATCTAGACCTACATGGGCCACCACAAAAACATATAATGCCCCAGTCCCAAAATACGTAGGACTAGGAACGTAGACATGCCAGCTGTATACATACGAAGTACACTCCAATATATGGAAACCTCGTATGAATACATAAGCTGTAAAATGTAGTAGAACCATAACTAATCTCATCCACACAAAATAAATGAATAGAAGATCTCATATAATCAACTATGAAATTGTTATTTGGTACATGTAGTTGGGCAGAGACAAATCCACTACCAACTATGAAAAGAAATACATAACAAAAGAAAGATTTTGGCAAGCGAAGCGAAGACGATCCAAATGCAATCATCCTCGAAGAAATAGCGATGATAACGGCTAGAGCTAGAACACCTGCGAAAGACAATAGCACACACCTGGAGAGATAACCAGGTCCTCAGAGGGACGTAACAAGACACATAATATCATGCCATATAAACTGAATAAATATTGCTCAAATAAATAAGTCAATTGAATTATAACATGGTCCAATACGCACCTATTGAACGAGCGTACCATCCCTCCAAACAAACAAGGATAGGAGATGGTAAACTAATTCACGGTGGCGTATCTTTCCATGCTAAGAATCCAATATAGTATCCGGACCCCAACAAGGTTCAATACCTTCTCATCGAAGTAGTAAGTCACACCTACAACCAAACAAGGACAAGATGTGACGAACTAATCCGTGACAAGTTATTGTCCCAAGCCATGGTCAGATACAAGTACCCAAACCAAAAGTACTCGTACCTAACCGATAAGGGCGCCTAACCAAATCTAGGTGAATGCAGTTTTAAGAACAGTTCATGGTCGCATGACTACCCGGTCAATACCAATGCAGTACCTCAGTAGCGAGTCACAACACCATATACTATTCCTCAGTACCGAGCGAGTCTATAGCATATAGTCTACCTATCGTTCCTCAGTAGCGAGCGAGTCTACGATAGATAGGGTTGTAGTCAACTTTCAATCATGTTCTTCCTGCCCAATGCCAACTCATAACTACTAAGTCTTCTAGCATGCAATTCTATTAGCAGTTATTTTCTAACGTACGGCTTATACGTACTGGTGGCCAGCCAATCACGCATGTCCTAGTCCTATATGTGACACACAACAACATGGTATAAACGTGTCAAGGCCTATGAATGCAACACACAAAGGGTGGTCCCTTAACTCTAAGTTTAATGTGTAAGAAAATAATACATAGCAAAAAAAACTGAACAGTAAATTCTAACAGGTTATGCCATGTATCACAGTTTATTTTGCATAAAAAAAATAATGAACATGCATGAAATATGAGCTAAAATAATTAAACAGCAAATGGCAAGGTGTCTTGCCTGGTAGGACGTCTGGTGTACTGCAATGATCAATATGGCACGAACTGCAACTTCAGTGCAACAACTATGCAAGGTGACCTCGGATGGTGGCACGGATGGTTCCATTGGATCCAGAAGGGTCAAATTGGTTAGGGTGGACATAAGGTTGTCTCGAAATGGGTGAAGGAATAGGAAAAATAGGACTTGGATATGGACAGGAGAAAAATCAAAGAATAATGGATAAATAAATATTTTATATATATACGAAATTTAGAAAACTATAATAAATGAGAACCTATACTTTTGCCAGTTTAAAATAGTGTTTAGATAAATACTAAAATATAAAGAACTGTGTTCACAGAAAACCCTTAAGTTTGTAGAAATACAATTTAGGTAGAAAGCTATATTTTCCAAAATATTTTAGGTGAAGAAAATAATTATAGAAAATTACTTAATGCTAAAATCCATATTTGTAAAACTATAATTTTGTCAAATAATTTTTAAATAGATAGAAATTTTACAGTACATCATAGCTCATAATATTCGATTACGAATATATATATATTTTTCTCGTTTTTAAGTGATTATCTATTCTAGTAAAAAGTAATTAGAATAAATAACTGGTAGTACTAGTACAACAATAATAAAGAAAATAATGTTTAAAATATTTTATCAAATTGCTATTACCTACTATATAACAAGAATATTTTAAACTCATAAAAATAATACCTAAAATAATAACACAGCAACAACAACCCTAATAATAATAATAATAACAATAATAATAATGATGGTGTTCAAAAAGGGAAACAACGGATTTCAAAAAAACTAATAAAGTGAAACAATGATAAAATAAATTAAATATTACAACATATTAAAAGTAAAGAATGAAAACTAACACAGAGAGAAGGGACTCTCTCGATTGTACCAAAAACCAATGGAAAGATAACAAGAAGAAAGGAAAGAAAAAGAGAAAGTGAAAAAAAAATTTTAAAGGAAAGAAGAAAAGAGAGCGGAGGAGAGAGAGGGAAAGAGGGCGTAGTGAGAGTTTCTCGGTGGCGCAGGCGGCGCGCTCGGCGACGCAGGCGGCAGGGACACTGGCGCTCGTCGTGGAAGCTTAGGGACGGTGGCTAGGGCAGCGAGCCGGCGGGTTTCCGGTGGCAGAGGGTGAGGGTTCGAACGGATGGCGAGGCCAGCGTGGATGGGACCGATGGCTCGGCGCGCGGAGCGGCGGTTGGTCGCCGTGGCTGGGCGGAGGAAGAGGAGTTGGGAAAAGGGGGGTCGAAGCTAGGTCACACGGCGGTTCTCGGCCGAGCAGAGTAGGGGGCGATCGGGATCCGTCGACGGAGGGTCGTTTAGGAGAGGGGTTTCGGTGGACACGGGGCGGCGATCGCCGAAGATGGCGAAGGGCGCTCGGCGGCGAGATCGGAACAGCCAGGGCTGTAGCGCTGGCTCCGGAGGATGGTGTGGAGGCGCTGCAAGGCGGTGGAGGCGGTTCGCCGGAGGTAATTTTTAGGGTTAGGGTTTTATTCTTTTGGATTTTTCTTGGGGACTTCAGTGGTCTGGTGGTGGCACGGCCGGCGATGGCTGGTGGCGGTGGACTGATAGGTGGTCGGAAGTTTTTCGGCAAGTGGCCGAGGTGGTGGTGTGCTTGGTTTGTGTGGAGGTGGCGGCCGATGGCGTTGGCAGGGGACGTCGAGGCTGGGCCGAGCGTCGGGGAGTGATGGTGTCGGTGAAAATGACGGTGGTGGTGGTCGAGTAATCCAGGCTGCTGGAAGTCGGGACGGAGGCTGGCTGGGTGCTGGAAGCAAGCGGCCGGAAGCACAGACACGAGGAGACGGTGTCATAGTAGAAGAATTAGGATTATGGTCAGGGTTAGAATTAGGGTTAGTGATTTGGGATTACTGATTGTATCGTCTCCTGCTGTAAGGATACGAAGAAGATGTTATGGGGATTTGGAAACTAGGGTTAGGGTAGGCGTGTGCTGCGGAACACATGATCGGGTGGACGTGTTCGGGGTTGTCGGACACGAGAGAGAAAATAAATGTATTTGTAATGAAAATAGCGGAAGAAAAAGATGGACAAGGACACGATGCACACACGTTGTGGAAAATTTTGTGGAAGATGAATATTGTGGAGAAAATATTGGAGGAGTACCTGCCTATTTATAGGATGTGGGAATTTCCAATTGGATAGGGATTAGGAGTAGATTAAACCCAATTTGATTTAAATCAATAATCAAATCCAAATTTCAAATTAAATATCTAATTTAAATCATATTAAATTTCTAGTATAAAATCAATAAGATAAATCAAATTTCAAATTCTTAACGATTTAAATAAATCCAAAATTTTAAATCAAGGTTTAAATCGCCATAATAATTTCGAAATATATTTTTCAAAAAATACTAATAATAATAATTTCAAAAATTACATTATTATTTAGAAATAACTTAAATAAATATTTATGAAATATATATGTAAGCACAAATAATGCATACTTTTTCGAGTACACAATAAAATATTATTTATGATTAATAACTCTTAAAAATAAAAGGCTTTTTATAGCAAGAATAATAATTATATGTAATATTTTGAAAGTGTATAATAAAATAAAAATGTTTTTCTAAAATATGTACGCTCGCACATTTTTGTACTCGACGAGCAAGAAAAATATAATTTCGTGCGCGACGTAAAATACGACTACGCGACGTACAATACAAAATTTTAAATCAGTACCAAATTTAATAAAAATAAATATAGTAGAAATTTAGGGGATTTACAAAGTTGGTTCAAGTCACAATACATGTTGCTCTCCCACCAATGAACTGGGCGCGTCTCATGCGCTAGAAATAGATTAGGGGGCGCAGCATTCACATGACCACCCTGGCACTAGGCCTTACCATGCGCCTGAAAGGGGTGTAAAAGTGAAACTCTCCCCTCATGATCTACGTAATGTGATCACTCACAAACGTGGATCGGGAGAGCCGACCATTACGTACAATGTGCCCCTCGCGGGGCACACTTGTGCCATGTGTTTTCCATAAAGAAATTCTCTTTATTTATTGTGTTTCTGGGAAAATTACAACTGTAGGAATCCGATCTAGAAGACGATCGCTTTATCCCTTGGACTATGCGAAGAAGAAAAGCTCTCAAAATTATTACAGTAGATATCAATGTATCTGTACAATAAATGAGAAAAAGAACTCTATTTATAGAGTCAAAAATAATAACTGAAAAGATAACTGTCTTCACAGCCTGTGCTTAGTTGAAAATCACGCAGGATTTAACATACGCAAGGTTGTGAGCAGTTACTGGACGTGGCCTGTAACTGTTGGACACATGGCAATCATGCATGAGTCGTGTGCAAGTTACAGGACACGCAGGCGAGAGATCAGTGGCATGGCTGCCACGTACTCCAATTTGATGAAATCCACACAGATTTGTTGAAGACGAAATCCACGCGAGCTCGGTGTAGAAAGCTTCAAAATCCACGCAAACTTGGGGCATGAAGCTTCAGGATCCACGCAGACTTTGAGGCAAAGAACTCGAAAATCTACGCAAACTTGAGGAAGAAAACTTCAGAATCCACGCAAACTTGAGATGAAGATCACAAATACACGCAGACTTGAGATAGAACTGCCAGCTGTCTTGATTCGGCGTGTCTCGACTGACACAAAAACTCTGACAGTGATTGCTTTGTCAGTCGCATTAAATGACAAGAAACCCTTTTGGTACGCCAACTCGACGAAGGCTGAGTCTTGCTGAAGAAGATTTCGAAAATCATGCAATAGACGGCGATGATCTCTCGAAGTCTGTGCATACGTGGCATACGAAGAGACATTCTTCGACTGTTGTGCTGTCAGTCATAATTACTCTCTGACAAATGATGAGCTGTCTCCCCAGCGTGATTTGTTTATATTGTCTGGATCAACTGAGCGTGACTTTTGACTCTATCTTGATCAACTCAGCGTGACTGTCATTTTTAAAGGCCTACAAGACCCCCTTCAAAGTTTTCGAAAAATTGAAAAGACTTCAAAATTTTCGAAATACTTTGAAAATAGAGATGATAAAATGGATTTAGTCACGCTGAGATGACTTCAAAATTTTTCGGAAGTCGAAAAGACTTCGAAGTTCTTTGAAAACATCCAAATGAACTTATTAAATGTCATAATGACTCTTCGTTCTCCGAGACTGATTGTATCCAATTTATGGTGGAATATGAACCGCCGACAAAACTCAGTTATATAAACAGGAAGAAGTTTCATTTTTAATCTTCATCTTACGTCAATATGACACGCAAGGAGAAAGCTGAGGAAGAAGCACGCAAGTTGGGCTTTTGTTCTCATGGTGACCCCACTTTTGGGGGTGAAGAGCCAGAGCCCCTTGTCTTCGAGCTCAAAGATGATCCCTTGCAACTAGCCAAGAATTTCTTGAGCTATTTTGGCTTGGATGGCTCGTCCTCTTCTGATGGGCGCAACCTCATAGAGCAGCGTGAAATATTTAAAGCTCTGTTGCACTGTCTGGGAGTTAGGAGCGTAGAAGAACTAGGCACCAAGCTCAGTCGCTCTGGGAAATAGAGCGTGACTTTTATGCTTTTGTTGCACTTTTTATCTTGTCTTTTGTAAGGCCATCAGTGCCTGTCTTAAAGAAATGAAGTACAACTTTTGTGTTTGATCTGCGTGCCTTAATGAGAAATATTAATCAGCACCCTTTGATTGTTTCCAACGTTGCTCTGTCTTCCAAAGCACACGTGACACTCATTCCACAATTTACGAGCGCTATTTATGCGGATCTTTTCCAAGAATAGACTTGTACTTTGCCCTTTAAATAGATGGAAGAGTTTCACAGATACTCATCTCCCATTCCTCTTCTTCTTCTCTGAGAATGAAATTTTTGGGAGATTTCACTCTCAAACAGGGAAGCAATGTTTTCTAATGTTCGACTTCTGCGCATTGTATCAAACATGAGTTTGCCGATCCTTAGCACCAAACTTGAAGGTAAGTCAGTGTAATACGTGTACTTATTTTTGCTGTTGAAGATAGGCTTTCTGTTTCTTGTTTCTGATTTGAACAATACATGCCTGTCTCTGTTTGATAAATGCATACTGAATGATTTCTGTTGATCTTTCTGCAGAAACTTGGCTGGAAATGTTCTTCAGAACTGGCATTGGGGATGTGGATGATGTGGAGAATATCCTGCTGACATCTACATCAGGGAGCTCATACGCTTTTGACGCGTAAATCAGACAACTCAGAACTCTTCGTGAGATAGAAGGGTCTTCCTTAGATGGTAGGAAGAGCCTTTATACACGAAAGTTGGATGGTGGAGTCAACTCTACTACCGAGAAATTGGGTAGTAGAGTTCCTTTCGCGGGAGAACTAGGAATTGTATCCCTAGGTTGGATACATTCCTGTCTCCTCTGGAAGGTCGCTCCTAATCCACCAGTTGTATTGGCAGCACCACGACTTCGGGCTGCCACACTCTGTGGTTCTTCTCTCGTCTGAGAGAGAAGACCAGAGTTTGATTCCTGCTGATCTGGTCGTGACTGAGACCCAGACAGTCAGGAATTGCCACCAACAACGAACCTGACGGAGAAGGTCCGACGGAGAAGATCCAAAGAAGAAGATAGATCTCTTTTAGGTTATCGTTGTGGTGTAGAATAAAAATCCAAGATTTGTAATAGATTTCCATTATGATTTGTAAGAAAGTCTAAGAAAATGTAATAGACTTTTTGTGGTGAAATGAGAATGGAAATGACAATTCTTCTATGCTCAATGATTTGTATTTGTGGATGAATTGTGGACATGATAGATAATAAAATCATCTTTTCTGTTTTAGAGTATATGATATTATCAGAGGTATTATGGACGTGATAATATATAGGAACTCAAAAGAAAATAGATTGATTTCTATGCAGAGGTCAAAACATGACAAATGAGTAAGTAGATTCGGAATTAATTCAGAGGTTATGAAAACATGATAAATAAGGAATCCCCACTTAATAAAATTGATAGAAGATTATGAACGGATGAACCGTTAGGAAATGATGAACAGATGAACTGTCGAGTGAATGTAATAAATGAACGGATGAACCGTCAAGTATTAATGAATATGTGAAACGTCGGATGAATGTGAGAAATGAATATGTGAAATGTCGGATGAATGAGGAACTTCTGCCTATAAATATAGCAGAAATCTGGCGAGAACGAATACTTCTACTCCTCAACATAAAAATGTCATCTGGAGAAGCATCCAAGAAGACTGAGATAGCCTCAAAGGTTCAGAAAGGCACTGAAGAACGCCCTGCTGATCCAATCAAAATGAAGAAGACGGAAGCAGGCGAAGGTTCATCTTTACCCAAGCCACTAAGGGACATTCTGGATTTTCTGCTCGAACCAGGAAGGACTGAAGAAGAGGAAGCCATGAGGATGGCCGCTTGCAAATTCCTCGTGGGTTCTAGCAAGGAGGTTCTCGGCTCTTTTGCTGATCACGTCTTCGAGAAGGACGGTAGTGGCCCACGTCCAAAAGTAGAGAAGGATGATAGTGATCTTCCTTAATATCATGTATCATCATTCATGAAAATAAAATAAAAATTTTATTTTTTTTAAACATAAATTTGTCTAATGATTACAAGTATTTACATTTATACATAGTACTTTTTAAGGAATTTGCCATTAATAGGCATCAAAACTTTTCGACCATCCAATTCTGAGAGTTGATAAGCTCCATTTGAGAAAACTTTGCTCACAATATAGGGACCTTCCCACTTTGCGTCAAATTTGCCCTTACTCATATGAGTCATAGTCATAGGACGTATGACTGTTAGAACAAGTTCTCCTTTTTGATATGATCGAACTCTGACTTTTTTATTAAAAGCTCTTGAAATTCTAGCTTGATAGAATTTAATATTCTGTTGAGCAGATAATCGCTTTTCATCCAGAGCTTCTAATTCCTGAAGTCGAAGACGATCATTATTTTCAGCAGTGAGTTCATTAGCGATTGCTATCCTTAAAGAAGGAATTTGAATCTCTAATGGAAGAACAGCTTCGCAACCATACACCAGAGAGAAAGGTGTACATTTGGTAGCATTACGAACTGTAGTGCGATAAGCCCACAAACATTCCCCGAGCTTGTCACTCCAATTACGTTTGTTAGTGGAGACAAACTTCTTTAGGAGTTTGATGATAGTCTTGTTGAAAGCTTCTGCTAATCCGTTAGCTGCTGGATTATATGCGGTAGAAGCCACATTATTGATCCGGTGATCGTCACAGAATCGAGTAAATTTCTGGCTGACGAACTGTGGTCCGTTATCATGAACAATACGTCGAGGAACACCAAATCTGTAGATGACGTGGTGCCTAATAAAGCTGATGACATTAGATGTCTTAACTTCAGATAAAAGAATGGCTTCGGCCCATTTGGAGAAGTAATCGGTTATTGCGAGAATGAACCGATGACCTTTAGATGACGGTGGATTGATCGGGCCGACAATGTCCATGCCCCAAGCTTCGAAGGGCCATGATGCTGCCGTCGGATGTAGAAATTTCGAGGGTTGATGAATAAAATCCGCATAGATTTGACAAGCTTTACACTTCTTTGCATATTCGATGGCATCAGATACCATGGTGGGCCAATAATAACCCATACGTCGAATACGGTCTTGAAGTTTTGGTCCTGGCTGATGTGCTCCACAAATTCCATCATGTGCTTCACGAATGATTTGTTGAGCCTCGTCACCGGCAACACATCGAAGGAGTAAACCATCATAAGCTCGACGATATAAGGTCTTTGTTGTATGATTGTAGTAGAATCTGAGTGATCGTCGTCTGATAGATGCTGCCTCACTCGGATCATCCGGAAGAATATCATATAATACGAGATCTAAGATAGGAAGTCTCCAATCTTTATCCGTATTCTGATTCTCAGTCGAGTTACTGAAAATGAATTCCATGCTGGAATCGGATGAAGATGACATCGATTTACGACTGAATCCAAATCCTCTTGTTGTGTTGACGTCATGAGATGTTGATTCTTCAATGTCAACTGGAAGTCCTAGAGTCAAGTTATTTTCAAGATGAAATAATTCTTGATTACGAACAACAATTATTTGTTGCCGTCTGATTGGAATAGCCAGCACCGCTGCAAGATTAGCAAGGGCATCAGCTTCTGTGTTACATGCTCGCCTAACATGTTCAATGAAGAATTCTTCAAACGAAGAAGCCATAGATATAGCTGTTTTATGATAAGGAACCAGATCTTGATGGCAAACTTCATAAGTACCCCTGATCTGATTGACAATGAGTTTAGAGTCTCCATACGCCTCCAAATGTTGAATATTCAGATGTTTAGCGAGTTGAAGACCAATAAGTAATACGTTGTACTCAGCTATATTGTTTGAACACGGCTGATCGAGAGAATAAGCTCTTTGGATAGCAAGACCTTCTGGCGATACAAGAACAATTCCAACTCCAGCGACAATATCGCCATTAGGACCAATTCTTGATGTTCCATCAAAGAATAGACGCCGAGAAGGATCTTCTTCAGCAATTTGATTTGAATCTAGGACTTCATCTGGGATTTCATCATAGAGTTTTGAATTTTCTGGAATTGAGTGAGCAGCCAGAAAATCAGCTAAAGCTTGTCCTTTGACTGATTTCTGAGGAATATAGTGCATGTCATACTGAGCTAGTAGGATTCCCCAGTTAGCCAGTCGAGAATTCAAAACACTGGGTTTCTTCATCATGATCCGTATAGGATTGATCCTGGAGATGACATGAATAGTCTGGCCAATGATATAATGATGTGTCTTTTGGACAGCAAACATCAAGGCTAGACATTCTTTTTCAACCGGTGAATATCGAGGTTCAGCTCCGGTCATAGTACGGCTGAGATAATAAATGGCTTGTTCATGGCCATTTTGATTCTTTTGAGCGAGTAATGCACCCAATGAATGACTCATTGCTCGAGTATAGAGGAGGAACGGTATTCCTGAGACGGAAGGTACCAATACTGGAGGGCTCATCAGATATTGTTTTATATCATCAAATGCTTTCTGACATTCATCATTCCAGACAAAAGAAACACCTTTCTTCATAAGTTTGTTGAATGGTCTGCAGTGTCCTGATAAATTAGAGATGAATCTCCTGATATAAGCGATTCTTCCTTGAAATCCTCGTAGCTCTTTTAAGGTGCGTGGAGGACGCATCTCTTGGATGGCTTTGATCTTCTCGGGATCCACATGTATACCTTTAGAGGTAATGACGAAGCCGAGAAATTTACCACTAGAGACGCCTAAGAAGGACTTAGTAGGGTTCATCTTTAATTGATGCTTACGCATTAGATAAAATATAGTCTTCAAATCTTGGATATGATCCTTCTTTTATCGACTTTTGACTGCAATATCATCAACATAGCATTCGACTATTTTCCGCAAATGTTCACGAAATATAGTGCTCATAGCTCGTTGATAAGTTGCTCCTGCATTCTTGAGACCGAATGGCATAACTGTATAACAGTATGTACCAATCGGCGTTCTGAAAGAAGTGTGCTTCTCGTCCTCTGGAAACATTTTGATCTGATTGTACCCAGAATACCCGTCTATGAATGACATTCGTTCAAATCCACAGGTATTATCAACCATGACATCAGTGATTGGTAGAGGGAATTCGTCTTTAGGACATGCCGCATTGAGATCGCGGAAGTCTATGCATACTCTGATCTTGCCAGTCTTTTTAAGAACAGGAACAATATTAGCCACCCAATCGGGATGTTGTTCCTCTCTAATAATCCCAGAGGTAATGAGTTTATTGACTTCAGCTTCAATTGCATCCATGATATCTGGACGAAATCGTCGCTGTTGTTGTTTGACCGGTTTAGCATTCGGCAAGATATTAAGCTTGTGAGTTGCAATTTGAGGATCAAGCCCTGGCATATCTTCATAACTCCAAGCAAAGACATCGATGTAATCACGAATGAGTTTGATCATGTCTTTCTTATCAGTTTCTGAAAGACTTTCACTGATGAATACTGGTTTGGGAGATCCCTCTTCACCAACATCTATTTGAACAAGTTTATCTTCAGTCGGAGGTTCTTTTTGCTCGAAACGGAACTCCCATTGATTATCTAATCTTTGGGCCCACTGTTCTGATTCAGGTGAGATTTCAAACTCTTCTTCGTCTTCATTATTTTCTTCAGAATGGTCAATGGAAACCATGTTGGAAGACAAAATATTGCAGTAGAAGTCACCGATACTCGTATCGGAATCCCAAGAAGTGGTACTAGAAGAATCAGATCTCTTATCTTCGTCAGACTCGGGATCTTCATGGATAATATTGATGAAAGGAGTAGGAGTAGTATAACCCAATCCGTATTTCGTCCTTCCATATTTCAAAGGAGGAATCCAGACAGGTATTTTTCTTCCTTTTCCGTCATTGAGGCCAGTCCTGAAGTCATAGCCCATATTTTTGATGATGTCTCTAGATTGCTGACTATAACGACGTAGTTGTAATCTTCCAGTATCATCATTTTTGTCATCATCTTCAAGATCAGAAGGATTTTGAGGCCCTTTGTAGAAGAATATTGGAATGTCTCCTGGCTTTCTGCTGGGAACTAGAAAGTATGAAGATTGTACAGGTTCTAGAGATACATCTGTATGAACAGTCTGTACAAATCCTATGGTTATTGTGTTCAAGTCATCTAACAGATGTAAATAACTATGAACATAATTACACACATCTACGTACTGCAAAGGTGGAGACTTTTCATTAAATGTAAAAGCAGCAATATTTACATTGGGAGAAGGCTGAGCCTTAGAGATTTTAGCCAAGTCAATGACTAAAGGGGGAGAAGAAGAAGAAGCTTTGTTTCGATTAAGATCGATAACAAATGGCTCAGAAGAGGTGAGCTTCCTTGAAGTTTGAGTAGGAAGAGTAGTCCGCCCTCCAACTGGAATTAGCAGAGTATCTTGTGAAGATACAGGAACTGTAGTACGCCCACTGACAGGAATGATCAGTGTATTTTGAGTAGATGACTGAGGTAACGGAGAGATCCGTCCACTTACTGGAATGATGAAAGAATCTTCTCCAGAGGGTTTAGGAGATTGTTGCTGAGTAGTTCGACCTTTAACAGGGATTATTAAAGTCTCACTTTGTGCATCTTCTTTCTCCATAGCTTGTATGATCCTTGTATACTCTTCTTTGTACATTCGGGAATTGTTGAAATAAGCTTCAACCCCATGGAAGGGATTTATATCAGCAACTTCTTTTTGTACTCTTCCATTGCTATCAATGTATTTAAAACATTGATGAAGAGTAGAGGGCACCATATTATTTTCATGAAGAAAGGGCCTCCCCAGAAGAAGATTATAGGATCCCGCGATCTCGATCACATAGAAAGTGACTTTAGATCTGAAATCGCCTATCTGAAGCTTCAGATGCATCTTTCCCAAAGGCTCACTTCGGCTTTGATTGAATCCCAAGATAGTAGTAACCGTCTTGGAGAGCTTGTGAAGAGGGATTTTTAGTTCATCCAACAAACTCTTTGGCATTATGCTTATAGCAGACCCTGGGTCAATGAGGATACGATCTATCTTCATCGTATCAATATAACCAGTGTAGTAGAGAGGTCGGTCATGTCGATTATCCTCCAGTAGCATGTCGTCTTGTGTAAAGGTGATATTTGGGATAATCTCCAGTACACTGTTGCAATGTAAGCAAGTAGCAGGTTCCGCATCTGGCTTCTTCAATTGTGCAAGACAAGAGTCAGCTTGTAGAAGTGCTTCACTTAACGTCTCCCGAGTTTCTTTAGAAAGACGTAGAAGTTCAAAGAGGGACATTCTAGCTGGAGTATTGGCAAGTTGAGCCAAAATGTCGAAGTTGTAAGGCTTCTGAAGTCCAAGAGGAAGAGACTTCTTGATTGGTTTATCAAACTGAGCTTGTTGCTTACCTTTCTCAAGAGTTGTGGGTTTGGGAGGAACAGGTTCAACTGGTGTAGTTGAAGGAACAGGTGCAGTAGATGATTCTTCTTCAGGAGGAACATTAGGAGCATCTTTAGCAGCTGAAGGGATATCAAGAGGATCTTCAGGATTTTTAGAATAATCCTTTAGGTAAGGTTTTCCCATTCGAGTAGCACTAACAAGTGCTTCTTCTTTGTCTTTTGGCTCTGTGTCAGAGGTAGACCCAAGAGAAGTCATATGACATGACTTGATCTTTCCAGCCTTCTTGGACTTTTGAGAAGAAATCTTTTGAGGAGAAGGAGATTCAAAGTCTGTTATTAGATCAGGATGAATCCACATGTTTTCTCCAGTCTCCAAAGTGATTGGTGCTAATCCTTCAGACTGTGGAGAAGGAATATTTACTATTTCAAGAGTTGCCTTGGGAATAGAAACGTTTCTGCTTTCAAGAAATTGAGGAGGGAAGTCTCTAAATTGCATAGAGACGACATTAGAAGTGACAGTCTTCTCTTTTGGAGTAAGAGAGATAGCTCCAGACTTAATCATTTCTTGGATCTTTCCTTTCAGTACATAACATGTACGAATTGTGTGACCCAGCATTCTGTGATATGGACAGTATTTAGGATGATCTGTCTTACCAGCTTCATCAGGTTTCTTGATCTCAGGTAATTGTATTTTATTACCTTTCAGCAGACATTCAAAGATACCAAGGACATCGTCGTCATCAAAAGAATATTCTTCTTTGGGGCGAGGTGTTCTTGATTGTTGAGTTGTAGAGGCAGGAGTTTGAACATTTGATGCATCTTTGCTCTGAAGATTAACTTCAAGAGTTTCTTTTCCTTTGCGAGCATTATTTTTATTGTTAGCACCTTGTCCTGTTTCTTTAGGAGTCATCTGCACTCCTAAACCTTTAAAGGTTTCAGCACTGATTTCTGCAGCTTTGGCACTGACTATGAAGGAAGGCCAATCTTGAAATTGAGTGGACCCTGTCCATATACTGATGATTGGCAACAAGTTTGATTTGCACGTGTCAATGGTGACAGCATCAGGAGTTCCAAGAGGCATCTTCAGAGCTTCTCTTCGAAACCGTTCAATGTATTCCTCTGTAGATTCATTATTTTTCTGCTTGATTCTAATAAGAGCAGACATAGTCATGTCATTAAGCCCTTCATAGAACCTTTCAAGAAATATCTGTTTGAAACCAGAAAATGAGGTAATGCTCCCATCTGGGAGACTCCTATACCATTCATAAGCCGTTCCCTTGAGACATCCAATAAATACCCGAGTAAGGAGGGCATCACTTAGTTGCAGTTGATCAGTCATCACCTCAAAGTGATTAATAAACTGACTTGGAGAAGTGGTTCCATCATAGAATGAGATAGTAGGAGGCTTGTATTTAGGAGGATATGATACTTGCTTCCATTCTATCGGATAAGGCTGCTTGATGCCTAACCTTTGTAAACCATCCTTCTGTTTGAATGCCTCGAATTGAGTTTTGAGATTCTTCAATTCTTCAGAGACAACTCCCGAAGATTGTGGAGTTGTGGCTTGTAGAGAATAGTTGGGAGGAGGAACAGCATTGTAAGCACTACCCCCAACTCCAGAGAGACTAGGATTTAGTTGAGCTGGTCCAGGAGTATTGGATTGTACTGCTGGAGGAACTTGTACTGGACTTATATCAGTATCAACTGGTATGGCATCTGGTACAGTCTGTCGATTTTGCAACTGAGCCGTCATGAGTTCATACATCGACTTCATTGTGTCAGTCATAGACTTCATTTGCTGTTCCAAAGAAGCAATTCTTTGATCTTGAGGAGTCAAAGAAGAAGAAGGTTCATCAGTATTCCCATCAACCATATAAGTCGTGACTGTATGAGGGATTATTGATGAACTAGTGGATGTCGTATGCTCTGAATCATTGCTTCGTGCATCAAAGTCAACTATAGGAGAATTACCCCCAGTAGGAAGAGATAGGAAGTTAGATTCTCCAAGGAATTCAGAATCAATTTCAGGGATCAAATTTCTTTGACTAGAAGCCAGGACTCTTGCTCTGGTGTTTCTATATACTCCATCTGGACTATCAACTCTACTCCCGGTGTCCCGAGAAGTCATGTTGACAGAGGCAAACAAAGGCTCATCTTCATCAGGTATAGGTTCATACTGAATCCTATTGAAGACAGACTGTCGTTTAATTTGACATCTGTATTACATTGTGGCTCTTGGCTGGAAGTCACATTCATGATCACCATGGTCTTGAACCGTTGATTGACATCTGTACTGAATTATGACTCTTGGATAGAAGTCACATTCAGCATGTTCCTTTGACATAGAATTACTCCTTCTCTTTTGTTGAAGATATTCCCGTAAATCTGTTTGTGAAGATTGAGGAGTATACTTCCTGTTCTTGGGTCTTAATGGCTCTTGATTATATAGAGAATGATTAATATGAGCCACATAGTTTCTTGCATACTCTGCATCTGGATCTTTTATCTTCATATCCAATTGGTATGGTTTCTTAACACCAGAAGTGCTGAGTTTTGTTCTTAAATTAGTGGAAGGTAACACATTAACTTTGGAAACATGGAGTTTTCCTTCCATTGATCTGGATATTTGCAGAGAAGAAAGAGTTGAACCACTCTTTTGATTAGGAGTTGGTAACAGACCCTCTTTAATGGACAGATTCTGTGCCCAATTTGAAGAAGTCATAGAAGAAGATATTAAGGAATATTTCTTCTTAGACTCAATCAGATTTTGAGACATAGAATGTCCAGAAGGAAGAGTAGTCAAAAGACCATCTCCTTTCCTTTGACTAACAAAAGTATCAGTCAAAGCTGTTCCTGAAGTAAAAACTACAGGAGCAGAAGAAACAACTAAAGAGTTATTCCTTTTCGAAGGGACTTTGTGTGGAAGACCACCCCCAGTTCTAGTAGAACTCGGTAAAGAAGAAGAGATAACTAAGGAGTTATTCTTCTCTGATGAAATACACGCTGAAACAGATTTGGCTAAGGAACCAGTACTGTTAGCGTGACTTTTAATTTTAGAATTACACGCTAGAACAGATTTGGCTAAGGAGCCAGTACTGTCAGCGTGACTGTTGAATGTGGGATTGCACACTGGAATAGATTTGGCTAAGGAGCCAGTACTATCAGCGTGACTTTTAGAGTTGAATTTGCACGCTGGAACAGATTTGGCTAAGGAGCCAGTAATGTCAGCGTGACTTTTAGGGTTGAATTTGCACGCTGGAACAGATTTGGCTAAGGAGCCAGTACTGTCAGCGTGACTTTTGATTACTGTCATCTTCGAGCGCACAAGGGTGTGCGTGCTTGCAGTGGAGTTCTTGCCAGAGGTAGGAGTAGACACTGTGGCAGAGACTTCACCATTGACTGCCAACTGATTCTTAGGGACATAGACAGAGTGTCCCTTCGACTTGGCAGTGATGATGGAGGCTGGAGTGGGCTTGCCACCCTTAGCCCGCTGCATTTCTTCATAGGCGAGTTGATCGAATTTGATCGTCATCACCTTCTTCGTCGAGCCGATTGACGAAGTGTCGCATTGAGTTGTTGCCATCTCAGAAGAGGAGATAGCATTCCCCAGCAGAGTCGCCAATTTGTTTTCCATAAAGAAATTCTCTTTATTTGTTGTGTTTCTGGGAAAATTACAACTGTAGGAATCCGATCTAGAAGACGATCGCTTTATCCCTTGGACTATGCAAAGAAGAAAAGCTCTCAAAATTTTGACAGTAGATATCAATGTATCTGTACAATGAATGAGAAAAAGAACTCTATTTATAGAGTCAAAAATAATAACTGAAAAGATAACTGTCTTCACAGCCTGTGCTTAGTTGAAAATCACGCAGGATTTAACATACGCAAGGTTGTGAGCAGTTACTGGACGTGGCCTGTAACTGTTGGACACATGGCAATCATGCATGAGTCGTGTGCAAGTTACAGGACACGCAGGTGAGAGATCAGTGGCATGGCTGCCACGTACTCCAATTTGATGAAATCTACGCAGATTTGTTGAAGACGAAATCCACGCGAGCTCGGTGTAGAAAGCTACAAAATCCACGCAAACTTGGGGCAGGAAGCTTCAGGATCCACGCAGACTTTGAGGCAAAGAACTCGAAAATCCACGCAAACTTGAGGAAGAAAACTTCAAAATCCACGCAAACTTGAGATGAAGATCACAAATACACGCAGACTTGAGATAGAACTGCCAGCTGTCTTGATTCGGCGTGTCTCGACTGACACAAAATCTCTGACAGTGATTGCTTTGTCAGTCGCATTAAATGACAAGAAACCCTTTTGGTACGCCAATTCGACGAAGGCTGAGTCTTGCTGAAGAAGATTTCGAAAATCACGCAATAGACGGCGATGATCTCTCGAAGTCTGTGCATACGTGGCATACGAAGAGACATTCTTCGACTGTTGTGCTGTCAGTCATAATTACTCTCTGACAAATGATGAGCTGTCTCCCCAGCGTGATTTGTTTATATTGTCTGGATCAACTGAGCGTGACTTTTGACTCTGTCTTGATCAACTCAGCGTGACTGTCATTTTTAAAGGCCTACACCATGGTCACCATCAACTGCTGCTGTTGTAGAACAACGGCTCCATCATCCAAGCAGTCTGTGTTCCAGCGACTGCAGTCTACTGCATCTATCCGAAGTCATCTCAGGAAGAGGGTGCCAATTGAAGAAGGGACGAAACCCATGGTCGCCTCTTGCCATGTTGTCTCTAACTCCTACTCATTAAGGAGAAAGGCAACCACCAACTCCCCAGCCTCGACGACATCTACAAAAATTCAAACGAAGAAAAGAAAAATGATAGTCCCGTCCTCAGGCGTATTTGAGAGCACTCGGTTAAGGATAAAGACTCCGGCGAAGGTACCAGCCGGGGGTGATCAAACCCCTGCTATCCATGTCAACCCTCCGCTCAAAGATGAGGATATCCACCAATGAAGTGACCCTGAGGTAGCTGATGGTAGCCAATACGATGCCTCAGAAGAAGAAGCTCTCCCGCACGAGAGCAAGGTCGAGAGCAAAGCCTCAACCAATCCATCCACTTCCACCAATGTCATGCCCGTCTACATGGCAGGGGGTGGTAATGAAAAAGAACCAAACACTCTAGCTTCGGACATTACGCAGCGTATGGATACCTCGGAAGGAGGTCTCAGAACCCTCTTTGCCACCATGCAATCTTTAACTCAAATGGTATTTGAGATTCGGACAACTTTGGCATCTCAACCATTAATGAGGGCACCTACCTTTACCAGTCCCGATCCAAGGGCTAATGGAGAATCAAGTATACCCCTCAATAGGTATCTTCGGGTGCAGATCATCACATCGCACCTCGGACATCGGCTCCTTCAAATGTCGAGCTTCATACCTTACCGCCCTCGCATGCTCCCAATTCTACAGAGGATTTGATTGACATGATCAGAGATCTGTGCGAGCGCTTCGAAGCACAAAATAAGCAGGAAAAGCGTCAGAAGATGGGAATCCCGTAACCTTATCCTCTCGAGTGAAACAAGGTGGTTTATCCTCCTAAGTATAAACCACAAACGCTGATGCCATATGACGGAAAGGATTCTCCTCACCGGTACCTGACCTACTTCCAGTCTCAAATGGGACTTCTCCCAAAGGAAGATGCCCTACTGACTAACATATTTGTCGAGGCATTGAAAGGAGTCGCTTACGACTGGTACTGCAGTCTTTCTGACAACTCCATATCGTCTTTCGACGACTTAACGCGCCTCTTTCTCGATTGATTCTATGATGGTGGGAGAAACATGACCATGTCATCTCTTATAGAAGTGCGCCAGACAGAGAAGAAGACTGTTCGAGCCTTCATCGAATATTTTCGACAAGCATGTTTAAGGTTGCCTCTGGGTATGCCAGTACATGTGCTGATCGATGCCTGCAGCATGAACATGACTCCTGCAATCAAGCTCTGGCTCAACTCCATCCAGTCTCTCGATTGGAGTTCATTGATCATCGGGGCTGAAGTTACTGAGAAGAAGGCACATAATGCTCGCCTTCTGGGGGCTAGCTTCCCCGCATTTAACGACAAAAAAAAATGTGCTACTACCAACAACAGTGGGCACAAGGTGAAAGAAAAACATACATTAATTGTCAATGCCTCGAAGAGCACATAGGGGCCCACATAGAAACCTCCACCTGCACCAAGGCCAAAGGAGGTCTACTCCGTCAATGACGAGGATACCTTACAACTCTTTGTGATGCTAAAACAGAGCGACAAGATCAAGTTTTCTGATCCAAAGCATCCTGATGAGGTGGACAGAGTGGGCGACCTGAGGTACTGTCACTACCATCGGTTCGTCGGGCATCCAACTCGAGACTGCTACAAACTCAAGAACTACATACAACGCATGATCAATGCGAATGTCATCTCGGTCGACTATGAAAAGAAGACAGTCTCGACCAATATGGTGTCGCTCCAGTTCGGTACCTTGCCGCCTACTACAGCTCAAGATGGCATCATCTCCATCCCGAAGGTGACAATGGAAGTGATCAACCTTCTACTAACTCGTAACAACGTGAGTAGACTGATACCACTGACCACATCCATGGGAGAGATCATGTGGGTCCACCCGGATCTTGCTCCAGAACTGACTCAACTGGGGGTGCATTCTACCTCCAAAGCCAAAGACAAGAAGACTAAGTCTTGCCGAATGGTAACTTCCCTCCTGAGGAAGCAATTCATGTACAAATATATTCACATCAGAATGCTCAACCAGAGGAGGCCCCTATTGAAGTGGCGCCTCCCGTCACCACCTCAGCTACCCAAGGGGAAGGTCCTTTCCAACATCCAGTGGCCGATAAACAAAAACAGAAGGAGGTCCGCTTCGACAGGCCTCTACGAAGAGACAATGCTCCGGGGTTAACCAAATCCCATAACTTCGACATACTGGCACAACTCGCTAAGACTCCAGCTCGGCTGTCCCTGTTCGAGCTTTTTCGTTTATCCAAAGATACTTGGGAGGCTCTAGGTGAAGCCTTGAAGGACGCTGAGTCTTTCATCAGCCAGGTCAAGCAGCCTGAAGACGACCCAACAGCAATCTGTACTGTCATAGTGTGGAAGAAATTATCCGCAACATCACATTCACCCAACAAGACATGCTGCTTGTCACGACCCGCTCCCAGATAACCGAGTACGAGTTCGTGTCCAAGCCCAGCCTACACCGCGGTATCGGCGGTAGAACGCTGTCTAGTACACACAATAACATCCTCCACAGATACAATAGATCACAAATACAAATCGTACTCAGCAGTGACACAAAACCAAGGAAACAAGAGTACGATAGATAATAAAATAATAATATCCAGCTCAAATGATAAAGAGACTGAAATCCAGAACAGTAAAATATCGTCCATCTATGAACAAATTCGATCCATCTAAGAAATAAACTAAGACATGCATAAAAGTAAATCTAGATCCCTCTAAAGATCATCCATGGCTACTGAGTCTCGGTACCAACAAAGTCAGCACTATCCACTGCTGGTCCATAACATGAAGTGCTAGAGATACTCTCCCTCACCTACAACAACGATCCAATCAGGAAAGGAGCAGAGTACAACCATATTGCAATTAATGTTGTTAGTCCAAAATAAGTTAGAACAAGCGAGAAATCATGAAGGTAAAGAATATAAAAGGAACTAGCAAGACAAGAACTAACAGGATATGAAGTGGCAAAAGTAAACTGGCAAGATGTAAACTAGCAGGATATGAACTGACAAGATAATGAACTAGATAAAGGAAAAGATAGAAACCAATACGTGTGTGAAATACCTTCTAATACGTGAACGGCTGGGCTATACGGCACATCAACGATGGCTATCGTTCAGTAATGGTACGGCTAACTCATACGTGTGTGTGTATGACTTAGCTATCGTTCGGTAACGTAATTGGGTTTGTTCACGTATTTATCGAGTATTTCCCCTCCCGAATCTCTAACAATCAAAAATGGTCAATAATACGCTAAGAAGAATACAATAACTACAGTGTCACAATCGTGTCTCAATGGAATATCAAGCAATGATTCAACGGGATATCAAACGAGAAAACTGTGGAGTAAACATTATAATGAACTAAAACATAAATACAATACTGTACTTGCCTGAATCCTTGCACAAACCGTAGTCACAAGCCGAGGGTGAAGGAAAAGCCGATCTAGAAGCTGTCAACCTATACCACACGTCGCACCACGAACAGTGCACGAAAACCACAAATTAATTCTAATATTCTAGTTCTAAATAGTGGCTAGTTGGGTTACTAAGTTAATAATATTTAATTCTGTAATAATTCACTTAAAAATCTAATTTAACCTAATAATAATCTGAATATAATCTAAATATGCAAGTTTGGCCATCAAAAGTTGTGTTTCTCAATTTCGGAAACCATGGCACGCAAATCGAGACGTACCGTTGACTTTTGGTCAAATACTTTGAACTCTAGATTTTGAAAGTGCACCTTGGTAGATTTCAGCGCCACGAGTGCGCTGGAATCGACCGTGCCTCAAAATTACGCTTTGGTCAAAAGATATCGCCGTTATGGCTAATCGTGACCAAAACGGGGATCAAACGATCAGTTCTGAGTTCAACAGAATAAATAAAATAATAAATGAACGAAATAATTTCTGGGAAAAATATATGTCGTAGAGCTCTGTGTTAGCTTTCTGAAACTTCAAACGGATCGTGATTTCGATTTCTGGTTCTCCCGGAATCTCGAAAGCACTGAAATGCGTCAAGTTTCGGACAACCGACACTCTACGAATTTTCCAGAAATTCATGTTCAGAATTTACGAAAATAAATTACATAGACAGAGAGTTTACCTCGATACGAATCGGATAAAAAAAAACTGCGCACAAAAATGAGGTCGGGGTTGACGGGAATCACCTCGGGAAGTCGGGGGATCGCCGGGATCAAAACCACAAAGGTCGGCCAGCAATAAACTAGGGTTTTCTCGATTTCTGAAATATATATATATATAGAGAGAGCGGCTCAGGGTCGGGTCTGTGGGCGGCTAGCCACGTGTCGCAATCCCCTCACACCCGCTCAATGGATGAACGGTCGGATGGTGAGGCTGCTTCACCTCAACCGACTAGGAGTCGGCTAATAGCCGTGGCTCCAAATAAGAGGCACAATCAGCAGGCATACTGACTGACAGACGGGCTCGCCCCCACTCAGCGGGTGGATGACGGGTGGGCCAGCCTTTCGCTGACTGGGCGCTGACTAGATAATTAATTCCAGAAACTAATTTTAAACTCAATTTAACTCCAAATAAATTCAAATAAATCCCTAAAATTTTCAGAAAAAATGTAGAAAATTATAGAAATTATAATTAAACTCCTAGAGCCAGAATAAAAATACTTAGTCTCATATTAATCCCAAATGACCTCATAATAAATATTGAAAGCCTTTAAAATATATAAACCATAATAAATAAATACTTAAACATTGCCAAAAATTATGAAAAAATTCCAGAAAATATAAAATAGCATAATAAGCTCGAGAAAAATATTTGGGGTCAATACTTGCTCTTAGGCTACCACAATAAATTCCAGAAGTCCTAGAAAATAGGTTTTCCCACTATTTAATAATCAAAAAAAATTCCTAGAAATTCCTAGAACATTAAATATAAACTATTCAATAAAAATAAAAATATCACTAAATTCTAATCGGGTGGCGGATGCCACATACTATCCCCCTTAAAAATATTTTTGTCCTCAAAAATAAACATGTCATACTAAATGACTTCTACAGAAAACTCTAAAATAATTCATAGTCTATATCATGGAAATGTAAAAATCTATGATTACTAATCTAGCATTAACCAAGCATACATGCTAACTATAACTATGGAAAGCCTTTAAGGAACTTCGTTAACTACATATACCTTAAGGTCGGGTCACCACTTCAAATGCTTGATCATATCCCTGTTGCTGCAGTCCTCCTTGAGTAGGTGTTTGGCTTTGACGAACAAATGATGTTGGACATTCTTTCACTTAGTGCGTAGCTGATCCGCATGATAAGCATTGTCGTAACCTCCTACGACAGTGATCAAAATGATGACCTGGTCCCCGACAGTAGGAGCATGTAATAATCGGCTGGATCTGATTTTGGTGTTGTAGGGAATGAGGCTGCTGGTGATAGTGTTGGGGTGAAGTCTCCTTCGGAATATTGGGACGTTTTGCCGATCTCGATTGGTTGTTAAGTCCTCCATTTGCGTCTCTATCTCTCTTTTGCTTACGCTTCAATTCTGTTTCTACCGCCTGTGCGATCTTCAAGATCTTCTCGTAAGTTGTGGCCTGGCTGGTGGCGATGGTGATGCGAATTTCATATGAAAGTCCCTTCCTGAACTTCTTGGCTTTGGCTGCAGGGGTCATGGCATCTGCAAAGCGACTGAGGCGGAAGAACTCTGCGGTGTATTCGTCGACGGAGAGGTTGCCCTGTTCCAGGCTCTCGAACTCGTTTTCCAACTCTTCACGGGCTGCTTCAGGATAGAACTTCGTCTTGAACATCTCTTTGAACTCTTCCCAAGTTACGTCTGGCGCGGTGAACCGTGGCTCGTCTCTATACCACGTGTGGGCGATGTCGTAGAGCTGCATGTCGGCATTCTCGACCTTCAGATCTTCAGGAACTCGAGCTCTCCGAAGATTGCGGTCTACGTTCTCTAACCACTCATCCGCGTAGAGAATCCCTTCTGTTCCTTTGAATTCTCTGGGCCTAAGTTCCGTAAAATTCTTGGAAGTTCCAAGGCGTGGTCGTGGAGCATCTCTAGTCTGGAGAAGCTCTCTCAAGGTATCGCAGAAGTCGTCAGCCTGTCGTGTTTGAGAAGTCATCATCTGCTGGAAGATCCCGAGAAGCGTGACGTTGTCCAGCGGAGGTGGCGGAGGCAGAACATGTGCTGGGTACATGGCAGGCGCTGGATACGTCGCTGGTGCAGGGTGCATAGTAGGTGCTGGATGTGGAACATATGCTGGCTGGAAGGGTACAGGCTGATGGAAGGGTGCTGGTGGAGGAAAGTCATCTCTGCGGAATCTCGAGTATTACGTTTGAGCCGGGTCACCCTGATGAGTAAGCTGGCCTCCCTGCGTCGACGGGGTCATGTAGGAGAAGAATCCTCCTGTAGCCGGTGGGGTGTTCAGGAAAGTGTTACTCCTGTCTTGAGAATCCATTAGCTGCAATAAAAGAAGAGCATTAAACGGCGGAAAGATTCAAGCAGGATGCAAATCAAGAAAGGTTAAAGTCAAAGGTGGAGATCAATAATCAAACACGTAGAGGATGTCCTTAAAATCTAATCCTATTCGCAGGCTCGCAATAGTACGACTAACTTAAGTACTACCACGAGTTCGCAGTCTTTGCAAAAACTGACCTGCATGGGCCAACATAAAAACTTGTCACGACCCGCTCCCGAATAACCGAGTACGAGTTCGTGTCCAAGCCCAGCCTACGCCGCGGTATCGGCGGTAGAACGCTGTCTAGTACACACAATAACATCCTCCACAGATACAATAGATCACAAATACAAATCGTACTCAGCAGTGACACAAAACCAAGGAAACAAGAGTACGATAGATAATGAAATAGTAATATCCAGCTCCAATGACAAAGAGACTGAAATCTAGAACAGTAAAATATCGTCCATCCATGAACAAATTCGATCCATCTAAGAAATAAACTAAGACATGCATAAAAGTAAATCTAGATCCCTCTAAAGATCATCCATGGCTCCTGAGTCTCGGTACCAACAAAGTCAGCACTATCCACTGCTGGTCCATAACATGAAGTGCTAGAGATACTCTCCCTCACCTACAACAACGATCTAATCAGGAAAGGAGCAGAGTACAACCATATTGCAATTAATGTTGTTAGTCCAAAATAAGTTAGAATAAGCGAGAAATCATGAAGGTAAAGAATATAAAAAGAACTAGCAAGACAAGAACTAACAGGATATGAAGTGGCAAAAGTAAACTGGCAAGATGTAAACTAGCAGGATATGAACTGACAAGATAATGAACTAGATAAAGGAAAAGATAGAAACCAATACGTGTGCGAAATACCTTCTAATACGTGAACGGCTGGGCTATACGGCACATCAACGATGGCTATCGTTCAGTAATGGTACGGCTAACTCATACGTGTGTGTGTATGACTTAGCTATCGTTCGGTAACGTAATTGGGTTTGTTCACGTATTTATCGAGTATTTCCCCTCCCGACTCTCTAACAATCAAAAATGGTCAATAATACGCTAAGAAGAATACGATAACTACAGTGTCACAATCGTGTCTCAATGGAATATCAAGCAATGATTCAACGGGATATCAAACGAGAAAACTGTGGAGTAAACATTATAATGAACTAAAACATAAATGCAATACTGTACTTGCCTGAATCCTTGCACAAACCGTAGTCACAAGCCGAGGGTGAAGGAAAAGCCGATCTAGAAGCTGTCAACCTATAGCACACGTCGCACCACGAACAGTGCACGAAAACCACAAATTAATTCTAATATTCTAGTTCTAAATAGTGGCTAGTTGGGTTACTAAGTTAATAATATTTAATTCTGTAATAATTCACTTAAAAACCTAATTTAACCTAATAATAATCTGAATATAATCTAAATATGCAAGTTTGGCCATCAAAAGTCGTGTTTCTCAATTTTGAAAACCATGGCACGCAAATCGAGACATACCATTGACTTTTGGTCAAACGCTTTGAACTCTAGATTTTGAAAGTGCACCTTGGTAGATTTCAGTGCCACGAGTGCGCTGGAATCGACCGTGCCTCAAAATCACGCTTTGGTCAAAAGATATCGCCGTTATGGCTAATCGTGACCAAAACGGGGATCAAACGATCAGTTCTGAGTTCAACAGAATAAATAAAATAATAAATGAATGAAATAATTTCTGGGAAAAATATATGTCGTAGAGCTCTGTATTAGCTTTCTGAAACTTCAAACGGATCGTGATTTCGATTTCTGGTTCTCCCGAAATCTCGAAAACACTGAAATGCGTCAAGTTTCGGACAACCGACACTCTACGAATTTTCCAGAAATTCATGTTCAGAATTTACGAAATAAATTACATAGACAGAGAGTTTACCTCGATACGAATCCGACAAAAAAAACGACGCGCAAAAATGAGGTCGGGGTTGACGGGAATCACCTCGGGAAGTCAGGGGATCGCCGGGATCAAAACCACAAAGGTCGGCCAGCAATAAACTAGGGTTTTCTCGATTTCTGAAATATATATATATATATATATATATATATATAGAGAGAGAGCGGCTCAGGGTCGGGTCTGTGGGCGGCTAGCCATGTGTCGCAATCCCCTCACACCCGCTCAATGGATGAACGGTCGGATGGTGAGGCTGCTTCACCTCAGCCGACTAGGAGTCGGCTAATAGCCGTGGCTCCAAATAAGAGGCACAGTCAGCAGCCACGCTGACTGACAGACGGGCCTGCCCCCACTCAGCGGGTGGCTGACGGGTGGGCCAGCCTTTCGCTGACTGGGCGCTGACTAGATAATTAATTCCAGAAACTAATTTTAAACTCAATTTAACTCCAAATAAATTCAAATAAATCCCTAAAATTTTCAGAAAAATTGTAGAAAATTATAGAAATTATAATTAAACTCCTAGAGCCAGAATAAAAATACTTAGTCTCATATTAATCCCAAATGACCTCATAATAAATATTGAAAGCCTTTAAAATATATAAACCATAATAAATAAATACTTAAACATTGCCAAAAATTATGAAAAAATTCCAGAAAATATAAAATAGCATAATAAGCTCTAGAAAAATATTTGGGGTCAATACTTGCTCTTAGGCTACCACAATAAATTCCAGAAGTCCTAGAAAATAGGTTTTTCCACTATTTAGTAATCAAAAAAAATTCCTAGAAATTCCTAGAACATTAAATATAAACTATTCAATAAAAATAAAAATATCACTAAATTCTAATCGGGTGGCGGATGCCACACTGCTCAAGAATAACCGGCATAACAGACTGTTGTATTACACAAGGTATGTCAATCCCATCAAAGTGGATTGAATACAGATCGACCCTGGGTCTTCTCTCAGTATCATTCTCCAAACTCTGCTCCAGACCTTGGGGATCCCGATGCATCGTTTGACAGCCTCCCATACTACAATCAGTGGCTTCAATGCCTGCAAGAGTGAACCACTAGGCAAGATTCGACTGAAGTGTCATATCGGTGATCTTTAAACCGTAGTGACTTACTATGTTGTGGATGCGGATGTCAACTACAACATCCTGTCAGGGCGCCTATGGCTACACGAATATATGGTGGTGCCAATGTATGAAGTATGTATCCACCAACAACATAGTCAGAACCGAGTTTACTGATGTCGATCCCTTCAGAGGGATTGAAGCCTTCTTCATCGACTCCGATCTTTACAAATCAATCCACTTGGATGATGAATACAATGACGCCGATGACGAAGCAAAAACCGAAGCTAAGGCTGACACTGAGGCAGAAATAATAATTAATGCTCCTCTGAAAGTACGACTCAAAGGAAAACTGCTTCAGACACCGTCCCCTATCGTAGTCAAGCTTCATGGAAGGGCACCAACTTCTCTGGACGGAACAACCACTGATGCCCCTCTGAAGAAACGACTCAAGGGAAATATCTTCGAATGCCGGCACCTCTCGTGGCAAAACTCTGCGGGAAAGCATGTCACGACCCGCACCCGCTAAAAGGGCACGTGACGCGACGACGCCCAGCCCTCACCGGAAAAACGGCATGGAACGCTGTAGATTTTCTAGTCTGACAACAGTTTATATATATAACAAAACCTGTCGAGAATATAGTCAACTCCGAACGGAGGACAAGCAATGAATATATATAAGTGCTCAATCACAACTCTAAGATGGTAAAGTAAAGACTGAAAGATAAAGACAACAAGACGATAAAATATAACCTGTCAAGTCCAAATACAAATAATATACAAGTCCAGTCTCTAATACCGTCCAAATGTAATACAGTCTCAAAAAAATAACTGGAGACATAGTCCAGTATAAAAGACCTCTCTAACTAAACAAGTGGTAAATTCTCGTCAGGCGGAGCTACGCCCTGCGGGACCAAGTCTAGGCCCACTACGTCGTCCGGACCGTAGTAGGTACTGCAATCTCCCTCGTCGGCATCTGTAATATTTTATCAACAGTCCAGTCAGGATGGAACGAGTACATATATCTCATAACAGATCTCAAGATAGAATAAAAGCTATAAGACTATAAATAGAGCATATACAATAAATTATGGAGTGTACATGTATGTATCATGGCATGGTAAGCTGTAGAGCTAGGGCTAGAACAAAAAAATAGAACGGGATCATGATATGTACACAAATCAAGGTAAGCTATATATTCAATGTGTGTGAGTAGTAGTTTCAGCTTGTGATCAGCTTAGGTACCTGTCGAGAATCGGCCTGGCAAGTCATAAGTGCGGTATATGACTCACACTGTTCAAGAATGCAAGGGAATATGATCACAGGCATACTCTACTACTCCCCTACCCCAACTGGTAGAATGGATCCAAACTGGACATGTCACTGCACGAGATTCTAATGAGAAGGTAGCTAGCCTTCTCTAGAATCAGTGACCACATATTGAGCAAGAGCTACAAGGGAGCTTGCACAATACATCCCAACCTAAGAAGGAGAAAACATCTATCGTCGGGATCCAAGAATACCAATCCGTGAGAACCATGTGTCGGGAATAAGCATATCAACACTAAGTACATGAATCATAACAGTTATCATAAATTGGGAATAAGTATCAGAGAATGTACTCGCCTGTAAGATGATAAAATATGTCGACCGGATCAACTGCAGTATCTCGAGGACCTATAGAGAACAAGACGTATCAATACTATATTTAGGAAGTAAAGTTAAATAAAATTAAATCCTATTTAGTCATTCTAGGTCAAGACATGTCTAGTCGGGTCAATCTTGGTCATGGAAGAACATTGGAAATCAATCCGAATCAAACTAGGTCGAAAACTGGCTTACCGTTGACTTTTGGTCAACAGGTCAACTCTGATCAACTCTAGGTCGACTCTAGGTCAACCCTAGGTCAACTCTAGGTCAACCCTAGGTCACTGGTGACTAATAGTTGACTTTTAGTCAACTGTCCAAGTTAAATGGAATTTGGGACTAAATTGGGTAAAGTGTTGACCCATAGTTGACATTTAGTCTAAAAAGTCAACCGTGGTCAACCGGGGTCAAAACTAGGTTTAGACGGCTAATTCTACTCATTACCAACCTCTACAACCCATATCCAAGTCCATCTTGGACTTCAAACTCAAATTCTCGGCCGTAGGCCAATTCCTTAATTTACCCTTTTTAGGGTAAATTTCTAGCCTAGGTGGAAACCTAGTTAGCGTACCTACGCTTAGTATTTTGACCCGTGCTCCCTAGGGTAGTAGGGTACTAGCCTACAGGTTCGTTACCAACCAAATACCTAGATAAAGTGGACGTCTAGTCCACCTTACGGCCCGTTGTCGATATCTTGAATATTTCTAGATACGCACTGATACGGCGCGATACCGGCGTCCTACGACCCCGATTTCCATTCGGGAGCTTACCCACAAAATCTAATTCACATAACATAGGCCTACGTCAAGTTTCGTCGCGATCCGATACTCGGAACTCGATTTCGCTCTCTAACTCGATTTCCTCTTTTATCCCCTTCTAGCTCCTATTCTAATTCTCTTCCTTAACTCTTCCTCTAACTTCCTCTTCTAATTCCTTCTTTCTATTCTTTTCTAATTCTTCTTCTAACTCCTCCTTCCTATTCCCCTTCTAATTTTCTAACCTCTTCCAATTTCCTTCTCCTTTAACTTCTTTTTAACTCCTAACTTCTTCTTCTCATTTTCTTCTAACTTCTCCTTATTCTTTTCCTCTAACTTCCTTCCTCTAATTCATTCTCTCTAATTCTCTACCTCTAACTCTTCTTTCTAACTAACTTAACATCTATCCATATACATATATAAACATATATATATATATATATACTCATATATATCTATACGAGGGGGGGTTTAAGGGGTTAAATGGCAAGAAGGGGGGGAGGGGGGGTTTACCACAGCAGGTGCTGTGGCTGCTGCTACTGCCACTGCTTGCTGCTGCTCCTGCTACTGCACATGCTGCTGCTGCTGCTGCTGCCCCTTATTCCCTTCATTTCCTCTTCCTCCTACTTCTCCCCTTCCTACTCTCTCTCTATATATATATATATACATATATATACATATATATATATATATATATATATATATATATATATATATATATATATATATATATATATATCCCTCCAAAAAAATATATATATATATATATATATATATATATATCCCTCCACCTATCTATCTGTCTCTCTCTCTCTCTCTCTATATATATATATATATATATATATCAATACACTCACTCACAACTCTCCACATATATATATAACCATACACACAAGTATATCTACTTATATATACATACACACACACATCTCTACATATATGTATATATACACCCACACACACATACATATATATATATATATATATATATATATATATATATATATATATATATATATATATATATATATATTTTAAAATATATATATATATATATATATATATATATATATATATATATATATATATATATATATATATATATATATATATATTTTAAAATATATATATATATATATATATATATATATATATATATATATATATATATATATATTTTAAAATATATATATATATATATATATATATATATATATATATATATATATATATATATATATATATATATATATATATATAAAAATATATATATATATATATATATATATATATATATATATATAAATAAATATAGACACACACTCACAAACACTCACACACTCACACAAGCACACTCACACTCTCACACCACTCTCATGACACAAACACCACCACTACTATTTCTCTACACACACACACAAATTCATATATACCAATACTACATATATATATATATATATATATATATATATATATATATATATATATATACATATATATATATATACATACCACTTAATATATAAACCCCCAAATATTTCTTAACCTAGATTATTAGGAAACCTACAATTTTCTATGGGCAAAGTGTAGAGAATTTACTTCTCAACATTTATTGTGAAGAACTTATATGCAAAAGAGCAATAAATGGAGAATCATGGACATACCTAGGTTAGGTTTTCTTGAAGGAAAGAAAAGAGCTTGGGAAGAAGAAGAAGTTTAGAGAGAGAGAGAGTTTGACTTGTGAAGAAGAAAGGGGGGGTTCCTAGTCTTGGCCGGCCCAAGGGGGGGAATTGGGTTTGGTTTTTGGGGATCCAATAAGCCCCCTATCCATTAGACTTAGGTTTGGTTCAAATTGAGTTCGGTTTGGTTCGGTTTAAATCTAAATACAAATTAAGCCTCTAAAATGACTAATTAAGTCATGAAAATAGGGTTTATGGTTTCTAGCCTAATTATGATGGCATGTGGGCCAAGCCGAGCTAGTATGTGGGTCCCACTAGGGTCCAGGCTACCCGGGTCTCCAAATTGAGTCCGAATTGGATAAAATTCAAACCGACTCAAATAAATTCCTAAAAATCATATAAAATTAAATAAAATTCCTAAAATATTATAAAACTTAAAAATGACAAAAATACCCCTAATTTGAAAACTGAGGGTGATAAATCTACCCTCCTTAAAAAAAATTTCGTCCTCGAAATTGAATGAGGACTAACACTGCAATCATGAACAGAACAAGGAAGAAAAAGAAAGAATTTTACCTCAAGGCTCGAAGAGATATGGGAATCGCTCCCGTATGTCGTCCTCCCTCTCCCAGGTGGACTCACCTGGAGAGTGGTGTCTCCATGCAATGCGAACCAAGGGAATGACCTGGTTCCGGAGCACCTTCTCTCTTCGGTCCAAGATCTCGATCGGCTTCTCTGGATAGTTGAGTGTCGGTCCCACCTCGATCTCGGAATGGTCTAAGACGTGACTGGGATCTGCCACGTACCGTCTCAGCTGTGACACGTGGAACACACTGTGTACTCCCTCTAGCGCGGGCGGTAACTCCAGTCGGTAAGCCACTGCACCGACCCTGCCCAGGATACGGAATGGTCCGATGTATCATGGACTAAACTTCCCGCTGCCACCAAAACGAATCGTGCCACGCATCAAAGAAATCCGCAGAAAGACAAGATCATCAACCTAGAACAAAACACAAGAATTAGAACTTGATCTAAAACAATCACAATCAGACTCAAATACTAGAAAAATCTAAATTATACCTCAAACTCCAATGGCCTCCGGTGGCTATCGGCCCAATGCCGCTGCCTATCCTGCGCCACCCGAAGTCTATCTCTGATAACCCTGACTTTCTCTGCAGCATCCACTACCATCTCAGGGCCAAGCAAAACCCTCTCGCCGACATCATCCCAAGACAAGGGAGTACGGCACCTCCGTCCGTATAGAGCCTCGAAAGGTGACATCTCTATACTGGCTTGGTAGCTGTTGTTGTAAGCAAACTCTACCAAGTGAAGATGGTCCTCCCAAGATCCCCCGAAGTCCAAGACACAGGTGCGCAACATATCCTCGAGGGTATGAATCGACCTCTCTGACTGCCCGTCTGTCTGGGGGTGGTATGCGGTACTGAACTTGAGCGATGTGCCCAAGCTAAGCTGCAAACTCTGCCAGAAGTGGGAAGTGAATCGGCTGTCCCGATCCGAGACTATACTCACTGGAACCCCGTGTAATCGGACTATCTACCGTACGTACATCTCGGCCAACCTCTCCGTCGATAAACCTACTTTGAAAGGCAAAAAGTGGGCCGATTTGGTCAATCGATCAACAATGACCCAAATTGCATCCTTCCCTCCTGGAGGGCGCGGAAGCCCAGATACAAAGTCTATAGTGATATGCTCCCACTTCTACTCAGGAATGGGTAGTGGCTGGAGCAATCCACCGGGTCTCTGCCTTCCGGCCTTCACCTGCTGGCACACCAAGCATCTCGAAACGAACTGAGCCACCTCTCGTTTCATGCCATACCACCAAACATGCTGTCTCAAGTCTCTATACATCTTGTTGGCTCCTGGATGCATAGAGTACTGAGAACGGTGCACCTCCTGAAGAACCTCCTCCGGAAGTCCTCCGTTCGGCACGCACAATCTGGTACCATGCCTCAACGACCCATCCCCTGCTAAAAAGAACTCATCCAACAGCCCTATCTGGACCTGTTCCCTGATGACCCTCAGAGTCTCGTCCTCAAACTGAGCTGCCCTGACTCTCTCCATCAGCTCCGACTGCACCTGGAGACCCTACATCTGTGCCTCGAACCCTGGAACTATCACCTCTATACCCAAGCTCTCCAGATCTGCTAGAAGGTGATGATCCATCGTCAAACACAAGGCCACGGGATACCTGCTCAAAGCATCTGTGACCACGTTGGCCTTCCCCGGATGGTACTGCAAGGATATATCAAAATCCTTCATCAGCTCCAACCATCTCCTCTGCCTCATATTCAGCTCCTTCTGGGTAAACACGTACTTCAAGCTCTTGTGGTCAGTGTAAATCTTCACACGCTCTCCGTACAGATAGTGTTTCCACAGCTTCAAAGCAAAGATGACCGCTGCAGCTCCAGATCGTGGGTAGGGTAATTCCTCTCATGAGGACATAACTGCCTAGATGTATAGGCAATTACCTTCCCGTGCTGCTGAAGCACACAATCCAAACCCCGTCCTGAAGTATCACTGTAGATCGTATAACCACCAGATCCAGATGGCAGCGTCAAGATAGGAGCTCTAGTCAACCTCGCCTTCAGCTCCTCGAAGGCGGCCTGGCACTCATCGGACCAAACAAACTCCTCGTCCTTCCTGGTAAGGCGGGTCATCGGCTGGGCAATCCTGGAAAAGTCCTGTACGAACCTCCGGTAGTAACCTGCCAGACCCAGAAAACTCCGAACCTCAGCTACCGAGCTCGGCGTAGACCAGGACTCCACTGCAGAAATCTTCTTCGGATCCACTGAAATCCCCTCGCCAGAGACAACATGGCCTAGGAACTCCACGCGATCCAAGAAGAACTCGCACTTGGACAGCTTTCCATACAGCTGCTCCCTCTTGAGAGTGTCCAACACAATCCTCAGGTGCTCCTCGTGCTCCTCTGGTGTCTTCGAATAGATGAGAATGTCATCAATGAAGACCACCACGAACTTGTCAAGGTACTGATGAAATACCTTGTTCATCAAGTTCATGAATACCGCCGAGGCGTTGGTCAACCCAAACGGCATGACGGTATACTCATACTGGCCATAGCGGGTCCGAAAGGCAGTCTTCGGAATGTCATCCTGCTTCACCTTCAGCTGATGGTACCGGGTACACAAGTTGATCTTCGAGAACACCCTCGCGCCGCTCAACTGGTCGAACAAGTCATCAATCCTCGGCAAAGGATACTTGTTCTTGATGGTAAGGTTGTTGAGCGCCCTGTAATCAATGCACAGACGTACCGTACCATCCTTCTTGGGGACGAAAAGAACTGGCACGACCTAAGGTGAAGAACTAGATCGAATAAAGCCCTTGTCCTCCAGCTCGTCGACCTGTCTCTTCAGCTCCGCTAACTCACTGTTGTTGATTCTATAGACGTGCTGGAAGATAGGCTCAGCACCCGGCACTAGATCTATAGAAAACTCAATTACGATCTGGCGGTATCCCGGACAACTCCTCGGGAAAGACATCCAAGAACTCAGCAATGAGTGGATGTGGAAACACCGGCCCCGCCAACAACGCTCTGCAGAATCCATCTCCCTGCTCCGCTGCACCCCTGGTAAACTCATACTCCGGCTCTCCCGGCGGCCTAAACAGAATCCTGCCCCCTCTGCAGTCAATGCTAGCGTGGTGCATGCTCAACCAGTCCATACCGAGTACCACATCGTAACTCGAAAGTGGCATTACGAGCAAACACGCACTCAGCTCCCGGCCTCTTAAAGAAACTCTCCGCCCCTTGCAAACATTATTAACTAGGATGATGCCATTCCCAGTCATAATCTTGCAAGTCCGACCAAGATATTCAACAATAATATTGTGCCTAAGAGCAAAAGAAACAGACACAAAACTGTGCGTAGCACCAGAATCAAATAAGGCCAAAGCTGGAAAAGAATCAAGCAGAATAGAACCTGCGACAACAACCGCGATAGGCTCCATCTTCTCGGCTGCAAGAGCAAAGGCTCTACCCTGACTACCCCTCTGCTGGCAGTGCTGAACAAACTGCTGCTGTTGAGTCGGAAGTGGACCCCGCTGCTGAACTACCGGCACACTAGCTGGTGCCCTCTGAACGGGTGCCCTCTGAGCTGCTCCAGTAACATGGAAGTTCTTGGGACACTCCCGCATCTGATGCCCAGCGGCACCGTAAAAGAGACACAGCCCCAGCCTACTCCTACAGAACTCGAAGAGGTAACCGGGCTTCTTGCAGAAGTCGTACGATGGATCATCCTGCCCCGGACGCTACTGACCCCTCTGGACAGACGCTCTGGCCTGCCCATGCTGCTGGTGATGCTGGAACGGCTGATGCTGAAGCTGAGGGCGCTTAGCAGCCCCTGCGCTGCTACTGGCCCCCGAAAACAAATCTCGATCCCTCTTCGACTTCAAGCCCCACTCCCTCTCCACCTTCCGAGCCTCCGCATAAACCTCTGCATATGTCACATAGAAGGAAGGGATCAGGATCTTGATATCCCATGTCAATCCCTCCTGGAAGCGCTCCGCTCGGATCACCGGGTCACTCACCATGTACTCGGCGTATCGGCTCAGCCGGCCGAACTCCGTCGCATACTCCTCTACTGTCATACCGTCCTGCTGCAGGTTCTGGAACTGCCGCACGAGGCCGATCTTGTCCGTGGGAGAAAAGAACTTCTCTCTAAACAGGGCCTGAAACTCAGCCCAAGTATGGCCCTCTCCTGCAAGAGCCGGCTCGTTTCGGAACCATGTCCGGGCAATATCTAGCAACTACAACCCAACCGCCTCGACCTTCAGGTCGTCTGCCAGGCGACAGGCCCTCATCTGACGCTCGATATCCTCGAGCCAGTCATCAGCATAAATAATTCCCTCAGTCCCCTTGAAATCCCTCGGACCCAGCTTCTTGAAAGCCTGGATATCTCCGATCTTCGGCTGCTGCTGCTGCTGCTGCTGAACCTCCCTCTGTGGAGCCCCACGCTCCACTGCCGCCATAGCCAACCTGTGTGCATCCTCCATGCCCTGGTGCATGGCCTCTATCTGCCTCAACTGAGCCTCGTGCTGGGCCCGCTGGGACTCCAGCACCTGGTGAAAGAACGCTAGCATCTGCCCCATGTCTATGGGCAGAGAAGGTAATGGAGGAATAGCTTCCATCATCACCGGAGGAGTCCCCTGCTGAGGAGGAAGAACGCCCCCGGCAGCTCCCGCTGTAGCCCCCGGCACTACGAGAAGAGCACCCGCAATGGCCCCAGGGACGGTCATCGAGGTAGCTGGAGGAGTACCTCCGAGAGCCCCAACAGAAGTCCCATTAGCCGAGGAAGTGACCGGAGCCTGTCCGCCAGAGGTGGCAAACCTCTCCGTCTTCCCGTGCTCCTCGCCAGAAAAATGAGTCATCACTATCCTGGAGACAAATTGAAAATAAGATATCAATATGGCACATAAAGGCAATATCAAAGGAGGACAGCTAGAATGCAGTAAATCAATATCAAAGACGATAAGCAAGGAAAGATCCTACTGTGATTGAGCACTCTTAGCCTACTACCTAATATGTGTAACACAGGCTCGTAGTCAATACTCTAAGACGAGTGCCGCTATGACATCGCACTAATTGCGACTTCAAGACCTGCATGGGCCACCACTAAAACGTGTCACGACCCGTACCCGCTAAAAGGGCACGTGACGCGACAACGCCCAGCCCTCACCGGAAAAACGGCGTGGAACGCTGTGGATTTTCTAGTCTGACAACAGTTTATATATATAACAAAACCTGTCGAGAATATAGTCAACTCCGAACGGAGGACAGGCAATGAATATATATAAGTGCTCAATCACAACTCTAAGATGGTAAAGTAAAGACTGAAAGATAAAGACAACAAGACGATAAAATATAACTTGTCAAGTCCAAATACAAATAATATACAAGTCCAGTCTCTAATACAGTCCAAATGTAATACAGTCTCAAAAAAATAACTGGAGACACAGTCCAGTATAAAAGACCTACTATAACTAAACAAGTGGTAAAGTCTCGTCAGGCGGAGCTACGCCCTGCGGGACCAAGTCTAGGCCCACTACGTCGTCTGGACCGTAGTAGGTACTGCAATCTCCCTCGTCGGCATCTGTAATATTTTATCAACAGTCCAGTCAGGATGGAACGAGTACATATATCTCAAAACAGATCTCAAGATAGAATAAAAGCTATAAGACTGTAAATAGAGCATATACAATAAATCATAGAGTGTATATGTATGTATCATGGCATGGTAAGCTGTAGAGCTAGGGCTAGAACAAGAAAATAGAACGGGATCATGGCATGTACACAAATCAAGGTAAGCTATATATCCAATGTGTGTGAGTAGTAGTTTCAGCTTGTGATCGGCTTGGGTACCTGTCGAGAATCGGCCTGGCAAGTCATAAGTGCGGTATATGACTCACACTGTTCAAGAATGCAAGGGGATATGATCACAGGCATACGCTACTACTCCCCCTACCCCAACTGGTAGAATGGATCCAAATAGGACACGTCACTGCACGGGATTCTAATGAGAAGGTAGCTAGCCTTCTCTAGAATCAGTGACCACATATTAAGCAAGAGCTACAAGGGAGCTTGCACAATACATCCCAACCTAAAAAGGAGAAAACATCTCTCGTCGGGATCCAAGAATACCAATCCGTGAGAACCATGTGTCGGGAATAAGCATATCAACACTAAGTACATGAATCATAACAGTTATCATAAATTGGGAATAAGTATCAGAGAATGTACTCGCCTGTATGATGATAAAATATGTCGACCAGATCAACTGCAGTGTCTCGAGGACCTATAGAGAACAAGACGTATCAATACTATGTTTAGGAAGTACAGTTAAATCAAATTAAATCCTATTTAGTCATTCTAGGTCAAGACATGTCTAGTCGGGTCAATCTTGGTCATGGAAGAATATTGGAAATCAATCCGAATCAAACTAGGTCGAAAACTGGCTTACCGTTGACTTTCGGTCAACGTGTCAACTCTGGTCAACTCTAGGTCAACCCTAGGTCACTGGTGACTAATAGTTAACTTTTAGTCAACTGTCCAAGTTAAATGGAATTTGGGACTAAATTGGGTAAAGTGTTGACCCACAGTTGACTTTTAGTCTAAAAAGTAAACCGTGGTCAACCGGGGTCAAAACTAGATTTATACGGCTAATTCTACTCATTACCAACCTCTACAACCCATATCCAAGTCCATCTTGGACTTCAAACTCAAATTCTCGGCCGTAGGCCAATTCCTTAATTTACCCTTTTTAGGATAAATTTCTAGCCTAGGTGGAAACCTAGTTAGCCTACCTACGCTTAGTATTTTGACCCGTGCTCCCTAGGGTAGTAGGGTACTAGCCAACAGGTTCGTTACCTACCAAAATACCTAGATAAAGTAGACGTCTAGTCCACCTTACGGCCCGTTGCCGATATCTTGAATATTTCAAGATACGCACTGATACGGCGCGATACCGGCGCCCTACGACCCCGATTTTCACTCGGGAGCCTACCCGCAAAATCTAATTCACATAACCTAGGCCTACGTCAAGTTTCGTCGTGATCCGATACTCGGAACTCGATTTCGCTCTCTAACTCGATTTCCTCCTTTATCCCCTTCTAGCTCCTATTCTAATTCTCTTCCTTAACTCTTCCTCTAACTTCCTCTTCTAATTCCTTCTTCCTATTCTTTTCTAATTCTTCTTCTAACTCCTCCTTCCTATTCCCCTTCTAATTTTCTAACCTCTTCCAATTTCCTTCTCCTCTAACTTCTTTTTAACTCCTAACTTCTTCTTCTCCTTTTCTTCTAACTTCTCCTTATTCTTTTCCTCTAACTTCCTTCCTCTAATTCCTTCTCTCTAATTCTCTACCTCTAACTCTTCTTTCTAACTAACTTAACATCTATCCATATACATAGATAAACATATATATATATATATACTCATATATATCTATACTAGGGGGGTTTAAGGGGTTAAATGGCAAGAAGGGGGGGGGGTTACCACAGCAGGTGCTGTGGCTGCTGCTACTGCCACTGCTTGCTGCTGCTCCTGCTGCTGCACATGCTGCTGCTGCTGCTGCCCCTTATTCCCTTCATCTCCTCTTCCTCATACTTCTCCCCTTCCTACTCTCTCTCCTCTCTCTCTCTCTCTATATATATATATATATATATATATATATATATATATATATTATATATATATATATATATATATATTTTTTTTTTTTTTTTTTTTTTTATATATATATCTATATATATATATATATATATATATCCCCTCCCTCCACCTATCTATCTATCTATATATATATATATATATATATATATATATATATATATATATATATATATATATATATATATTTTTTATGTTTTATATATATATATATATATATATATATATATATATTTTTTCTTTTATATATATATATATATATATATATATATATATATATATATATATATATATATATCAATACACTCACTCACAACTCTCCACATATATATAACCATACACACAAGTATATCTACTTATATATACATACACACACACACATCTCTACATATATGTATATATACACCCACACACCCACCCACACACACACACACACACACACACACACAGATATATATATATATATATATATATATATATATATATATATATATATATATATATATATATATAGACACACACTCACAAACACTCACACACTCACACAAGCACACTCACACTCTCACACCACTCTCATGACACAAACACCACCACTACCATTTCTCTACACACACACACAAATTCATATATACAAATACTACATATATATATATATATATATATATATATATATATATATATATATATATATATATATATATATATATATATCTATATATATACATACCACTTAATATATAAACCCCCAAATATTTATTAACCTAGATTATTAGGAAACCTACAATTTTCTATGGGCAAAGTGTAGAGAATTTACTTCTTAACATTTATTGTGAAGAACTTATATGCAAAGAGCAATAAATGGAGAATCATGGACATACCTAGGTTAGGTTTTCTTGAAGGAATGAAAAGAGCTTGGGAAGAAGAAGAAGTTTAGAGAGAGAGAGAGTTTGACTTGTGAAGAAGAAAGGGGGGGTTCCTAGTCTTGGCCGGCCCAAGGGGGGGGGGGGGGGAAATGGGTTTGGTTTTTGGGGATCCAATAAGCCCCCTATCCATTAGACTTAGGTTTGGTTCAAATTGAGTTCGGTTTGGTTCGGTTTAAATCTAAATACAAATTAAGCCTCTAAAATGACTAATTAAGTCATGGAAATAGGGTTTATGGCTTCTAGCCTAATTATGATGGCATGTGGGCCAAGTCCAGCTAGTATGTGGGTCCCACTAGGGTCCAGGCTACCCGGGTCTCCAAATTGAGTCCGAATTGGATAAAATTCAAACCGACTCAAATAAATTCCTAAAAATCATTTAAAATCAAATAAAATTCCTAAAATATTATAAAACTTGAAAATGACGAAAATATCCCTAATTTGAAAACTGGGGGTGACAAAGCACCAGTCCCCGGAGCTCCAGCTGAGGCACCTCTCAAGGTACGGCTTAAGGGCAGACGTCCTCTGTCGTCAGCCACTCCCGCTGACAAGCTACAAAAGAAAGCCTCAGTATCTCTTTCAGCACAGACTCAAGAACCTGCATGGACAAGCTTCCCGCAGACTTTTTCTATCCACCCAAGGCTGCTCCAGTACTCACCGATGAGGAACTGGGAGAGTACATATCTGCTGATGTCGACGCATCATCCTTTCATGATGTAATTCCCTGGGACAATATCCCGTATTTTATCAATAAAATGGTATCTTTCAATTATTCTAGTCTTCCACAATGGAATGCCATATATACTCTAGATAATGCCCTATAATCATTGCAAACACAAATAACGACTGTCAATCATGTAAATCGAATTATCTTGTACCAATGAGTCCGTCATATAGTCCTACCCCGGAACTAGGACGAGAAACCTATCATCTTCGACAAAGTCAAGCGTCATCAAGACCTTCCACCGGCAGAGCCTGAGCCTGATACCAGCAGAATAAAAATATATCGGTACCACGATCGAGCCAAGTATCTAGTCCAAAAGATGGGTTACAACCTGAAAAATAGCAATGGTCTGAACCATGACAAAGGCCGACGTCTTCCTTTGCGACTCCCTATTCCGGAAGGAAAGCCACAAGACTATTACTATCGTACTTGTTGGAGGGTAGGCCACATCACACCTCCGACAACCCCAGAGAATTCAGAAGCAGAAGAGGTCGTACACTCTCACTCATCTGAAGCTTCAACATAGGACTCCGATACCAATCTTCAGAAAGGTGTTGTCAGCCAACATGACATTCGCACGTCCTTCGGGAGATGAAGATGACGATCAAACAGTAGGGTTCTTCGAAGTGGAACCCTGGGCTCAATGCCTAGGTGCACAATGGGAATCTCGCTTTAAACTATGTGAACCCCCTACTAAAGATGAAGTCGAGCAGATCGACCTCGGGGATGGATCTTCGTCCAAGCCTATCTTCATCAGCAAAAGCCTGGCGGGAGAGGACCGAGAATCTTTGGTCTAGCTGGTCAAAGAAAACATCGATGTCTTCGCCTGGAGCTATGAAGATATGCTCGGTCTCAACCCACAAGTCGCAATACACAAGCTCAACATTTTATCCAATGCTAAGTCTATTAAGCAGCAATAGCAACGCTTCTGTCCTAACATCATGGACGCCATTGACAAAGAAGTCGATAAACACTTGGGCAGTGGGTTTATTCATGAAGAACAACATCCAGATTGGGTGGCTAATATCGTTCCCGTCGAAAAAATCCGAGTCTGCATCGACTTTCGGGATCTCAACTCCGCTTGCCCAAAGGACGAGTTCCCGCTTTCGACCACCGATGTCATGATTGACAATACGTACGGCTTTGAACATATGTCCTACATGGACGGATATTCTGGCTACAGCCAAATCAAGATGTTCCTAGACGATGAGAAGTACACGTCGTTCAGGACTCCGAAGGGGGTTTAGTGCTACACAGTAATGCCCTTTGGCTTAAAGAATGTTGGTGCCACCTACTAACGAGCTATGAGCACCATCTTCCGCCAATACCTCCGGAAGACAGTCGAATGCCACATTGATGACATCGCTGTCAAGAGCCGGCTATGAGGTGATCACCTACTGAAGAACAGTTTGGCAACTCTAGAGGGGGGTGAATAGAGTTTATATAGAAAAATAGCCAATTAAAAATTAACTCTTTCACCAACAATCAATAATCAGAGTAAAGTGCGGAAAATAAATAAAGAGCAAAAGAGCATACCGATTTTAACCTGGTTTTCCTCGTGGAGGACTAGTCCAGGCCTGAGAACTCTAGCTCAGGATTAAATCCACTATTTGTGAAATAGTAGTTTACAACCCGTGCCTTTTCTTCAGAAGAGCACGTCAACTTCTAACAGAGGATCGCAGTGGCGATTTGCTTGGAATTGTCCAAGCGACTTCTTCAACTCTTGCACAAGAATCCTAACTGAGAGATGCTGAGCACTCGAGACTTAGGAGGCTTGTGGCTAGTAGATGGGAAGGGTATGGCTTATTGAGCTTATAAGAGAGAAGAGAAGAGAAGATTGAGTGATTTGAAATGAGAGAATTCATGCCCTATTTATAGTGTTTTTATAGGCAGAATTCGGCCAGAATTCGGGTAGGAAAATTCAAAAATTTGGCCGTTGGACAGCTAGCAACCAGCTATCCCTAAAATTAGGGTTCCTGATTTCTAGGGGACAGAGTTCGGCCCGAACTCTGTCTCCAGAGCACAGAGTGGTTCTATTTTGGTTCAGTGGAGCTTGGGATTTTGGGTAGGTTATAGACTAAGTTCCAAGAGCTCAGCAAGACTCAGAGTACATAAATCTAGACTCAATGAAATCATAAAATACAGATTCCAGAACACACTGAGAGCCGGAGACTGAGCTGTCATCTGTCTTGAACTGAATGCAGTCGTCGTGTGTCGTATTGAATTAATACAATATTATTTGGTCAATGTAGTCAATATTTGGTTGACTGTGACTCTGTGTCAACAATCTCCCCCATATTGATAATTGACAAAATAATATATTTATATTTCAATATTCATACCTGGACACAGTTGATTGTAACATAGTTCCATAGCTCCCCCATACACGATGCCTGAGCTAAGAGAAAATAGCTCCCCGTAAACCATGAACGGTGTCGAGCTAGAAGCTATAGCTCTCCCCCTTACAAAATGCATAGTACCTGTGATCTGATAGATAATATTTTCCAGAGCAAGAAGTACAGATATACACAGATTACGAATGCATAGAACAGTATGATATCTATATCTCCCAAAGAAAACAATAAAAATATACATTATTTCTCCCCCTTTTGGCAGTTAGCAATATAAAGAAGCAATGAATATTAATGCAACCACCACCAAGCAGACGAAGAAACAGTAAAATACGAAGCAAATAGCATGAAAGAATGATAATAAAGACAGTAATGTCATCCACCAAACCAAGTGGCCAACTCAAACAGAGTACATAAAAACCAGCTACATAAATCCATAAGAAACTAAATAACTGAAATCAAAAGTAACTAAGATCAGCAGCAGTAGCAGCAGCAGCAGATAGTAGCCAATCTCCATCAGGAGCACGAGAAGGTCCAGGGAGAGTTGGAACGTCTGGGATCCACAAGAGCAGCACTTGGATCTAGGTAAGCAAGACCCATGGATCATCAATGCGATATCCCTCATGATCGGGATCCCGCTGCATGGGAGTGGGCAAGTAGGATGATGGGACATGGAGTACCGAATATCATACAACGAGTTGCAGAGTGCACTCATCTGCAGGGTAGTGCGTAGTCTAGCATCTGAGCCCACCGATCAGCCTCTAAGTAAAACGATCCTGGAG